>CM045893.1:6717500-6932500 GCA_025169545.1 Anguilla japonica | reverse complement strand
TGATTAGCCGCAGACAGCCAATTAAGCGAGGGCAGCCGAAAAAAACAGTCGTGGACGTTGCCTGCGGGCACTGTGGAGAGTGACGGGGTCCTACGGAACACGACCCGAGAGTGCGGCACAATTAATCAGTAAGGTTTGAGAGAAGGAGGGGGGCAGGGTGGTGACTCTGGGTGCTCTTTGACCCTCGTGATGAGGGACTGTCTCCTGTCTGTCTGCGATTGCCGTCTGACCCTCCAGGGTCGAGGGAATGCGGCGTGACCAATCGGCCGCGCCCGGAGACGGGCCGGGCGAGCGGGAGAGAGAGAGAGACAGGCGCGTCACACGGCATCTGAGGGCCTGGCCCAGGGTTGCCAGACTTCCGGCGTTTCGACCGGAACGTCAGGTTTTTTCAAAAATTATTTTACACAGGTCCGGTTTGCGGTCAACTTGCGTGTCAACGATTCCCCTAACGGTGACCCGGTTCTGAAGGGAACTCCCCCCCTCTCCTCCCTCTCCCCCTGGTCCGGCGGCAGTTCCCTTCTTCGCGATCTCGCTTCCAGCCGTGCACGTTGTCCGGTTTTCACCAGTTCTGAATCTGGCAACCCGCAACGGCCGTCAGCCTGTAATACAAAGACAGGCCTTGATGTCAGCTGACCTGTACCATCAGGCTGATCTTCTTTGGATGTTGGGTCTCCTTACTGCTGCTCAGTGAAATGTGGTCTAATACATCTCTGGGAGGATTGTACAAGCATCCACAGGGGCCAGGAACACTGTATCTAGTCAGAGAGCAGTGATAAAGCAGTCCAAACACGTCCTGTTTTCACGTACGTCGCTTAAACGATCCAGGATGATTTGATGCGTGGTGTATCAAATATTCTCGTGAATTAAATTTGGGGTTTGCCCTGTTTTCCGAAAGTTGAATGGCGATTTGATTAGTCAGTCTAGCATTAAATCATCTTGGATAACTGGTTTAAAGGGGAGATGAATCGCAATCCGAAAACAGGATCACACTCCTTATGTGGACAAAAAGCGAGGTTTCTTCGTTGCAAGTATCAGTCGGCTTACGTGAGGTAATGGCGACATAGTGCAGAGCATGCATCAAGGCAAGACTAATTAAAAAGATAAAAAATAAAATTATAACAAGCTAATAAAAGATAAATAAATTGAATAGGTGTGCACATAAAGTGGAAAAGGAAAGATTACTTATGTAATTACATAAGTAGGCAAGAAACAAAGGCTGTGGGAGAATCTGTGTATTTAATCCTCTTGGAACAACTACACAAAGCTCGGTGAGGCCAGCCTTCGCAGGGTCACGTGACACACTGAAATTGACAAAAGCGATATTTTTTAAACTCTCGTATGGGATCCTGTGTTGTTTTTATTTTGTCTTGGGGTCGTATATCGCTGAAATATACACCGGAAGGGGGATACTTTTTCAGCTCAAAAGACCAAGGCTTTCTCATTGAGGGTTATGCAAAAGAGAAAGCAAATCCTAACCCAGCAAATCAAACACTGCTAGAGTGCCCAAAATGAGGGAGGAAGCCTGGCAGAGAATTGCTGATAAATGAAATGCGTACGAAGGCTTCTATGCACTTACGAGTGGCTAACGTAATTCTGATAAATTTTTAAGCGGCAGTGAGCTCCAAATTAGACTCCGATGCTCTCTGAAAATGTCACAGAAACATTAAATTAAATTTTTAATGAACTGCCAGGGTGGGCATGAGACAGCAGCTGTAAAATAACCTGCCATCAGGTCAGAGTCAAATATAAATACACATAGCAACAGGTAGCCCTCTGCATTGCAATTCTACATTTTCAGCTAGGTAACGTACAAGTAAGTGGTTGAGCTCCCAAAACTGTCCTAATGTAGCCAACAGGCTGAGGTGAGGAAGACTTGGGGGGGGGGGGGGGGGGGTGCTTGAGGTAGAGGGCATCCCTTGGGGGGCTACATGCTCGGAATCAGTGGCTGGATGTAGCAGCTTCTGTATTAAGTGAAGGTGCAGTTCATTGCCTCTGCTAACCCCAGCATATTTGAAGCAGTTGCGATGACCTCAGAGCCCTTTCTCTATCACAGTAATGATCACAGTCTTGGCTGACTGCAGTGTACGGGAGCTTGCTCAAATCATATTATTCTATAATTGCTTACAATGCGCCCGGCATTTCTTGCAAAAGTCAGAGCAATCGCAGGCGAATTTGCGGGCCACATCCTGAAGGAGACATAGCAGTTTCAGCATCATTACTTCAGCCAGCCGCTACTGCTGCTGCTGCTGCTAGCTGAGCTTCACTGCTTTCACCAGATCAGTGTTAATCACAGCCTCTCTGGAGAAGGTCTGTAATGCCACCCCAGTGAGTAGCTCTTGGGTTGCCTTTCCCGAATTCAGACCAGGAATGTCCAGTTTTCAAATGATTTGTACTAGTCCAGTTTGTGGTCCGATCCAATCAGCATTAATGTCCAGTATTTATAACTGACTGAAATCTGACTGCCGGTTTATAATTAATTTATTCTGTCTCCCCACCCCCCCCCCCCCCCCCCCCCCCCGATCTGTAGCTGCTTTGACATATTATAAATCTGACAACCCTTAACATCTCCCTGGGCTGTTATGCCATTTGGTCCAGGGCAAACAATAGGAAATAACTGATCCTTTGTGCGGTTCTGTGTCCAGGGAACCCCATAAAAACATCATTCCCCAGTTCTCAGAAGGGAACTCGCCCTCTGTTATCAGCTTTCTGAAGGGCCGCATGCTGCTTGTGCTGTTTGCTCAGAGTTAAACATCCCGGGAGCCGCTGGTCCTGAGTGTTGTCCGATGGTGGAAGTTAATCAGTGACATGGGCCTGGTGTGGACCTACCTTGCGTGGGGGGGGTGGGGTGGGTGACCCTGCATCTTTGGCAGGTCACCGGGGGGGGGGGGGGGGGGGGGGTTATCAGCGGCGGCGGAACAATGGGCGAACGGCACGGCCTGGCACGGTTTATACGCACACACACACGCACACACAGACATGCACACACACATATACACACATGCACGCACACACATGCTCACATACACACATACATACACACACGCATACGCATACACACACACACACACACATACACGCACACACAGACATGCACACACACATATACACACATGCACGCACACACATGCTCACATACACACATACATACACACACACGCATACGCATACACACACACACACACACACACACATACACGCACACACAGACATGCACACACACATATACACACATGCACGCACACACATGCTCACATACACACATACATACACACACGCATACGCATACACACACACACACACACACATGCACGCACACACAGACATGCACACACACATATACACACATGCACGCACACACGTGCTCGCATACACACACGCATGCACGCATGCACACGCATACACACGCACACACAGACATGCACACACACATATACGCACATACACACGCACACACAGACATGCACACACACATATACACACATGCACGCACACACATGCTCGCATACACACATGCATGCATTCTCACACGAACGCACGCACACACACACATGCACGCACACACACGTGTTCACACACGCGTGCATACACACGAACGTGCACACACACACACACAAACAGTGTGACTGTGTTTCAGGGTTGGGACAGAATGGTTAGCGTATGGGGTGTTGGTGTCTCTCTGTCTGACTGTCTGTCTCTCTTTCAGTCTGACTGTTTCAGAGTTGGAGCAGAATGGTCAGCGTTTGGGGGTTTTGGTGTCTGTCATAGCTTGCGTAACTTGGGCATTTTCTGGGGTTTCTCCTCAGCTCTACGCACTAAAATATCACTGAACAGTTATCAACATTTTACTGTGTAGACCAGTTGGTAATCACTGGACAGGGTCAGACAGTGTATACCCTAGACAAGCTCTGTATCACCGTGGAGATGGACAGATCCGCAGAGCAATGGTTCTGTGTCACAAAAATGTGTCACAATTACATACGGTACATCCTATGCTCTTTAACGGCATCATTACAATGAACTGAGAGACTGACTTCAAGCCCTTCATCATCAGTACTAGAAGCTATACCTGTCGGTGGAAGCTATCTCTAAAATCTAAGCAAACCCTGAGGTGACTGGTTGACTGGTGCTATTCACTCATTGCTTGCCACTGGCAATGTAGGAATGGTGTTGTGTTCTCCATTCAGATTAGAAATCTTTTCACTGATGCTTACAAACGACAGCACTCTCACTGAGACCCACTAAGACTGTGGAGAAGCTCAGATGAATGGAAACTAAATTAAGGCAAGCGGTGGGGTCAATTCTCCCCTTTTTTTGCGCTCAAGAGCACAGAAGACTCTGCATTGAGCTGGAGCCATTCACATTACAATGGGAAGTGCTGCTGCCTCGGTGTGGACCAAGCTGTAAACCTCTCTGTGCCACCCTCTTCATGTTTTCGTTTGCCATGCATGATGAACAATGGTTTAATGGTGTAATATGTGCATGTTTATACTTTATTATTTTGTGTGTGCGCGCGTGTGTGTGTGTGTGTGTGTGTGTCTGAATGGCACGGATTTACCACGGTGTTTACAGTACACTCAGAATCACTTATCGTGTGTGAGAGAAAGAGAGGCAGAGAGAGAGAGAGAGAGAGAGAGAGAACTGGAGATCAGCAGAAAATAAAGGGAAGAAAAGAAACACCTGCCGGAATGCAAACAGCTCCGGAGCTTTCTTGCAAAGATTCCGATGATGTCATAGCAGTCCCACGGCACACACTGCAAGTTCCCCGTGTCCCTGCCTGTGATTGGCCAGGACGACTATAGAAGCACGACAAGCGGCTGTCGGCTGCTCAGCTGCAAGGCTTCTCCAGCCAACAGCAGCAGCCTCCTTCTCTGTTTTACAAGCTGGGGGTGGAGTGGGGGGGGGGGGGGGGGGCTGCTAACAATTATGCACCTGGATGTGGGAAATATTTGGGAACTCTGTTTCTTCAGAAGGTGAAAGAGCTCTGGTGTGCAAATCAGGAGTGGGGAACACCACAAGGAATAAATGGAATCAGAGACACTTTTTAGAAAGATTTGACCTTATCTGCGTATGAATTGTGTCGGGGCAGTAATTTAGAGCTGTAATCTTCTGCCTAGGTCAGACCGAAGTCACATGTTTTCCTGTAAACACTCTTAACTGGCGTTATGTCCATTGACAGTGAGCGACTCGCTCGCTCACGTTGGCTTCTTAAAATGGCGGCCACAGTCGGCCACTACGCGGCTGAATGGGAAGCCGCGGGAGGATCACCTGGTTATGTCATGCGCTCTTACCCGTCCCCCAAGCTGGTCATATGCGCACGCCCTGGGGTGCTCCGAACCGCCAAGCGCCAAAAAACTCCCCCCCCCCCCTCCAAAGCAGAATCAGTTTCAGTGCTTTGATAAAATGTTACAATATTGGAGAGAATACATTATCAAGAGCTGACTTGACTAGAAGTTGGTTATCTTGGCCAGCTCTGACTCTTGGCCAACTCTTGAGTTCTCTGACCTCCTTTTAAAAGTCTCTACAGATGTATTCAGTGCACTCAAAACCCACAGAGAATTTAATTAAATTCCCGGTTTTATTTTTTATTTTGGAATCTATTTTGACATTTATCCAGTGTGCGTTGTGATAACTTCAGCTATCGCCAGCCTCGACTGAAACTACGGTTTCAGATCTATGTAGAAAAAGAAAAACAAATGATAGAAAGTGTGTGAGCCAAAGTCAGGTTTGGTTTTGTGACAAATTAATTAACACATTCTAGTGGGATGCTGTGAGAAAAGTGGCACACTCCACCAATACTGATCATATATTTGTTTAACTTTGTCTGGGGAAACTAACATATCACATAATGTGATACTTCACGAAAGACTGAATGAATGTTAAAGCTGAATGTTGACTGTAGAAATTTAAGCTACCCTTTTTGGAGGGTACTTTGATGTGTTTGATATGTCTCACCTGGGGCATGAGGACGTATATCTAGGCGGGCCTAATGGATCCCCCTGATTTTCAGGTTAACCAGGCGTCCATTTTGGAGCCTTGCCCCTGTTACAGGAAGCCTATTCTCTGTTCTCTCAGCTGTCAGGGGAGCATCGTGTGTTAACAGGATGGCAGCACACAGAGCAATATCGTCCTCTCTCTCTCTCTCTCTCTCTCTCTCTCTCTCTCTCTCTCTCACCATTCTCATATTTAATCAAACTAGGGACATGCTGGGAAGAGGGTCTCTCCCCCCCCCCAACACTGCAGTCTGGGAAAATTCCGATCCCATCTAAACGTGATGAACCTCAGAATAACCTTTGCAAAGTTCTCCCTACGCCCTTTATTATACCTCCACTGTTTGAAATATCACAGGCGGTGAGATGCAGGGCTGAGAGGGCAGGGGTGGGGGGGGGGGGGGGTTGGGTGGTTTGGGGGTGGGGGGCTCTCCTGTGGGGAGGGAAGAGTCCACGGGAAGAGAACGCGCTCTGTCTGAGTGCGTTGCTGAGGTGAGCGTTAGCCGCAGATGAGGGAGCTGGTTATTAAACCCAGGTTATTAAACACCCCTCTGTACAATGCGACTGCCCCCCCCCCCCCCCCCCCCCCCCCCCCCCCCCCCCCCCCCGCAGACTCAGTAATGAGAATACCCCCGATGAGCTTATTATTACTGTCTGAAATGGCCCCGGTGCCGCTCCCACAATGCACCTCTCTGCCCCGCCCTGCCTCAGCGTGGTGGTACGAGCCGAGCGTTGGACGTGTGTGTGTGTGTGTGTGTGTATGTGTGTGTGTGTGTAAACCCAGCAGCAGAGACGCACTGTGGGGAATGAGAGCCTCGTTAAATCCGCGCTTTCTGTCGCCTCTTTGTGTCTGTGACTGTAATAATCAGAATGAAACAGAATTATTTGTGGAAGGGCGGTGGGCGGGGTGACAGACAGGGTCTGCCGGGGTTTTGTTGGGTTGTCTCAGTCAGAATTATGAGGTCAATCTGGCACCGGGCCTGAAACACACTGTGCAGACTCCTCTGCTGCTCCCAAGCCCCCATCCTGTGCACAGTAATGCTGGTCATGGGCATTTATTCACCCTCAGATGTATATGTACAGAGCTGTTTTGTTTGTGTGAGTGTGTGTGTGTGTGTGCCTGTGTGTGTGTATGTGTGTGTGTATGCATGTGTGTGTGTGTGTGTGTGTGTGTATGCGTGTGTGTGTGTGTGTGTGTGTGTGTGCGCGTATGCATGTGTGTGTGTGTGTGCGTGTGTGTGTGTGTGTGTATGCATGCTCGCACGTGCGTGTGTGAATAGGGGGTGGGGTCACACAAGTACTTGGAGAGCGCTGTGTCTGTAATAAGCTCCCCTGTGGGACACTGATGGCCTGCTGGTAGACCTCTTGTCAAACTGGCCCCCCCTGCCCAATATGTTTACCCACAGAACCCCCTCCCTCTGGGCTGTGCTCTGTCCCGCTCAGGAAGGTGCCTCTGCTCCGGAGAATGGGGCTCCACAGGTGAGACGCCCCAGAGGCCGAACTCCGAAACCGGCCTGCAGCCACACAGCGCCCCCCTCTCACCCCTCTATTCAGAACCCCACCCCCCCACGGAGGCAGAGTCCACAGAGAGGGCTGCTGGGAAGGTTCGTTAAAACTCTGGGGGTGGCGGTGCCCAGGTGTAACGGTTAGCCTCTCCGCATGGCCCCCGATTTCATCGCCGGTAACCGCCATCCGTCAACACCACACAGAATAGACCCCGGCAATTACCTGGCCGGTCTGATGCAAATCAGTTTTCTAGTCTCCTGGAGTGGCTGTGGGGATTTTTTCTTTTTCATTAAAAAGGAGGAGGGTTGGCAGGTGTGGCAGAATGAGAACAAAGGGAAGAAGCATGAAATGCAGTAAAAAAGACCTTTTTTTTTGTCTTGGAAGCATCTTCCCTTTAGAATAGACAATGAACCTTCTAAGGTGTGAGGTCACAAATAAGTGTTTAGAATGTTCTTAGCTGAACATTCTGATGCTGATGTCACAATCGGTGCTGGTAACTGAAAGCGACTAGAGTTCTAGAACACTTGATTTTTTGGGAAAAAAAAATTCCAAAAAAACACCCCCCTACTCTTCAAAGGGTTAAGAGACTCAAAGGCATGCCCCCCCCCCCCCCCCCGCCGCCTTTTCATACCTAAACTCCAGCGCCGGAGCTATTTCCGAGGTTATTGACGTCCTAGCCGCGCCGCCAGGATTCCGCTAAATACCAACCCGGAGCCGCAGGTTACAAGTCCGAGTCCCGCTCATTAGGGCTTAATTGATTGTAATGTGGCCTTTTGAGAAGCGCCGGCTGGCGACGGGGGTGGGGGGGGGTGTGGGGGGGGGGGCGAGCCGCGCATGCGAGGGTCCCCCGCCGTCCCTCTCCCCGCCGGCCCGCTCCGCGCGCCAGCGGGGTCCGGGGCCCAGGCACAATCGGCCCCTCTCAGACGGAGCCATTAGGGCGGGCGTGGCCGCCCCGCGCCCTTTTCGCGGGGCCCCGCCCGCGCCTGACAGCTTGAGCCCGGCGGCGGCGACCACTCCGCCGGCCCCCCCCGGAGGACAGCCCCATCCTGGGCGGCACAATGCGGCCCTCTCCCCTGGACTCGGCTGCCCGCGGTTTCTGGCAGTGTCGGAGCGACCTGTCCTCCAGGGGCTCGGGACTATAGCCGGGGGCCAGGCGGAGGGGTGGAGGGTGGAGGGGGGGCCGGGTCAATATTGGTTTTTGAGAAACATATGGAAAAATGTCAGAGTGTTAAACTCTATTCAGGCTCCCCCCCCGCGCTGTTTGTTTCTGGCCTGAATGGCCCGGTAGGCCATTAGTGTAAACAGGGCTTTGTCTTACCGCCTGGGCTGCAGCGGGAGGCGGGGGAACAAAACGCTGTCACGGAGATTAAAGCCTGGGCTAAAAATGGAAAAACCGCAGGACCCAGAAACACTTTTAAAATGACAAAAAGAGAGGGAGAAGAAAGAGCACTTTCAGGCAATCAGGCAAGACCCAACAGCGCGACAGGCCAGTGATGTAGTGGAAACTTTTTTTTTTTTTTTTGTTGACACAATTTATTTGCCCCAGGTCTGGGCTCACAGAGCAGAGGCTCCAGCAACATTATTCATAAGGTATATGCACATACACAAAAATATATGTACTATGAACTTCTGCTTGCAGTATTTTATATATTAGGAATACCAATAAATTTTCAGAAGGCATATTGGGGAGCATAGCATACCTTGAAGGGAATATTTTTTATTTTTTATGAAGGCAGAGTTCGTGAAGAGTTTCTTTTATTTTTTTTACTTCTTATTTACTGATTACTGCTAAGTGTCTGGGCTAGTTATTAGTCAGACTAGCAAATTTATGCATACATAAACTATATGAAATTCTATGCTACCTTGCGCAATCAACCGTCCTTTATGAAGGAAAATAAAAAATAGTATAGTTTGTAGACACCATATAATGTTTGGTTTCCGTATCCGTGTGACCAGTTCACATTTGACAGTCTTCCCATGTTTTTTTTGTGTGTAAGAAAAATATTGAAATGTGCGTTGTGATCAAAGTGTATCCGCTCTTGGTGTGTTACCATTGTCAGGCAAAAAGCATTTATTTTATGGCTGAGTAGAACTTACCTCCGGCCCAAACCACACATTTTATAGGG
Organism: Anguilla japonica; assembly: GCA_025169545.1. NCBI lineage: Eukaryota > Metazoa > Chordata > Actinopteri > Anguilliformes > Anguillidae > Anguilla > Anguilla japonica. The sequence continues at coordinate 6,922,881 of CM045893.1, read as the reverse complement.
GCCCCCGAGCAAAAATAGGCTCTTTTTTAATTCCTATAATTTGCATGGAGCAGTAAAACTATCTCCCTTCTGTTTCTTCCTCTACACCCACCCACTCTCTCTCTCTCTTTCTCTTTCCCTCTTCGCTTTCTCCTCTTCCTTTACTTTTATTTGTTTTTCACTTTTATTGCGCAGGTAGCTTTTGTGACACAGCAAAGTTCCACTTCCTTCCCTGAAGAATGGAAGGGTGAAAAAGGGAGAGAGTGTGTGTGAAAGAGAAAGAGAGAGAGAGAACGAGCGCTGGAGGGGGAAATAAAGAGAGAGAAAGGGAGCTGGAGGGGAAAATAAAAGAGAGAGAAAGGGAAATGTAAAATGCTTATTTAGAGGAGCTGTAAAGTCCTTTAGTTTTGCTTCACATTTTTTATCCTGTTCTTTGTTCCTGCTATGTGGCCTCTCTGTAAGGTCGTTTGCTATCGAGTGTTTAGCATCTGTTTTTCTGCAGAAGTCTAGCTTTCAGCTAAAAATATGGGAAAACATTTGGCTCTGTTGAAAACGAACATTCGTGTTCAAAATATAAAGGTTCCAGGAAAGCTCCCTGCTTGCTTTTATATGTTTATTTGTTCAATAATATATAGCTTATAGCAATAATAACACAAATAAAAACATTTGAGTGACCGATATCAGTGAGCCAAATGAGGATTTTTTCCAATATTTAAAATCATGATCTAATGAAATGACAGTGATCTGGAAATACGTGTCCTCTGTCAAAAACCCAAAATTACCATATCCGCATAGGAAAAACAGTCCATCTCTGAACCGTGGAAACATCAGCAAGATGCGCGTGAAGTCCACTTTCAGGCCTTCCTGATGTCTCGATCCCATTAACGGTGACCTGGTTTCTCCAAAGCCGCTTTTCCACCGCATGGTCAACTCGGCTCAACTCGACTCGATTTGCTTTTGGTACCAGGCTCTTCGTTTTCCACTGCAGATATTACCCCAGTCAATGTAGTTGGTCGTCATTAGTGACGCCGCATGAAACGCGTTGCTCTGACCAATCAGTGGTCTGCAGTGTTTTTTCACGTCACCTTTTAGTATCGCCTCAGCTCGCTGGGAACCTCGACGGAGGTGATACCAAAAAAAAGTACCAGGTACCAGGTACTATCCACAACTTTTGCCCGATGGAAAACCAAAAAAGTCAAGTAGAGTCGAGTCGAGTCGAGTTGAGCCGGCACCATGCGGTGGAACAGCGGCTTAAGTACTGAATACAGGCTGCCTAACCGCCACACAGCCAATCACAGGGGCCCGTACACCAGCGCACAACGAGACGTGAAAACTGGAGCGGACGTGAAGTTGGGCCAGAGGCCCGAGATGATCGTTAACTCCCAGTGCCGTGTGGCCCGTAGGTGCTAATGGACGCGTTCGCACCGAGAGCAATTAGCATGTCCCGTGCGTGCCACGCTCCTCACTCCTGCTATCTGTCGCGTTAGCGTCTCGTAAAGCTGGGATGGGTGAGAGAGAGAGAGAGAGAGAGAGAGAGAGAGAGAGAGAGAGATCAAACTGTCATTCCTGGAGTGTGAAAACTGTGGGGTTAAATGTTTCTGTTTCAGCTGTGAGGTGGTATTATTGAGTCCGTCCACTCAAGTAAACAGCGTCTTTTTACTTTCTACCTTATTGAACCTGTGTTTTGCAGTTGTCCAGTGACCATGAAATGCACTTTTGTATGTTGCTTTGGATAAAAGTGGCTGCTAAATAAATGCAATCTTCACAGCACACTCGTGCAGTTGCACCACCAGATATTTTTACTTTATTTTGTGCAACAATGGTCTTGTGATCAAACCAGCTAAATCTGCTGCAGAAATAATGTAATATCAATGATTCACACCTGTACATGTGCTGTCAAAATCAATTAGGACAAACCGTGATGAATCTATCGTCTTATCAAACATACTGAGCCGTGAACTCAGACATCTGTGATTCATTAAAAATAAAACAGTGGAAGAAATAATGCGCACACTGGAGTCAGTTTAGCATGCGGTACATGAAGAGACAGGCTTTCTGAATGAAGCACCAGATAAATTTTTTGTTAATAAAATTTTGAAAAAGTATTGATAGTGTATTATAATTTTCCACATTTTTGTGACGTACATACTTGTTTTATATCCCGTGTTTTATCTTGATTTTATGTTAAGCACATAAAATCAACATATAATTGAAGATAAAGTTGCCTCCTATGCATGAATTGTGCTATAAAAATACAGCAGATATTCATTGACTGATATAGTTGATATAGCTGACATTATCGAGCTGATATCTCATTGAGATGCTTTGGAATTATTTTTTTTTGCTGTGACTCTGCTGTAATGCAGGGCAGACGTGTATTGCTGAAGAGGTAACCTTTGCAAATAATCACGGTTGAGAAGGGGCGGTGTTGTGGCGGGGTGGGGGAAGGGGGGGGGGGGGGGGGGGGGGGGGGGGGGGGGGGGGGGGGGGGGGGGGGGGGGGGGGGGGGGGGGGGTGGGTGTCCAGTATAGGACCCCAGGCCTCCCGGCTAGTCTGGGCAGGACTGGGAGACAGGTCAGTCAGGCCTGTGGAGACTGGCGAAGCCGGTCCCCCGGCTCTCTCTCTCTCTCTCTCTCTCTCTCTGCTCTGACCTTTCCCACAGTCTCAACAGCACCTCAGGTGTACAGTCAGGCGGTTAACCCTCGACAGCAGTTAATCCCCAAGGCCCCCCCCCCCGATGCGGCGACTCCAGGTACAGGTACTTATTCTGCGCGTTCCAGTCAGGTGCTCCCCAGCGGCTGGGGCTGGGGGGCGGCTACGAAACCAAATCAGACAAATAAATAAAAAAGTTTTTTTAAAAAGAGCCGCAGATATCCGGGTTCAGGACGTCTCCACGGTGACGCCTGTCTCTCGCACCCCAGGCAGAAAAAAAATGCAAATGGAGGCTGCAGCCAGGATGCTGCATTTTTTTGGTTTTTTTTTGGCCACCTTTTTTTCAGGGCTGCACTCGCCATGGTCGGCATAAAGGTGACGTGTGTGTGTGTGTGTGTGTGCGTCTGTGTGTGTGTGCGTGACGGAAGGAAAGAAAAAGCTGAAAGAACAGGAGGGGGGAGACAATAAAATGCTAAGAAGTGTTTCAGAGTGCTGGGGGGGGGGGGGGGGGGTCTCAGAATAGACTGAGGGATTTTTTGAAGCTGCAGCGTGGATGTGACTCCAGTGTCCTGGTCAGCCAGCCACCTGCAAGATAGGTCACCTGTGCTGCTCTTACTGTACAGTATTATGAAACGAAGCTAAAAAATAAAAAAAAAGTACTATGACATCAGCATCTCAGTGGACCAAGAATGGACGCCAGTCTTAATGACAGACAGGTGATTTGCATGAGGAGCAGGCAGAATTTCAGGGACATGCCCCACCCCCACTTTTACTGGCCCGTACTGACTGTGTGCAAAGCACATTGATGGGTTGGTGATAAAACAGCGAATCTTCTTTCACACGTAGGTGCCACACGGGGCAGGTTTTATTCGCCCCTGCTTGGGCAACCTCCCTGTCTCCACGGTTTCCTTCGGGACAGAGGGCTGGGACAGGTGCCTCGTTAGACCCCCTAACTAACTAACTAACAAATAAATGAACAGGACCTCCTCCCCTGCCCCCCTCAGCTAACCAAACAGAAACTTACAACACTCGCAGGAACTGAGAAAAACACACATTTACACCAAGACGCATTTGCTTAAGTTCACTGGTTCACTCACATACATACACACACACACACACACACACACTCACGTACATGTATATAAATGCTCAATCCCTCACTCACTCACCCTCTCACTCACTCACTCCCTCATACAATCACTCACTTGCATACACAAATACCCACTCCCATACACGCATACACACACACACACACACACACACACACTCAGTTAGTCGCTCAGTCAGCCAGCCAGTTAAATATTCACCAGCGCCTCTTGCTCTGACACGCACGGCGCACCGCGTGCTTCAGTAATGGGCAATTCTCTGCGTACAACAGATTGGCTCTGTCTTTAAGCCTCAGAGTCACTTTGAGAGCCAATTGCTCTCAAACACGTCAAACCGCATGTCTGTTACAATTATCCTGAGACTCTGCAGAGATCATAATGGAGAGGGACAAACCCCTGGGTTTGTCCTCCATCGAAAAGGCTGTCGGGCTGATGTAGAGTTTGGCCGGAGTCTGGAGGCACAGAAGAAGCTTTTATCGGAGCTCATTCACGACGGTGGTCATGTGGGTCCGAAGTGGTTCCTTCCCCAAAACTATCGAACGAACAAAGGGGACCAAATGGCCACAACTATGGGGAGACCACATGTTGCATGCAACGCTAACCAATCCCATGCGCCAGTCAAAGTTTTACTCAGAAAATGTGTGATTTTTTTATGAGGGAACATAAAAACAAAAAAAAAAAACCAGCTCATCCCCATAGTCGTGTCTGATTCTGACTGACCTGTGACGCTATAGTCAGTAGACTGGTAGAGAGGGAATGCACTCTCAGGCTAGTAAACCAGCCGAGCCATTTGCACTAAATCCATTGTATGTACTCATCACAAAACAGAGGCTTTGTTGTTAGCATTTAGCGACCATGATCATGATCAAGTGTTAATTATACACTGAAATGTACAAGCCCTCCCACGAATGAATACTAGAAAATGGTAAAATAAAGCAACATGGCACAAATATGAGGAAATACGTCTGTTAGCTGAGTTGACAATCGGGTGAATGCACAGACTTTAAGATATTCCAGAGGTTTAGTCGGATCTGAAAGACACTGTGAGTCTGACTTTTGTGTGTGTGTGATGTATGATGTGACTGATCATAGGTAGGTATCTATGGTGAATATGTTACACAACTACATTCATCAACTACAATATTAATACTACAATATCCCAAAAGATAGGAAAAGTAAACATAGGATATCTTCTGATCTCAGAAAACAAAAAAAATGTAAAACTTGAAAGCTATAATACAAGTGCAGTCATGCTAGGAAACTATCAGTATGTGGCCTCTGAAAAAAGAAAGTAAACAAAACTGAGACAATGAGACTAGCCTGGCCATGGAAATGTGCACATCGTGTAAGATTTAAAAAAAAAAAAAAAGAGAATAAATTGAAATACTGGGAAGAGATCTCAGAGTTCTGTGTTGCAACATCATCAAATGCAGATTCTAACTACTTCTACATCTGCAGTCAAATGGGAACAATGGCCTATAGAGGCCTGAGAATGACAGTTTTGTGTTGTAATATTGTTTTTGCACTGTAGGGGGCAGTATTTTGCGTAACAAAAGCCTCGATAAACTTAAGGTGAAACAAAAAACTTCACCCTATCATAATTTAAATACAATTCTAAAAAATTTAATCAAGTAATTCAGAAAATGTGCTGAACTCTATGCTAAAAGACCCTCTAGGTAAAAATATAAATTTTTCCACAAAATCATGGTGAGAAAATAAATGTTTTCATAAGATTGGTGTGTGTGTGTGTGTTTGTGTGTGTGCATGCGTGTGCGTGCCTGTGTGTGTGTGTGTGCGTGTGCGTGCCTATGTATGTGTGTGTGTGCCTGTGTGTGTGTGTGTGTGTGTGTGTGTGTGTGCGTGAGTGATTGCATGTGCATGCCTCTGTGTGTGTGTGTGCATTTGCGTGCCTGTGTGTGTGTGTGTGTGTGCGTGTGTGAGTGATTGCATGTGCATGCCTGTGTGTGTGTGTGTGTGCATTTGCGTGTGTGTGTGTGTGTGTGTGTGCTGTGTGTGTGAGTGATTGCACGTGCATGCCTGTGTGTGTGTGTGTGTGTGCGTTTGCGTGCCTGTGTGTGTGTGTGTGTGTGAGTGAGTGCATGTGCATGCCTGTGGGTGTGTGTGTGTATGCATGTGTGCTTTTATTTGTATTAAAGCCATCAGTGAAGACAGCAGTTGCTTTTTTGGCTTTCATAGACATTGCCATTTATTCAGCTGTGGATGACTCCCATTAAGAACAGGGGATGTCAAGGATTCCCCTTTTATCAGAAACAAGCTCCTGGCACAGCAGCTTCCTGTGCTGTTTGTCAATAACAATAGAGGCCCATAAATTCTGTTAATGACAATGAAAAAAGAAAATAGTCTGGCAATAAAATGGCGTACGCGGCGCAGTTCCTGCGGGGCACTTCCTGTGGCGGCGGGGCACATGACCGGTGCACGCGGGGTTAACGAGACTGAAACCAGCGCTAGCGCACGCGGGGCCGCCGCGGAGAAGAAAAGGGCAGAGAAACGTTCCCACAGCTCCGGCTTTTGTTTTTCCTTTCTCTCGTTCTTCTTTTCTCCCTCTGTTTCTTTCAGGACTGCCAAAGGTTGTCCACCTCACCGTGCGGGCGGGGCGGGGGGGGGGGGATGGGGGGGGGTAGGGGGGGGGGGGCGTAAGCCACGAATGAATGAATGAATGAAAAAAAAAAAAGAAAAAAAGAGAAAGAGAGAGAAAGAAAATAAATGTGATTCGACAGACTCCTGAAACTCACCTGTTACTTTTCTTTTTTTTTTTTTTTTTTTTAATTCATTAACCGTAGGCCTGCTGGCCCCTCCCTCCCCCAGGTGACTGTGGGTCTCAGGTAGAGAGGGAGTTTCGTGAAAGACAGCGAGGGGGGAGGAGAGTTCCCACCGTGTCCTGCCCGTGGTTCTCACAGACGCCGATTGGTGGAATGTTGCCTCATCGCTGTAACGTGACCCCCCCCCCCCCCCCCCTCCCCCAGCGGAGCGGGGGCTGGCAGGTGTCTGCAACCTGGAGAAAAGAGCAGCACTGTGGAAGCATCCGAGTTTACCACTGGAGCGCTCTCCTAAAAACCACAATGCGTCGGTCCTGGGGGGGGGGGGGGGGGGGGGCCGAGACAGGTACTGACATACAGTATTGGCCCAAATGTCTTCATATGAATTCATTGCTAGACTAGCGAGTTTGCTTGTGAGACTTGACGTTTGACTACTCAAGATTAGGTGGTCCAGCAGGGTGTCTCCCCCAAAGTTGAAATGAAATCTACGCCAATGCCAAAAACCATTTGTTCTGACAGACCTTCTGTACAGAGTACAGTCTTCATTGATCTGATCTGAAGCTCAGTGTTGCTAAAGAGCTTGTAGACATTTTACATCCAATCAATAAGAAAATGGCTGGATTGCTAGATCAACACTTGCTTGTAGTGTTCAATAAAATTGTTGAATACGGTTAACAGAGTTCAGAAAAGTCTGGTTTGGATAGTGTTGCTAGTACAAGCCATTTCCTTTGACATTTTTAGATACTGTAAGACAAAGCCACAGGCAGTATTAGTGGCTTAATTGAGACATACAGAAAACACCTACACTTGCTAGCCATGTCAGATGTTTAAATCATGCCATCATTGCTTTTAATCCTTTAAGGCGTGAGTCACAAATATGTGATCAGAATTTTCTTAACAGAACATTCTAATGCTGATATAACAACCTCTACTGGTAATTAAAAGCAATGGAGTGCTAGAACACTGAATTTCAAAGAACCTACTCTTCAAAGGGTTAAAAGGGCAGTTTGGTTCTGAGCTCTTGAGGCTGAAGGTTTTGAGCACAGGTTGTTCACTCCAAGCAGTCCAAACTGGCTGCGGCAGCTTGCCTCAGGCCTTGCTTTTATATTTGACCTGTCATCATTAACCAGGCAGTCATTTTAACACGTGCATTTGTCGTCTTCTGTGGTGTGCACCTAAAAAAAAAAAAAATGACGTCATTTTATTTGTCAAACAGACGAGACTACCGAAAGCTTATATGAAAGTGTATCAAACAGGGAAATCATGTGTTTGTTTTCTGGCAGAGGCTCATGGGATTGATGTAATCTGTGCCCCAGAGCGCTGGGGGAGAAAATGAGGGGCAGTTTTATAGGCAGCAAAACACTGCTAAAGGCCAGGGTCTCTCTCTCTCTCTCTCTCTCTCTCTCTCTCTCTCTCTCTCTCTCTCTCTCTCTCTCTCTCTCTCTAGCCGCGTTTCCACCAAATTACCCGGAACTTTTAGTCCCAGGAACTACTTTTCCAGGAACTAAAAGGTTCCTTCAAACAATGGTTGCCTGCGTTTCCACCGGGGTCTAAAGTTCCGCGAAGATTAGGCAAATTAGTTCGCTGACGTGTAAAATAGCGACGTTGTCGTCGGTCCATCTGTCCTATGATTTATTCTGTAACCCCATACTACCACCGAAGTAGCCTACATTATTTTCTAATAACCGGGACAGCCCGGAGGGGTTTATTCCACTTATATACAACGGGTTACCAACAATGACTATATATGGTTACTTTTGTATTTATTGATTTTTTAATCAATTTAATCACCTGGAATTGAAATATTCTTCTGCAGCCGTTTGGGCATAACTGTCGTTGGTAGTTGAACTTGGACCGTTGTAATGCAACAAAAAGGATATAACAGGCCAATAGTCAGATTGTAACTGTTTTATATATCCTCTCAAGCACATTCATTATGTTTTTATGCGAACATTCACTTTCATGTCTTGACATCCGAAGCGACAGAATGCATTCACATTTCCAATATAACTGGCAACAACAGCAGAAAACATGCACACGTTGTAAACAATTTGCTGTTTGATTACTTTCTCATTGTCAATTCCATATAGGCTAATCGCAAAATGACAAGAATAGAACGAAAACTCGGACTTGCGTGAAAATTTAAATTAGCAGTGGTACAGCCACCGTTTGCTTTCCTTCGAAGTTACTGCTAGCCGAGCAGCGAAGTGTGCCCTCCAGATGCGAACCATGCACCATAAATTAGTCCATAGTCTTCCTGGTCTTTTTGTGGAATTGAAGAATGGCAGAGTAAAATTACGGCAGTCAGAAAAAGATAAAGCGACGATTACTAGAATTAACCTGTTATTTTTCTCTGACAAAAAGTGCGGAAGGTGATTTCCAGTTTGCTTTTACTGTATCAACAATGTGAATTACGCAGAACTACCGCATACCTCACATAACTGTATCAAACGTTTTGAGTCAATTACAACGGACTAACAAAGAAAATCCGGAAGAAAATATTCAGCAACCGAATTAATCCGTTTGAATGTTTTGGTACGTAATATGCTGTCCCAGCACGAATGCTTAGCATTTTATAAAACGAATACTAAAGCAAGAAAAGAACAGAAGAGCACACGTTATAATTCCAAGACGTTGGCAGGCTATAACTAAAACTAGGCTACTGCGCCGCATAACATACAAGTTTGATTTGAAGTTATTATGAAAATAAATTGGTTTGCGGCTGCATATTTTCAAACATGGCGGTTGAAAATAAATACAAAAAAATGCTGCGTGTACTCGACCAATCAGAAATGTTCAGCGTTGCAAGCTCCACCCAAAAGGTTCCTGTACTTTCGGAAAGTACTACCCCCCGAGCAGGAACCTTTTGGAGGTAAAATAAAGCCCCCGGAACTAAATTTAGACCCTAGTTCCTGCGGTGGAAACGCACGTAGTTCCTCAAAAGGTTCCTACTTCCGGGGTAAAGTTCCTGCGGTGGAAACGCGCCTTCTGTCTCTGTCTCTCTGTAACTCTCCCTCCTGTCTCTTTCTCTCTCTCATATATACACACACACACACACACACACTCACACACATTCACGCACACACTCACACACACACACACACACACACTCACGCATACACACACTCACACACTCACCGAGCCCTGGCCTGCTACGTCATGCTGCTTCCTGGTTTGCTCGTGATCCCTCTACCGGTTTTTTTTTACTAAAGACACGGGCCGCTACTCAACCTGGCCACAACGCGCTTTGTTTTCTTTTTTTTCTGTTTTCTTTTTCTCTCTGCGGTCCATTAAATGTGCCGGGCACTCAGCTCTGGAATGGGTTTAAGTAGTTTATCTTGCACATTATCTCTTTCAGTTTGTTTTAAAACATGACTTTAGAGTACGCTGCAGCTGATAGAACGTGCTGGAATAGTTTTTATAAAGCTATCGCTCCATCATGTGACAATGATGTGGTTAAAACAGAACACAGACTTCAGTTACAAACTCACCGCAGAGAAAATTTGCATGTGTATTAGTACACACAACTCCCTTGTGGGCTGTTTAATACAACAGTGGTGTGCCTGTGAAATATCGACCCTTGTGTGAGTACACACAGCTGCATTATCTTCCCCATTTGCTTTACTTATCATTTTCCTGATATTTTATTATCATGATAATTAGACTTACGCCTGCCAATTTTGATTTCACAATGGCCAGGGCTTAAAAGAGCACAATCATATAACTAAGCGATTATAATATTTACCCCCTTCTCATTGTCTGAATCACACGTCGGGAACATTTTTTTTTTTTCTTCTTCACCGTAAGGCCTTAAGTGCTGGTAATCACGGCCACTCCCACACTCAGCGCTGCGTGAAAGCGCCAGTCTCGTTCGGCAGGGATCAGTCTGTGTGTTCACTGTCGCCTGCAGAGCTGAGGCCACGCCCAGTGTTTCCGGCGTGCGACGCGACACGACACGAAACGCGACGGACGCGGCTGTTACCGTCCCCCAGTAACCTGTAGCGCGTGTCTGTACTGACAGCGTCTGTAGCGTGTGTCTGTGCAGCGTGTGTCTGTGTGGAGGCGTGTGTCTGTAGTGTGTGCGTAGTGTGTGTCTATGTGGAAGCGTGTGTCTGTAGTGTGTGCGTAGTGTGTGTCTATGTGGAAGCGTGTGTCTGTGTGTGTGTAGCGTGTGTCTGTGTGTGTCTGTAGCGTGTGTTTATGTGGAGGCGTGTGTCTGTGTGTGTCTGTAGTGTGTGTCTATGTGGAAGCGTGTGTCTGTGTGTGTGTAGCGTGTGTCTGTGTGTGTGTAGCGTGTGTCTGTGTGTGTCTGTAGCGTGTGTCTGTGTGGAGGCGTGTGTCTGTGTGTGTCTGTAGTGTGTGTCTATGTGGAAGCGTGTGTCTGTGTGTGTGTAGCGTGTGTCTGTGTGTGTCTGTAGCGTGTGTCTGTGTGGAGGCGTGTGTCTGTGTGTGTCTGTAGCGTGTGTCTGTGTGTGCGTAGCGTGTCTATGTGGAGGCATGTATCTGTAGTGTGTCTGTAGCGTGTGTCTATGTGGAGGCGTGTGTCTGTAGCGTGTGTCTGTGTGTGTCTGTAGCGTGTGTCTGTGTGGAGGCGTGTGTCTGTAGCGTGTGTCTGTGTGTGTCTGTAGCGTGTGTCTGTGTGGAGGCGTGTGTCTGTAGCGTGTGTCTGTGTGGAGGCGTGTGTCTGTAGCGTGTGTCTATGTGGAGGCGTGTGTCTGTAGCACGTGTCTGTGTGGAGGCGTGTGTCTGTAGTGTGTGTCTATGTGGAGGCGTGTGTCTGTAGCGTGTGTCTGTGCGGAGGCGTGTGTCTGTAGCGTGTGTCTATGTGGAGGCGTGTGTCTGTAGCGTGTGCGTAGCGTGTGTCTATGTGGAGGCGTGTATCTGTAGTGTGTCTGTAGCGTGTGTCTGTAGTGTGTGTCTATGTGGAGGCGTGTGTCTGTAGCGTGTGTCTGTAGTGTGTGTCTATGTGGAGGCGTGTGTCTGTAGCGTGTGTCTGTAGCGTGTGTGCGTAGCGTGTGCGTAGCGTGTGTGCGTAGCGTGTGATGTGTAGTGTGTGCGTAGCGTGTGTGCGTAGCGTGTCTGTGCGCGGGCGCTGGCAGCAGCGCGTGTGCGTAGCGCGTGTCCGTCGCGCGCGCGGGCGCTAGCAGCAGCGGTCGCTATCAGGGCCGCACATCTCTGGCTCCGGCTGCGCTGGCTGCTCTGCCGGAGGGGAAGGAGCCTGCAGGGGTTGCGGAGAGCAGCGGTTTCCCACGCTCGGCGCGCTCAGCCCTGGCCCCGGCCTGCGCATTCCTGGGCTGCCTGCGCTCTGTAAATGTTTGGACAGCCCTGAACAAATAACACACCTTGCAAGGCGCAAGCACGGCCTCTGCTTCCCTCTCACACCCTCAGCGCCGTCCCTGCCCTGCCCTGCCCAGCCCCGACCGCAGGCTCGACTGCCTCTTCTGTCACTCACCCGTTTGCAGGCGCTCCCACACACAGACGCACACACACACACTTACACACACACAAACAAACACACTCTCTCTCTCTCTCTCTCTCACACACACACGCATCCACGCACACGCACACACCCACACACATACACACAGACACACACAAACTCCCACACACACACACACACACACACAGACACACACTCTCACTCTCTCTCACACACACATATCCACGCACACGCACACACACACACACACACAGATGCACACAAACCCCCACACACACGCACACACACACACACACACATACAGACGCACACATCCGCACACACACACGATACACACACATCCTATTTCTCTCTTTCTGTCACGCAGGACACAGGAAATAAAATAAAATAGCTGGGTAAAATCAGTAAAATGATATAATAGTATATAAAATCATATAAAAATAAAAACATACTTATATAATATATATTTTGGTAATTTGCAGTAAATTAAAGTATTGATTTACCGATTTATTATAGAAGCCCATGTAAGTTTGATCATTTTAATATCTCCCTTTTGTTGATAGAAATGACTAATGTTGGTATTATGTTAATACCTAAAATACTTTGCAAGCTGCAAAATGGCAGAACTGGTCCCAGAACATAACAGAAAAAAAGTTCAGGAAGTAAATAAGATCCAGAGAACAGTGGTGTAGCAGGTAACCATATTTTATGGTGCTTCCTGGTTCCTTTTTTCCAGTATGTGTTAATTCGTTTTTAACTTAGTCCAGTATTTCTTCTCGATTTTGTAGTCACTCAGTTCGAGATTCCTGTGACTCAGGAGTTGATTGCAGGGCTATGCGGATCAGCTGTTGATCAGTGTCTTGGAACTGGCAGTTAATTACTCATTGAGAGCAGCTGTTGTCCGTTCTTCTCTTGTCCAATCAGGGTGTGACAATACCCTTCAGCTGGGAATAAAAGCGGCAGGAAATTGCCTGTCTGTTTGATTTCTGATCCTATATTCTCTTGCTGCTCCCCTCATGCCAGGAGCCTGTTCTAGCCTAGCAAAAACAACTCATCTTTTAGAATTTTGATTTGAGATTTTATTTTATTTAGTTGTCAAGCCAATGGAGGAGGAGTAGTAAGAGTATTGGGAAGCTTAGTTGTTTTCTGCCTGTTTTTTGGGGAAAAACTCCTTTACTTGCTCATCTGCGCTAGGGTGGCTGGCAGAGTTTAGCCTTGCCTATAAATGGTAAACCCATGCAGCTTGCCTACATGATTGCCTTGTCCTGTTTTTATTTTATTATTCATTTTTAAAGTTAAGCTCTGAAACCCTCCTATCTATGCAATTGCTTTTGAATGGAGAAAAATGTAAATTAAGGGACAGGGTGGGAAAAACTACAAAAATATTTTAATTTTCTTTTAAACTAAAGAGTCATTTCATTTTGAAGAGACGGTTTTTCATTAATATGTATTGGAGGCAATTGTGTGTTCAAAAAGTCTCCTTTTACTTTCCTGAATAAAAACCAATACCTCTTTGTGGAGAATGGTGCTGCCACAGTGTAGTGAGAATCTGTTTAGGGGCCGTCTTTGAAACGATAGGCTATATTAGATCTGAAAATGGTGGATAGTGTAATAGTTTGCCAACTGGACATTTGTTAATTGAATAATTAGAGAAAGAATGGAAATGCCACCTTATTGGATCATTGATTAAAGGCAGTAGGACTAACTACATTATTTGAGACTTTTGTGTATCCTCCTAAGACCTGTTCACGTTTGTCCCCTAATGAGTCTCTGGTAGGCTATTAATCTCAAGAACCATATATTCTACGATGGTGAAACCTACAATACCGGGGTCATTCAATACAAATGATTTAATTGAAAAAAACTTCACTGCAACATGTTTTTGTTTTCCACGACTCTTATGTCCAAAAATTTTAATGCTCTAACTTTTTTTTTTTTTCTGCCGGGTCTTTGCATTAGGATAATGCCAATGTAATTAAATTACTTGCAGCACATATGTGAACACCACATTCTGCCTCTATCACTATAGTAGCCAGTCCGTATGCGTGTAATTGTTCAAAAAATATATGCCATTTTATATATAAACGAAAATGTTTTAATTGCAAGTAATTTTAAACATTCTTATTAAGCACGACTCGACATGGAACTTGGCGAGTCTTAAACAGGAAGGCTTCGGGTGAATCCGACCGTCAGTAGTTACGTTTTCTGAAGAAATACAATGAAGTTAACTAAAAAGTTGTCGAGTTAATTTTAATAGCTTATAGAAAATAAGTTATGTGAAACGTAAGTTAGTCTTCAAGTACTTGCTTCGTTTCGATTGCCTTCGTTGCACTTGGCAACAGTCAGTTTATCTAAATATAGCCTAACGCTGCAGAATATAATTCTTAGGCTCTCCCGAAATAATTATTAGAACCACACGTTGGCTGGCTTAAATAAATTGTTATACCGGAAATTAAAAGACAATTCAAGTCATAACGCAAGATGGTCAGAACGCCGAAAACAAACCATTTTAGGGCTCCGGTCGATTAATTCTCAGAAAACACCGTATACGCCGCCTGAAATACCGTAATAAGAATTTGTTCTTGACATAATAACCCATGTGCTTTTTTCCGGAATTATATTTATGCTTCGCTGGTAAAACGGCTCTTCTCAGTTTAGAGTGCTTATGTTAATGTGTATTTCGCGGAAAATTGAGTTAAAGGGTGGCTTTGATGCTGTTTAATGTCTTTTGCCTTTAGGCGGTGGCAATGAGTGACTTAACTATTAATACAACAGTGAAGCAGTTATGTAACGGAACATGTTTTAGTCAATACTATAAACATATCTGCAAGCTTAGCCTACTTGTTTAAAGGGCTCATCATTTAGCAATCATTTTTCAACTACCTTATTTGAAAACGTTTTAATTATTTATAATACACTATGATATAAGTATCTGTACACATAACAGTTTTTATTCTGAACAAGTCTCAAATGATTCATTAAAAAATAAAAAATAAATTAATATTAGTATCATTGCATTATAACATACATCCTATTGTAACTATAATGTTGTTGTTATTATTATTATTTATTTATTTATTTAACATAATTTTAAATAATATTTATTATAACATAATTCACTTTTCCTAATGCTGATTGACACTTTGTAACGAGTAATCCTCGCACACGCGCGCGCACACACACGCGCGCGCTGATGTCTGGCCGCAGCTGTGGCAGTTCCCCTCTCGCGGTAATCCCACGCAGCAGCATAACGCGGGAGCAGTTACGGCTGCAGCGCTCCGCCGGGCCCCGAGTGAAACGCGCCTCTTGTTTTCATTGCCGGGGAGGCCTCCGGGTGCATACTTCTGTAATTAGGCCTTTATGCTCAGCAGTTTTGCAGCTGTGATGACATTTGGGTGTCGCCCCCCCGATTCTCACGGTCCCGCTGCCAGCCTTGGCTGCTCCAGTTGCTGGTGGCTGGCCAGGGGCTGGGGGTCCACGTGGCTGCCAGCCCCCGTAGCCTTGTGTACACGCAGAGGGAAGCTTTTTTTTTTTTAAAAAAAGAAAAAAGTATCCCTTCCCAACTGGAAGTAAGCTGCCATGCCGTGCCAAAGTTATGGACGTAGATCCCGGGCGGTGAGATGGGGGCTAGAGGGACTTTCCCAACTTTAGGAAAACATCAAATGGTCCCTCTCCCCCCCAATCATTTTATCGCGTTGTATTGGGCGGTACCGTTAG
Source organism: Anguilla japonica (assembly GCA_025169545.1). Classification (NCBI taxonomy): domain Eukaryota; kingdom Metazoa; phylum Chordata; class Actinopteri; order Anguilliformes; family Anguillidae; genus Anguilla; species Anguilla japonica. Next base: position 6,907,210 of record CM045893.1, on the reverse strand, counting down.
CGTCTACTCCAGAAAATTTCATGTTTGTCGTCCCCCCCCCCCCCCCCCCCCGCCACCCCAAACTTGAAATGAGATCCATGTCCTTGGCCTAGGTCGACTTTGACGCCACAGCTCACTGCGCTCGAGCCAAAAGGAGGGTCGCCTCGTAGATGTTACGGGCTCGACAGAAAAGCAGAGTTTTCAACGAAATCAAGCAGGCCCAAGCGCCTTTCACTATTTCTGCATCGTGAAGTCTCCCACTTGGCCTGTTTTACTGTTACAGACATGTCAGTTATCCATGGTGTTAAGACCGTGTTTTCTTCTCTACTTACCCTCAAAAGTAATGTGTGTGTGTGTGTGTGTGTGTACACAAAATGCCATTTATAATCTACGCAGCATTAAGTTATACTCCGTATTTCTTTAGCATGAACCCTGTGGGTTTTTGGGAATGTATTTTCAGAAGGTTTATTCATTTTTCTCGGTATTATATTTTTTATTCCCCCCAAGACTATTTCTTTCTTTTTTAAATGCAGGCTGTGTAATAACTGGTTAGACCACCACTGTCCATTTCTCCAGTAATGATAGCCTTTTCTTGCCGCCCTATATATACACATAAACTGAGGGGTAGTTGAAGCAATTCGTTTTTTTTCCTCTCCGAAATCGTGCGTCGGTTGGTGGTGTTCAGTCCAACGTAAACGTTAGTAAATGTGTGATTAAGAAGGACGGCTTTGCCAGGCTGAAAATTCCCCTCACAATTACAGCACAGTGTTTTGGGGTGGGGTTGTGTATAGCATTGCAGCAGTAGCCTTTCTGATGAATGATTATATTGTTTCTGTTGTTGTTGCTGTCGTCATCGTCATCATCATCATCATCATCATCATCTTTATATCCACATACATGATAGATTTGTACAGATAAATTTGACTTTTAAATGTAAAGTTTTACATCTGGCCTCAAAGAAATCTTGTATAATTTGTAGAAAAAAATATGACTTTCCAATGTTAGATTTGTTGAAATATTTGACACATTTTTTAAAATAACTTTTTCTGCATATCTGTGAAGAATTTGTACAATTTTATGCTAATGGTGTTGTCTTTTACACCAGTCACCCTCTTCTGTATGCCATTCCCCATTAGTCAAACCTTATATTCAGGGCCTCATTGCAAGGCCACTCGCGTCCTGAACCATGACAAACGCTCTAAACTTTCATTAGAGAAACTTTTGATTGAACAAGTGTTTTATGCCACAGGCCCTTGGCCCAGGTTCCCTTTTTTTGGGGGGGGGGGGGGGAGTTCCCTGTAACCCCCCCCCCCCCCCCCCACCCCTGTTTAACTCTCAGCTGTCCTTCTGGAAAACCCTGCTCCATTTGCTGTGCATTAGGAGAAGAATGTCTCCTTGCGTCGCCTGGAGTGTGGTGGCCACCAGCTCGTGCCAGTTGTGAGTTATTAACATTACTGAGGGGGGATCCTTTCCCACTCCCACCCCGCCTCTGCCCCTGCCCCTGCCCCCACCATTGCAGCTGCTGCCCCGGCACAACGTCTGTCAGAGCCTCCCTCTCCACTGTGGGGTGGGCGAGGGCGAGGGCGAGGTGGGCACTGGTGGGAAACGTGTCTGGAATCTGGAATAGCCACACGTCCACGCTAATGGTTATGCCTAGTGACCAAAGGCCAGAATCCAGATGTCAAGAGGGGTGGAAATCTCAGTAAACAGACTAGGTTAACGCCAATTTAGCCGCTTTAGCAACTAGAAAGCTTTCACTTTTCAACCAAATGTAGCTGGGTTTTCAGCTGAAGGCCTGGACAGCATTCCCTGACTTTTCGGCCGACTGTACCCAAAAAAAAAAAGTTACCTAGATATTTGTTGGGTTGTGGAGACTGCAATATCAGAAAAGGGGGTCTCTTGGCTGGTCTCCGTAGGAAAAACCCTGTTTGTTTAGTTTGTTATGAAACCCTGTGTGGTTAGTGTGAACATTGTGAAATGCTCCCAAATCGAACCATTTTTGCCTGACAAAGAACCGTTGAACTAGATAGGGCTCCTCTATGGAGCTATGGAGGAGCCTTTTGGAACACTTTCTTCTAACTGTGTGAGAACTCAAGGACAGCTCAAGTTACTTCCCTGTTACTCTGTACAGAGTTTCCGTTGCACTGAAAAATCATGTTAGCGAGTTTGCTTGTGCTACGGAACATCGAGGGAGGGTCATCACGTCCTTCCATTTACTGAGTCGTTTTTTTTTTTTCTTTCTTCCAGGGAAAGTAGACATTGTATACAGAACACGGACATAATATATATACAGATTAATTTCCTCATCATCTTCTGTCGAAGGAAGCGGGGCATTGTGTATGAAGCTCTCAAAGCCAGACGGGGAGAAGAAACGCCTTCCAGAGCGCTTCTCAAGGTGTGGGGGAAAAAAAGTGCTGGGGGGGGGGAAAGGCGATCCAACAGTGGATGCAGATGAGTGGTATCGATAAACCGAATTTCATCCCAGGTCATCTCTCAATGACACGCTTGCCAGTATTGTTTTTTTTTTTTGTCTTTTTTTTTTTGCGTCCAGCACGGGTGGTTCGGCCTAGCTGCGTAAGAAGGGGAAGTTTGAAGGGGAAGTCCCATCAATAAACACTGGAAAGGGCTGAACTGGATCCCACTCACTCACTCACTCATTCCACAATGGCCTTTCATTACGTTACATTTATTTGGCAGACGCTTTTTTTCCCCGAAGCGACGTACAATAAGTGCACACCAAAGGTCATTGGAACAACTACAAACACGGGTCCGATAAGGTACAGTACTCATTTTGTACAGTTATTCATAGCCATGAACACTTTCGGCAGTCTGTCATGGGCCAAGGACCATGGAGCCCCATGTGCATTCAAATGGCTGATATTCTGCTCACATTCACACCTGACAGGGTCTAATGAAATGAATGCATAAATAAATAAATAAATAACGTGTCTGTCTAATTATGCTTGAACGAACACAGAAATCAAAACGTTTGGAAGTAACCGTTTTTTTTTTCCGTTTTTTTTTTCTTTTGCGGTTACTCGTGTTCCATTCATCGGGGGAGAGAGAGAGAGAGAGAGAGAGAGAGAGAGAGAGACGTGGCCAAACTAAACCACGCTCGCTCCCTGAACCTAAAAACTTCCCGCTAATTGCAGCCGGGGCCGGGTGCGGTGAAAAGCGAGCTCGGCGCGGCGCGGCGCCCCCCCCCCCCCCCCCCCTCTGGACTACCTCCAGCAGCACGCTCCGCGTGTTTCCACGAAATGGCTTTTAATGGCCGTCATTAGCCAACACGCCCAGTCTGAGAGGGCCTCGTTCGTAGGGAGGGGGGAGCCTTTCACAAAAGGGGTGACCGCGGCGGCGGCTACTGTTATGACCGGGTTTTGTGGGGGCGAAATTGCTAGCCACTTCTGGAGGGCCCTGGGGTCCTCACTGCGTTGGTGAACTACAGTGCAGCGCAGACACTGTACCGTTAATAGGAGAGAGAAACCATTTAGCGGCAGCGCTAATCAAATTATTTCCCCCTGAGGAGCTTGACAGCACTCTTCGCCGATTTCGAGGCGTTTTTGGGGGAGGTGTTTTCGGAATATTCTACGATCGCGACGACTAATCCAATCCGTCGAATCGTCAAATACATTTTAATAATCTATTAAATTTAGTTGCGTTAATTGTTGTAGCCCTAATGGTCTTGCGACTGCACGCGTGTGGCTCAGGTGTTGCGGATGCATCCTGGCCTGTCACCTGACCTTGCGAGCAGAGAAGGGCGTCTTGTGAGACCTGAGAGCGGTCACCATTAGTGATCGTCACGGCAACCAGAATGACAAAAGCAGTCGACAGCAACACAACATTTTCAGTCTACATGAAACAATATGTACTAAAGCCAATATAAGGTGCAGCCTAATGTTTCCTAAATTATCAGAATTATTAATTATAAATCATAACTAACTAGAAATTGTAGCTTTAAATTTTGGTGTATTCTGTTTGTAATTGTTTCTGTCTTAATGCTAACGCTAGCATAAACCATGCCTTCTTTTAAAATGTCATCAGCGTCATACTGATTGTACAAATAAGGGAGCAGGGCAGGAGAGAAGCACCACTCAAGCAGAGGACTTGCCCCAGACTCTTGAATAGCACAGCAATAACAAAAAGGGTTGGAATGTGAAAAAGTGAAGGCATCTTGCCCGCAGACACCTCAACCTTAACTGCCGTGCTAATTTATATACACCACAAATGGTGCATATAAATGGTACAAGATTATAGCTCACATATGTGCCCACAGTTTGCTCAAAGAAATGAATATAGCCCTAGTGTTAGCTTGTTTTCATCGCACCTCAGTTTCAAGTGTAACCAAATGGTGAAAAACTCCATCCACTGCCGACAGGGAAATTTTGCTATCTGTGAGATTATTTGCAAAATGGTGACATTTTCCAAGATAAACTGAAAATTGAGGTTATGTCGGGGCACTTGGGAGGTTGGTGTGCTCTGACTCACTGTTCAGGATGATAGGGAACACGCAGTAACTGGAAGGTGCTGATTGGCTCGATTGGCCAAGTGACGAATGGAGAATATTTTCCAGACCCCTGGGTCAAATACGTATTTGTTTTTTATTCAAATACTTTTCTACGCTTTACTAATCTTGTCTGGTGTATTGGAACCAATGAAATACTCTAAAAAAAAGTGCAAACCCCGCCTTCTGATCATATTGGCAGGCTCAGTTACACCAGGCGAGATCAGTAGAGCACAGAAAAGTATTTGAATCCAAAACAAATACGTATTTGACCCAGGTCTGATTTTCAGTCACCTTTAATCTCAAAGCTACATGAGACTTCAATGCTATAAAAGAAGCAAAACCAAAATCAAACAGAAACTTAACAGAACACTTGGTCTGTTTAACTTGGTTGCACCTGGATCTTTTAGCACCATCAACTCAAAACTACGCAAAAAAGCCACTTCAAAGGCACAATGGAGCTCACAGAAAGCAGACAGGCCTGTCTAGTGATTAATTAGCTCCTGAATCTATTGGGCGGACTTGCGGCCCAGTTGCCCCTAACCAGAGGTGGAAAGTCCAGGGGTCGGAAAGTGAAAGTACTGCCAGTGCGTTTATTCCACCCGTGACCTCAACCTGACTGATTACGTTAATTACTTTTACCTCCTGGCTGAGGAATTGTGCTAATTGGCAAATCCTGGAGATCGGAACAAAATACTGAGAATGATGTTTACTTTCTGAACTGGATTTCTTGCCTCTGTCACTACACGGTACTGGTCAAACGGTTGATAAACCCAATAAAGTTTTTTGGGCTTGCGTAACTTGTTTTTTGTAAATATTAAAAGAGTGAGTTTTCCCACAGATAATATTCATTCTCACTATCTTACACAATTGAGCAAGGAAATCCAATCATCTTAATGGCGCTTAAAGGTGATTTATTCTATGAAGGAGGTGGGTGCGGTTTATTAAGCAGACAACTTTAGCAGACAGAAATTTCAGAAATAGTTGTTGTCCCCCCTTCTTGAGTGTTAGAGCACTACCCTACCCAAAAGTGGAAGAGTCCCGAAATAACAACCTTTAAAATGGCAGCACAGAGGCGAAGTGACAGGCCTGCTGGAACTAAAGCAGCACTAAGCAGGGGGGAGTGTGGGCGTGGGTGGAGCTGCTCTAAGTGAACCAGTCCTGTTTTAAACTGCTGCTCGGAGACCATCACAATGGCGGCGTACAATGGAAGGGGTGCTGGTGGCTCGGCTGGGGAGCGCAGTGGCACAGCTGCCACCCAGGCCCGCTAGGCCCTGCTCCGTATGGGCTGGTCCCCCGTTCCTCCTGGGGAGGCCCCCGGCCTCCAGCCCAGAGCCCCCAGCCCACAGCCCGCAGCCTGGCCTCCGCTACCATCAGGCCCCCAGCCCAGCACAATGCAAAGCCCCTGTAAACTCTTTGTGTTCCCTCGCAAGGCTTCTTTTACTGAAAATCTTAAATATTTCATTAGGGCTTTTCTCTTGGGCCTTTTGTCTTCCTCTATAATAAAGGCCGGTTCTTGCCCCAGTGAAACCCCCCCCCAGCTGCCCTCCCCCCCCCCCCCCCCCCCAAGTTAATCCAGCAGTTAAAAGGGTTCCAAAACATGTTTTTGAGTTCTTGCACACTGCTGCTACACCACAAACACAGCATGCGTTAGTCTGAACTGTGCAAGAAGATTCTTATTTTGTCATCCCCATCTCTGCTTCTTTTGACTATGTTTTTTTGGGGATAGTTATTTTTCGTGTTCTTTAGTTGGAAAACCTTTCTTCGTTTCATCACTTGAAACATAAATACTCCTATTTATGCAAAGAAGCCATGTCTTTAAGTTTATTAGATTGAACAGCCCTCAACATACACTATCACGGAAAGAAAGTGAATTTGTGCCAATGGGTTTCAGAGAGAGAGAGAGAGAGAACTCAAATGGATATTTACCATTCTAACAAAATGAGAATGGTAAATGGTAAATGGACTGCATTTATATAGCGCTTTTATCCAAAGCGCTTTACAATTGATGCCTCTCATTCGCCAGAGCAGTTAGAGGTTAGGGGTTAGGTGTCTTGCTCAAGGACACTTCGACATGCCCAGGGCGGGGTTTGAACCGGCAACCCTCCGACTGCCAGACAATCGGTCTTACCTCCTGAGCTATATCGCCCCTGAAAGTGAAAGAGGAAAAGAATGATTATTTAAAAAAATTATACTCTGATGATCCCTATAAAATTTGCGCTGAATAACCAGGGGCTTCGCTTCGTAAAAGAGCAACCTTGCGGTGCGGCGCCTTCGATCCGAACGCCATGCGGGAAGAATGACTGCGCTCCCCCGTACAATATTAAACGCTTGTTAATAACTTTTCCGTACATGCGACAGCGCTCCCTCAGGACGTCTGAAAGGGATTCCCTTTATGAGAGCGTTTGAAACTGTCTCGCGGACTTGCGGCGATCTGTCTCGGGACAAAGAGCACCCTTTGTTAAATGGGGAGAGGGGAGAGGTTTGGGGGGGGGGGGGGGGGGGGGGGGGGGGTAGAGTGGCATGATTTATCCAGCACTTTAAGCACCCTCCTCCCTTATGAATAATTCAAGGTTATCATTGAGTTTGATACTTGATTATTATGTTTTTATTCTTTTTTTTTTCACACGCGGGAGAGCTCGTTGGACAGGGGAGTGGTTGGGGGGGGGGGGGGGGGAGGAGGGGGGCTGAAGGGGAGGGGGGGGGGGGGGGGGGCAATGTGCACCGAGGCACACAACACGAGGGGCCACAGAGCGGGACTGCGCTGTCAGGTTGATAAATATAACGTGTCACCAATTAAAAACTCATCGCCTTTCCCTAATTCAGCCCGCGCCTTGTTAACCACGGCCTGGCAGGGAGGCTACCGCGCCCCCCCCCCCCCCCCCCCCCCCTCGCCACCGGCACCCACCACAACAGAGGAACCCGGCTTTCTCATCCTTTAAAAACCCACGTCCCGTCCCCATTGGCATGTAAATAAGACATTCATTCAGCACTTTTTTTGGATGGGGGGGGGGGGGGGAGTAAAAAAAACCAAAATGGCCATCAATGTCTTTGATTTCATCTTTTTTTTCCTCTCTTACTCTCTCCCAAGAAAACAAAGAATTGAATAGTTTTGGATTTTTTTTTTTTTTTATTCAAAAAAGAAACCTTTTCTGCCCGTTCTCTCTCAGCATTGTCATGGTAATGGTATTGACACAACTTGGTGCGATGTGGGTATACAACACATATGAACCCTAGCAGGACTCCATAACGGAGGTGCCATTTAGCAAGCTGTTTCTGTGAGAAAGTCAAATGTTTAAGAGTGCTTTTTTTGTTGTTGTGAACGTCGGGAATCTGGGTTTTTTAAGATATCAGTGGGAGTCCTTTCTGTGAGTTTCTCTGAAACTATAGGCCTTTCAGGACCCTGAGATGCTAAATAGACAAAGTTAAAAAAAAGTATTGAAATTGTGAGAATGTAAAATATTCTTTAGCTTTGTGTGACTCCTCCTTCCTGACATGGTTGTTTTCCCTCTTTTCTTATTCCGTACATTCACTGATTTTTGTAAACTCTTCCGTCGTGTTGTTCGTTTTGTTAAGTAGCGCCTTCCTCAAACTCTGTCAAGTGTCACAAATAACATTTCAGGCGAAACAAGAACTTAACGTGAAAGAAAGACATCTCACTTGCTAAGTCCTCTGAGAAAACAATGAAAACTGTGTTAAATCAGTTTTTAAATGAACTGAGTTGTATTTGCAATTGGCCCATTTTCAGTATCAGTGAATAGACTTTCAGTATCACAGATGATCTTTGTTTGGAAATGATGGAATACTTTCCTACACTTGCTTGAGCGTCGAGTCTAGACAACTATGAAAGAATTTGTTTTTGGTTGAAATGATAAAAGGATGCTCCTTTGTTAAATGAATAAAACAGGCTTGAAATTATAAAGATTCTCATTATAAAGAGGGAAGCCCTCGTTCTTATAAAAATGAAAGTTACACCAGACAAATTTACAGCACTTCACATCACAACATTTTTTTTCATAGTAGGTATATGATAAAGGTACCATAATAGATGGATAGATGGATAGAGGATTAGATGGATAGATAGATAGATGGATAGATGGATAGAGGGATAAATTAACCTCCGAAAACATCTCAGTGCCAGGTACCGTTTCAAAGGCAGCTCATGCCATCCTCGTCTTGTGTGTTACTGTATGTCTCACGTCCTACAGAAAGAAGTGGCCCCTTTACTTTCAGCGCAGAGAGATGTGCCTTTGTGTGCACACTGAATGGATCAGTGGAATCAGCCTGGACTTCCACCAGCAATAAAGCCTGCTTGTCTCCCCCCTTGAAGTCCATCTGTACAGTCGTACAGGAATGTGAAAAATGCCGTTTTAAAAAAAGGGGACGAGCTGAATGCTGCCTGGGTATTTTCAGCATATCAAAGCCTTTCTCTTCCTGAGTGCTGGGAGTGCGGTAAGGAGCCAAGAATTAGAGAACCCCCCCCCCCCCCCCACACCCCCCCCCCCATCACCCCACTCCTCCCTCAAAAGAGCTGGCTCATTATCACTGTCACACTGGGCCCGGCCCGACTTGGCACGGCCTTGTGTCCTTAATTGAATTAGACATACCCGCTTGTTTAGGCATTGTGCGATGGCATGAGAATCCCCAGACGCATTTTCATGATAAAAACGGGCGGCCCTGGTAGCACTTGTTGAGAGATCTGAGGGTGCCGACCGCAAGGGGTAGAGACGCGAGGATTTTAGGGCGATTCGGCGGTGGGATCTGAGGCACGGGCCGGGCCCCGTGCCCCTCTCCACACTTAGGGAGTGCTGGAGATCACGTTCAGTAAAATAACTGCATTTAAAACAGACTTACAGAGTGCTGGAGATCACATTCAGTAAAATAACTGCATCTAAAACAGACTTACAGAGTACTGGAGATCACGTTCAGTAAAATAACTGCATTTAAAAGAGACTTACCGAGCACTGGAGATCACGTCCAGTAAAACAACTGCATTTAAAACAGACTTACAGAGTACTGGAGATCACGTTCAGTAAAATAACTGCATTTAAAAGAGACTTACCGAGCACTGGAGATCACGTTCAGTAAAACAACTGCATTTAAAACACACTTGCAGAGTACTGGAGATCACGTTCAGTAAAACAACTGCATTTAAAACAGACTTACAGAGTACTGGAGATCACATTCAGTAAAATAACTGCATTTAAAACACACTTGCAGAGTACTGGAGATCACGTTCAGTAAAATAACTGCATTTAAAACAGACTTACAGAGTACTGGAGATCACATTCAGTAAAATAACTGCATTTAAAACACACTTACAGAGTACTGGAGATCACGTTCAGTAAAACAACTGCATTTAAAACAGACTTACGGAGTACTGGAGATCACGTTCAGTAAAACAACTGCATTTAAAACAGACTTACAGAGTACTGGAGATCACGTTCAGTAAAATAACTGCATTTAAAACAGACTTACAGAGTACTGGTGATCACATTCAGTAAAATAACTGCATTTAAAACAGACTTGCAGAGTACTGGAGATCACATTCAGTAAAACAACTGCATTTAAAACAGACTTACAGAGTACTGGAGATCACGTTCAGTAAAACAACTGCATTTAAAACAGACTTACAGAGTACTGGAGATCACATTCAGTAAAATAACTGCATTTAAAACACACTTACAGAGTACTGGAGATCACATTCAGTAAAATAACTGCATTTAAAACACACTTACAGAGTACTGGAGATCACATTCAGTAAAATAACTGCATTTAAAACACACTTACAGAGTACTGGAGATCACATTCAGTAAAATAACTGACTTAAATTACAGTAAACTGTCTTTGGAGTCTTTGGAATATTTGAACATGGGGGTTTTCAAATGGGTATCTTCAAGCTTGTGTGTAGTTTAGACCTGGGATTCTTTTTGTTTTTTGTTTTTTCTTTCTCAGGGATCTGAAGAAAGCTATTTGTTTTATTGGCAACCATCAGAAAGTGCAACATAAATATTTCTAAACAGTGGGGAAAAATCACTTTTTAACAACTGTCCTGTCATCAAGAAGTTCCTGACACAACTGCTGTTGTAACATCAAATGGGCCATTTCTGTCCTTAGAGACAGTTCATGTGTTGTCCTAAACAGTGTCACTGTTTCTTAGGCAACACCAAGAAAAACACATTGTCCATGTATCTTGAAACATCAATATTTATTATATTTGATGACATTGAAGCATCCTCTGGACCAGCTAGGCCTTTTAATTCACCAATGTGTTTTAGCTGTAACACCCTATGTCAGAGTGTGGTTTAACAGACACAGAAGTACAGCATTGATTTGGGTCTCACCGATCTGGATTTTTATGAGCCTGCAAACGTGCGTTTGTTTTGTTGTTGCAGTTGTTGATGTAGATTATTATAACTCTGTATGCAAAGTATGTGGACAAGTTCTGTCTGGTAAGATTGACTTGTGTCTATAACCTGAGGTGGGAAGTCATTGTGTGTGTGTGTGTGTGTGTGGTGTAAGAGAGAAACTCAAAACCCAGCACTTAACAACTGACGGCACTGGCTCAAGCTTGGCTTGGTGACTTTAACATCTTGTCTTTTTATCCCTGCAATCTGTCCCCACTCAGCTCAGGATTACTGAATTTTGTTTAAAAAATAAAAGGGGGGGGGGGGGGGGGTGGTTGCGGTGGGGCAGCGAGGAGGAAAACAGCCTAATGTGATTGCCCTCTCCATTTATGGGGTCTGCCCCTTAAGAGGGCTAAGACGGGACACCTCCATGCTGCCACTACATAATGTCACCTCACTAACCCCTGGGGGGGGGGGGGGGGGGGTCACCCCGAGATTGACACCGTAACCCACGGCCCCCCCCGATCCGCCCCTTGCCCCTATAGTGGTGCACCCATCTGTCAGTAACGCGCCCCAAAACTTTTATTCAGTCAGAGATCAGGAGATAGCGAAAGGATAATCTCTGAATAATTGCAGCCGATGGACCTCGGAACCTCCCCTTTTCGTGCCCCTTCTTAATTTTCTAGTGGCCTTGTTGCCTTTCACCGAGCTAACCAGATGGACGATTATATTTTGCGACGATACGTAATGGGAGTTCTTTTTCTTTTTTTTGATGGGAGAACGGGACACGCCGACCGGTACGACCTGTCAATCACAGCTCGGAGGAAATGAGGTCATTCCTTAATTTATTCCAGATAGCCACCACTTTCACTGTTGACAGATGTAGGCATCTAGGATCTGCACGGACACCAGATATGTTATCTCAGCCACTTTCACCAGAACAGAATCAGTACCTCTGATGGTGTTTACTGACAGGGACTAAGGATTGATTGACTGCCTCTCACACAAATTTGAGGATGAAAAGTATTGTATATTTAAAGAAAATAATCATCAATAATCAATAATCAATTCCGCATACTAAAATACATATTACATGCATTTAATCAACATTTTATTGATAATAAATATGGTGCAATAATTCAGCGTGTACCCTCTATTTCTACATATTTAAAATCATGTCAATCTGTTTACTAGACCAAGTTACTCAAATCATTTTGTTCCAGTGTGTGTTTTGCCTATTTTCCTAAATACGTTAAAGCGAACGGCACATTAGCAACATGACCTCAAAGTCCCCGAACCGTGTTTTTGTTTGTAGACCATGTGTGAGTGTAAAGTACTGTACCCCAATATGCAGTGCAGACCCCGTGAGAGGCCATGTCTCTCTATAGAGGGTTTTTCAGAACACTAATTTTGGCCAGGATTTCATTAAATGCTATTATTCAATTGGTTCGTTGTGCTATCGGACACAAGCACCTGTATTGATATGTTTATATATTTACTGAATATAAACGTTTGGGAACTGCCACACAGATACAGTAAATATTGATGTGTCAATGCAGAGGGCCATGAATAAAGATTTCCTGAGATTGCCAAAGGTGTTCCCCAAGGGTTCACTTTGGGTCCTTTATGTAAATAGAAAAAATGTATGTATATGGTGACAATATACTGTACACCTTCTTCCATGGAACAGGCTGTTAAAGGCCAAATGGAAAGTTTTTAATCAAAGCTAAATTAATGTCAGCATTTTACTTTAGGGGGTTCAATTATTGAAAGTGTGTCCTGTAGAAATTCTTGGACATATGGTTACATGACAAGCCATCCTTCAAGGTACATGCTAATAATCTCCTTAGCAATTATTTTTAATTAGGTTTTTTTACTTTAGAAACGGATCTTGTTTTTAATTTGAGGCCAAGAAAAACTTTGTTCAAGCTCATTTTGCCTGCAGTTGATTGTGGTGACGTATTGTACATGCACACAGCTTTTGATTACTGTGTTTGTGCTTGATTACATTTTATTACCTCCACGGTTATTACCTTAACCGCCATTATATTGTTTATCTAACAATTGGCTGGGCCTCATTCGCCACCTGCAGGAAGCAGTATTGGTATTGGCCGACTAAATCTTTTCTTCATAATATTGTGTTAGAAAAGTGTAATTGTTTTGTATTGCATGGCGCTATGTTCTGTAGGCTTGAATAACTGAATAATAAAGTATAGGTATATAAATGGTAAATGTAAATGGTGAATATATTCTCTGCATTATTTTGGTTTTGTGTATTTACATTGAATTTTTGGCCAAGTCTCCCCTCGAAAAATAAACCTCCAGGGACTTGATTCTGGTAAAATTGAGGTTTACGATTAAAAAGAAGATGAAAGTGAGTTCTGGAATTGATTGAGTACTTCTTGTGAGTGGAGACTCTGGGATTTATAGTCTCTTTTGTGATTGGCCCGAGAGCCTGTGAAGGCACTGGAAAGAATTAATGAAACAGAAGAAAAAAATAACAAAATTAATTTCACATGCTTTGAGGAAAAAAACACATGGGATAAATGTATCTTATGTATTGAATCCCTTTTTGCGGAGGGCTCTGTAAAGTTGTGCAATATGCGAGCGCCTTTGTGCAAACGTGGCCGTGAATGCATTCATACGAACGGCCCTGCCGACCGCGGTTTAGCATGACGAGCTCGACGCGGCGGCCTCGCAGACGCTGGTGCTCCTGAGGGCCTTTCATTAATGAGACCCCCCCCCCATCTGAGCCGTCGCGCAGCTGTGCGCGGACACGTCGCCCGGCTCCAACGGGAGGACGATTCGCTAACGCGGGTTTAAAGCTTCTTCAATACCGCGCACCAGTCGCAACAAAGCGACGCGATTACATTACATTACATTACAGCCATTTAGCAGACGCTCTTATCCAGAGCGACTTACACAGCTTTTACATGGCATTTTACATTGTATCCATTTGTACAGCTGGATATATAGTGAAGCAATGGAGGTTAAGTACCTTGCTCAAGGGTACAACGGCAGTGTCCTGACCAGGAATCGAACCTACGACCTTTCGGTTACAAGCCCAGTTCCTTACCCACTGTGCTACACTGCCGCCGCGTGATGAAAAGGGGTGTCGGTGTGGAGGTGCTGCTGTGGCTTTTAATCACTCATTATGCTGACAGATTAATATTCTGCACTGTCCCAGGCCCAACTGGCCCAGAGAGAGAGGTTGGGGGGGGGGGGGGGGGGGTGGGATGGGGCGTTCTCCTGAGGGAGCTGAAAGTTAGCCACAGGTGGACCACACGTGTGTGACTGCTGGCAATGAAGTGAGCGGCCAATGGGCTCTCTCCTTTTTCTGGATGTGGCGCATATTATTGGTGCATCAGGGAAAAGTGTCAGGTTAGTCGAAATGGTGTTGCCGCTGAGTTAAGAGGATTGATGTGATCTCTTGGGGGTGTGGGTTTCTCCTTGGAGTCCTTCAGGATGAGGGGGGGGGGGGGGGTGGGTGGTGGTGCTGGGAGCAGGAGAGAGAGAGAGGAGGAGGCTGTTATAGTTTTCTTTTTCTTGTCTTTGTTTTCACAAACTTTATTGATGGCCCTTTTATATATTTTTTAATTTTTTTCTAATTCGCGCTTTATCCTGTCCACCCTCCTGTAATAATATAATAAAAAAATTTGGTGCACACACACAAAAAAAAAGGTGACTGGCGAACAAAGGGGAGCCCTTGCGCACTGGGGCAGGGATGTTGCCATATTAAACAAAAAAGTTCCGCGCCAGAGGCCGGTGAGTGAAGAGGTGTGTCAGATTTAAGGCCCTAACGGTCCACCGGGGAGACTGCGTTACTCATTAATCAGGCCTGAACCTCCACCGACTACTTTCCCAGCATGACAATGCAACAATCCATGTACCGGGCCCTGCTGCAGTTCACTCTTAACTGGGCTGGAGAAATCATTGACCTGACTGAGACCAGCGTGCCTGGAACTTCAGTCACTTTTGATGAAACATCGCCAAATTGAAATACTTGTGTTTTAATATGTAGGGTGTGGATTTTTGAGTTAGGGGCAGGACTTTCACTCTCACTGAGTGTGGCACTTTTGAGATGCCACCGCATGTGGGGTGGAGATGGAGAGGATGAAACTGTAATGGTGGCACCTTTGGTTTTGATAAACATGTAAAACACCCATGCAGTGGAACAGTTTGTATCCTCTGTAGCAGATTAACCACAGCACAGCAAGCGCAGACAATATAGGTAAGCAAGTATCGGATGAACGCCATGCTGGTCAAAATGTGGTAGCAATAACTTTACTTGTTTGGAAGCATATATTTCAGTGTGCAGACATCTTTTTCTTGTTAGTGGTTTATTTTGGCCTGTACCTGTGTCCAAATTGGGTCAGATGTGCACACCAGCCTATTGTCTTTGCCTAATACAGGTAGGTAAGCCACAAAAAAAAACAATCCAACACATCAGGAGTCAGTGACCCAAAGGGCCATCTAGTTATTACTGTTATGTACAACGGATGGCCTTCATTTCTGTGTCAACAAGATCTTTCCCCTTCACCATCAGTGCTGAATGTGAATTTTATGGCATAAAATTAAACTACATTTTAATGAGATGAACTGTGCCAAAAAATTCCTCAATGTTCCAGGCGTTTTGTCTGGTGTCTCCCAGTTTTGAACGTGGTCGCTGCTTCAACTTCGTCAGTTTGAAAGAGGGCGGACAGGCAACTGCAGTACTTCAAGACGCCCGATTCTTCTCTTCACCCCACATCCACCAGATAAACCCAAACGGGCACTGAGTTGGAGGACACTTCACCTGTAGCTTGAGCAGGCAGTTAGTGGGTTACCTGATTGAGGAGGAGGGAGGGAGAGGGAGCCCTGAAAACAGTCATAGAGGAGCCCTGAAAACAGTCATATAGAGGAGCCCTGAAAACAGTCATATAGAGGAGCCCTGAAAACAGTCATATAGAGGAGCCCTGAAAACAGTCATATAGAGGAGCCCTGAAAACAGTCATATAGAGGAGCCCTGAAAACAGTCATATAGAGGAGCCCTGAAAACAGTCATATAGAGGAGCCCTGAAAACAGTCATATAGAGGAGCCCTGAAAACAGTCGTAGAGGAGCCGGTTTTCTGTGGCGTGGGCGTCCGCTGGTCTCCGTGACCTTTGCTTTTTACGTTGGATAAATGTTTGCGTGAAGCGTAATGGAGCTCCACACACTGTAAAAACAGCAGAGAGTGCATGTGCCCAAGACAAACAGGGCCTCAGTGGGCAGCACTTGTAGAGCACTCTTACCCTGGAGAGAAGCAAAATATTTTCACTGCCTGGTCATGGGGGGCGGGCGAAGGGGGGGTCAACAGGGGGATGGGGGTAGGAGGGGGGGGTGGCAGTGAAAAACTCCATCGTCCACCATCTGTGTTTTCTGTCCTCCAGCTTCCTGACTTTCATTCACTTTTCGACAAACACTGGCGAATGTCAAACATTAACCTCGCCGCTGGTTCGGGCCACCGCCGTGACCGTTTCTTCAGTTTTTTTTTTTAAAAATTTTTTTTTTTTTTTAAACGGGGAGAAGAGAGGAGAGGCCCACGCGTCCCTAATGCGAGACTCTGTGCGGAATGCAGACGGTCATCCCAGGCACAGCTGACGGCCCGGCTCGCGCTGGAGAAACGTGGTCGGGGGGGGGGGGGGGGGGGGGGGGGGGGGGGCGCTGATAATTTACGGCTGACTCCACTGCGAGGCGCGACTGGCACGCTCGCTCCTCGGACAAACAACCGCTCCGCGCAGCCATGCGCTCTGTATGACGCTTTCTGCAAAAAAACATTTCTTGGCTCACAGATCTGCAAATCTCCAATCATAATGCCGAGATGCCCTTTTTGAACATAGGTGTTTTAGAGCAATTTCCATGCAGTGAAATTTTGACGTTATTGTTTAAAAGAATTCCATACTGTTAAGTAAACAGAACAATTCCAGATGTATTGAAATGTATCTTTTATTTGATGTATATTTGTATTTTAATACTGATTTCATGGGGTCTTTCTTGAGACATTGAATATGTGATAATATGTTTATCAATTTATATAAAATATTATCTCAAATAACCTACTTTTAAAAGAGGAAGTCCTTTAAATAGCATTTTCCCTCTGGCAGTTTAAATGGAGTGAAAGATGGTGGTATCACAGATGTCCTCCTTAAGAGCGCAGATATTATAAATCAGCGAAGTTTTGTAATTCTGTTCATTTAAACAAAGAGGAAGCCAATAAAAAGCCATTAAAATGACATGTGAATCGGCAAACAAACTGTTTAATTTGTGTCTGAAACGTGAAGGGGATCCCAGTCTGTGAGCTGTGGGGTTGGGGGGGGGGGGGGGGGGGGGGGGGGGGGGGGGGGGGGGGGGGGGGGGGGGGGGGGGGGGGGGGGGGGGGGGGGGGGGGGGGGGGGGGGGGGGGTTAGCCGAAAATTTGCATCTGATTGGAGTTTAATGGCCCATGTCAAGACCCACTGCTTTATCCCCATGGCAACCAATCTTTTCTCAAGATTTTCAACAGGCTAAAATGTTCTTTTTTTTTTTTCTTTTTGAGATGTGTCATGTGAGCCCCAAAATGGGGGGCTGGGGCTTGTATGTATCAATTTGTTTCTGTTGCAGAGGCCCCCAATAGCCCGGCAATGAATATATGGGCCATTGAACCTTGCGGCACAATGGGCCCAGGCTGATGCTGTTGCCACGGAGACCCGCCCACACAATGGCCCGGAATGATGGCATATGGTCCCAACCTGCCCGGGCTGCGGGCCCCCAATAGCGACCCCCCCCCCCCCCCCCCCCCACCCCCCCTTTCGCCTGACAAACCCCCAAAGTTGGCCATTTATCCATGCCTAGTCATTTCATGGTAAAATAAACTTTTTTATAAAGTTTCAGAAGCCAAGGGCACACACACACTCACACACAAAAAGAAAACGTGAAACAGAACCAGAAAAGCCGCCATTGTAAAGTGGGGGGAATTAATCACTTTAGTGAACTTTACAAAAGGGTTTTTTTTTTACCCACCTGCTCCTACATTAATATGGCCATTATGGGGCATTTTCCTCTCGCTTTAGAGAAGGGGAAATTGTCAATCTGTTTTGTGATATGAGAAAGGAAACTGAAAGAAATCTTATTAAACAATTCCTTTAAGGAATGCACATATAATAAGAGTAGCAAACGTACAAATGCCTCGGTTTTTTTTATTTGACATGACGTGTAATTTTTGAATAAAAAATGAAAAAAAAAAAGCTGTTCAATTTCGAGATTAGATTTTTCAGAAGCAGTTCTGAATATGTTTTCATTTTTTATGACTTTATTTGTATTCAGTTCACAAATTACGATCACACTTAACAATCTGGCAGACGAATGACTCATAATTCCCTCTCTTCATTCAAGCTGTGATCATCTGGAATGATGGAATGACGATGAACGCCGGTCGCAGAGGATTGATGAATCGCGTCATTCCCACGGCTGACACCCGAATTCCTGGGATGCTTGGAGTGAAAAAAAGTTCACCCCCTGGAATTCCGGAGCGCAACCTGACTGCGGTGCGAGGATTCCCGTCTTTTATAGACCCGTGCGTTCCGGTCACGTCGCTCGCATTCCATTTTAAACGCGAGAATAGAGCCGCTGACTTGTGCTAACTTGGGTTAATACGAATCTGCAATTTAGATCTCGACGAAAGCTGTCGCATCTGCTTACCGCTCAAAGCAATATGCTAATGTAGAGTTTCTCGCATTGCAGTGCAGGAGTCTTAACTCGGAACACACTTGAGTAAGGTGCGCATGTTGAATTACTTAATAGATGCAACGTTCATGGAACGCACTTTTGGTGTTAAATTACTCCAATAATTCATAAGCAAATTTTTTTTGTGTGTATGAAACTAAAATCTAGATTGCTGTACCGTATCTCGACACAATGTCAACACTCTTGAGTGTTCACATTGTACCAGACACTGGCAGTGTGATGACACATTTATTCGATGCCCCAGTGAGGTGTGTGGAGTGGCAGGTGAGTGAGTCATGCCATCCGCTGCCCCGCAGCGTTGCTCGTAGAAACGGGAATGAGCCCGAAGGCGTGGGAGGGACCGACTGTCGGGAACGCTGTGGCCTTGGGGTGTGGGGGCCCGGGGGCCTAGGAGTCCCCCAGCTTGAGTACTTCGGCCTGACAGCTGCCACACACCTGCTGCACACCTGTAGTCAGGTGACCCAGGAGGCCTCAGAGCGATGGGAGCGCAGGAACATGGAGCAGCTCCAGCCTGGCCACGCCCGGGACACTCCAGCCAATCACAAACCACTGATGGCCACTGGTGTTTTCAGCACCAGTGGGGTGGACAGTTCCCACCTGCCGCTTACCTGGAGAAAGCCCAGCTAAAAAGGGACCCTTCCCTCCTGGGTGTGGGTTAGAATTGCATCTGATCACTCTGCAGCCTCATACAGTGCCAAGAACAACACTATGATTCATTAAAACCCGAATGACGAATGCAGCACTATAGGAACTATGAAGGGAATCTACCATGTCAGCACTGAATACTGATACATATTACTGTATCACAGAAGGATATATACATCTTTTTGCCAGTACAAGATTTTTGTGATTGTGACTCCACTTGCCACCTATATCAGCAGAGGCTATTATGAACAAATCCAGCAGTGCTCCAACACTGCTGACTGTGAGGTTATGAGCTGTATACGCCTGTTAATAACCACTACAGCTGGCCTGTATGGTTCTGCCTAGACTTTGCAGACAGTCACTCGAGGATCTGTGAAACATCCATTTTGTCGTGTTTCACTCTGCTTAAAGGGATTAATCAACTGCAGATTTGAAAAATGTTTAACAGCGATGGTACAGGCTGAGAAGTGTTAGCAGGGTTTGGATGTCTGCCAGAGTCCATTGTTTGCTTAATTTGGGAGTTAGAATTGAGGAGGGCAGTGTGTGCTACAGCAGACAGAAAAATAGAGTTAAAATGTGTAAAAACAATGTAACCTTCCCTGTTTTATTGAAACATAATTTCTTTAAAAACCATATAAAGAAAACCAATGAGA
Organism: Anguilla japonica; assembly: GCA_025169545.1. Taxonomy (NCBI): domain Eukaryota; kingdom Metazoa; phylum Chordata; class Actinopteri; order Anguilliformes; family Anguillidae; genus Anguilla; species Anguilla japonica. The sequence goes on along the minus strand of CM045893.1, from coordinate 6,887,343 downwards.
ACACACTCACGATTTATAGAGATTATCATTACCAACATTTAGCAATTTTGAGCCAGCCTGCTAGTGAATGCAAGTTGTTTTGGGGGACAAAGTCCTTCAGTACAATTGCATTTTAATTACTAACCCGAAAGAAAAGTGCACCTTTTTGTGCCTCATTCTGTCCGCGTAAATGTCAGACAAGCATCATTAAGCCGTGGGTGTGAAAAGACAGAGCAGACATAAGCTTGTCCACCCTTGTCCATCATGGTCCCGCCCTGCATGCACCTTGTACTATTAACTGACATGATACTATGTACTAGCAGGGATGGATTGAGACATTATTAGTGCAGGGGCAAAAATGAGAGAATGTGTGTGTGTGTGTGTGTGTGTGTTGGGGGGGGCGGGTGTAGACAGGTTTTGATCGTGGACCAGGGAGCCCTTCACCCGCTAGTGCTTAGCTTCACCCGTGTGTACTATAACGGCATTTTTGCTACGGTGACATACTCTTGTGACACCTCTTGCCACCTGTGTCAGCAGAGGCAACCCAGGACAAAGCCAGCTGTGTTCCAGCACTGCAGACTGTGAGGTTATGAGCTTATATGCATGTTAATAACCTCTACAGCTAGCCTGTATGGTTCTGCCTGTGCCTTTGCACCTCTGTTTAAAAAACCTTCTTCATGGTCAGAGGAGCTTTTTTTTTTTCTTTTTTTTACAATTGAAAAAAGCGCATTCAGAAACTAGGTCTAATATTTATTATTATTATTTTTTTACAGCTCTAACGATGCTGTGTGGACAGGCCCCCCCTGGGTGCCTGACCTGGGGCCCAGACCTTGGGCCTGTCTCCCAGCGCTGGCATCCAGCGAGAGAGGCGAAGCCTTCAGCTGCAGAACACGCCACTTCCTGTCAGGTGACCAGCTCCGCAGTTCCTCAGGGCAACGCTGACTGAGCGTGCTCACACAATACGCAGGTGACAGCCTTCACACGCAGGTGACAGCATGCGCACGCGATACAGAAGTGCTTTATTGCCAGATGTTTCCTCTGGGAGGCCCTGCCCCATGCCCATAACGGGTTGTAACACATCAGTGGAGCTGGGTGGGTGTACATGTGAGTTGATAGTCTTGACAAGTGATTCTTGACCATCTTGACAAATCTGTTGACTAGACCGCACCTTTTTTTTAAAAAAAAAAGGATTTTTTGGTCATTGTGGTGGACTCCCCACCCCACAGCTGTGTGGGTGCCCCCAATGACCTAGAGCTGGAGAGGTACCACCCAAGGTCAAAGGTGGAACCCTGAGTCTCACACTAGAGCAAGGATGCTCCTCACCCAGACTGACCCCCTAAGCTACACGCCCAAAAACATCTGCCTCATTGCTGGGAACATTGTGTGGTGCTGCACCAGCTGTAGGTGCTATGCCAGTACTGTCATACTCATTTGCTCAATGTCAGTGATAAAATAAATACATTTAAGAAAATAAAATTAATAATAATAATTATACACTCATCCTTACAGGACCCTGTGCCTGATGCAGGGTCCAAATATAAGCCAGCGAGAGGAAACTCATTCCAGAACAATAAAAACTGAAACTACAAAGAAAAACGGAAAAATAAACCCTTTTCCCTCGACTGGAATGGTTAGAGACAGTAAGGGGAGAGAGAGGGGACCTCAGAGGGCTGTGCGTCCCGGAACAGGCGGCTGTCGCCGCGGAAACGGAGAATGGCTAAGTGGGGACATCAAAAAGGGAAGGACGCTGGACGCAATAAAACCAGGGTCGAGCCACGCGCGGGAAGAGAGAATTTCGCACGGCCGCCGATGGGCGGAAACCAGAGGTAAAAGGAGCACCTTCTAACTCCGTGTGGCCTAACGTGTGTCAGTGCAAAGCCAGGCTTTCGAGGACACGGCCCAATCAGATTACGGCATCGAAATTCTAGAGCTGAATTATGATAATAATTATAGAGTTGAATAGAGTTGAATTAACAGTGTTAGAGTTGAATTAACAATGGACACTGTACTGTGTAGGTCTGTAATCAGAGGCTTATAGGGGCTCATCTGTGTGTGAGTAATTGATCAGGGGACGCAGACTTCGTGTGTTGGTTTAGCCCTTGCGTATACAAATGATTTGCAGCGTCATGTATTCTTAAATGAGGCACAATCATACAGAGCTGCACATGCATACGTCTCTGTAAATCTAAATGGGTTAATCGTATGGATTTGCTGTAGGTATGGACACAGTACTTTACAAAAATGTTGGACGGACTTTTGCGAGTAATTTCAGGATAAAATAATGGGAGGGGGATTCGGGGTCAGAACTTAACCGTGATTGACAAGGAAACAAAAGATAAATTAAGTGAGTCGATGGCTAAACATCCACAAGTATTGAGCAGCTTGAGAGAAGGCAGTAAAGGACAATGAGGGTCCCTGCAGGAGAGGAGGGGCGGAGGTCGATAGCAGAGTTCCCTCCTGATGTTCATGCCGTGGGGACCCGGAGCAAAAGGGTATCGATCACACAGCGGGGTAGACATGTCAGTCAGTGTGGGAAAGAGGAGGGTGCCGTCCCCAAAACCAACACACATACCACCGCCACCTTCACCCTCCACCCCCCTCCTCAAAACCAGCCACTAACCACCACCACCACCACCACCACCACCACCACAAAACCAGCCAGGAACCACACACCCCCCGCCCCAAACCCAGATCACTTCCCACCACCCCCCCAAAAACCAGCCCACTAGCTACCACCACCCCCCTCCCCCAAAACCAGCCCAGTAAACACCCCCACCCCCAAAAGAACCGGCCTACTAACCACCACCGCCCCCAAAACCAACCTACTAACCATGCCGCCACCCCTCCCCCACCCCACACCTCTGCCCTACCCCCGTACAGGACACACCTGCGACCCCCCCTGTCCTTCTTTCTAAGTCTCTCGTATCTTTTTAGGACTCCCTGTTTCAGGCTGAGAGTCGGGGTCCCAGCAGTACAGTATGGGCCGGTTCACTGTGAGGGCTGAGTGCTCTCTTACTGAAGGGTTTGCACACCATCACTGGCCTGCGTAAATGTGTTTGCCTGCCGCAAACAGGAAGAGCCTTGTTCTTGCGTTATTGTAGGGGAAACCCCTTGCAGCCCAATTTTATGATCTTTCTCATCCATGCGTCAAAGGGGACAGAGGACAAGTATCTTCTTACTCCATGCCTACATCAAAATGAATGATTAATACGGTTGCTTTTAAGCGAATCAGACATAATTATTGTACTAGTTATTATTCATTATTCTGCCCATGATTATCTGCATATGATTTTGGAAATGTATCCTAAACGTAACTGCGCAGCTTATTTCAATCAAATCAGCTTTTGATTTTAATTTTCAAAACATTAGTAACAAAGAAAGAAATGACCAATAGCTTAGAAGGAAACACTTCTACCTTGCAAAAGCAATTGTGTTATAGTTCCTGGTCTGAGTAATAGGGCACCCGTGCATAATCAAACTGGACTTGTAACCTAAAGGTTGCAGGTTTGATTCCCAGGTTGGTTCCCAGGTATTTACAACCTTGAGAAGGTTACTTTATCCAAATTTCACCATTATGCCTCCAGCTGTAGAAACGGATACTGTGTAAAAGTGCTAATAAGTAGTAAGTTGCTCTGGTAAGTATTTGCTAAATACCCATAATGCAACGTAAAGCAATAAGACCATTTCCTCTCTGTCTCACCCTCTCCATTAACAGCCCTGAGGAACAGAAGACACCCTGTGTGCTCCTGTTTGCTTTTCTCAGGCTCACGGCAACATACTCGACCTTTGACCTTGGAGGCAGGTGCGCTTACTCGTGCACGCACGTGTGTACGTGTCAGAGTGTGTCTAAGAGAGTGTGTGTGTGTGTGTGTGTGTGTGTTAGTCTTAGTCTTATCTCGCCACACACATTCATTACTCTGGCCTGTCTCATAACCCACTTAAAGAAGGTTTAAATTAGATAAGTGTCACTGGTTGGCAAGAGTGATTTGCCCTCTGGGAATTGTCAGCAGAGGTGATAAATGGGGCTAACTCCATCAGGGGTACGGGGGTGCACGTTTTTTTACCTAATACCCTCTATTCATTCCATGGGAACAACAGTACCTTACATTACAGGTATTTAGTAGACCCTGTTTATGCAGAGCGACTTACACAATTTACATAGTATCCCTAAAATACGCACAACCAGGATATTTTACCAAAGCGATTAAGGTTAAGCGCCTTTGCTCAAGGGTACGAGGGCACTGTCCCAACCGGGAATCAAACCCGCAACCTTTTACGAGTTCCGGTTCCCCGACCTGTTACACTACACCGCCCGGCTGAGCCACAGTTCCCTCTCCAGCTGCTCGCTGAGTGCACAAGGACGTGCAGACGCTCAGCGGCTCTGTTTTTAATGCTCTCTGTCGTTCGTACCCGGGGTCGGGGGGGGGGGGGGGGGGGGGGGGGTCGACGAGAGGCGAGTGACTGTGCGCCCAACCGCAGAAGCCGGCCTCGCCCGACCATTCACCACCGCGCCGCTTTGTTTGGAGAAAAGCTCTCCACTCACGGACACTTGCCCGCTCTCCCCCCGGCTCCCCCCCCCCCCCCCCCCCCCCCCGGGCTTTGCATTAGAATCAGCCCAATAAAGCCATCAAGTGGAGCACACACTGCTCCCTCCGCGTTTTTACACGAGAGACAAAGAGGGGGGGGGGGCTCCGCGGAGCGGAGGGAGAGCGGAGTTTGGCTTCCAGTCGGTCGCGTTGAAAACGGGCGCCGGGAGGACAGAGAGCGTAGGAGAGGGCCGTCTGTGCTAACTGCTCAGTGACGCTTTTTTTTTGTTTTACTGTCAGCGACGGGAGGTTTCTGTAACCCAGAAACCGCACGCAGGGGGAACGGGAGTGAGGTACAAGAGGAAGGAACGCAGGCTGGTCCTCTTTTAAAAAAAGGGGGGGGGAGGAGGGGGGGAGAGTGTCCAGCTTGAAAGCAAAATTGCAATCTTTTGAAAATCTAACATCTGGCAAAGAGGTTTGTCACCACGTCCTCCACCCCCCCCCCCCCCCCCCGCCACCCCCCCCCCAATCCTTGGGTGTGGTGCAGACACCGGGACATCCTGCACGAGGACAATGTGCCACACGCCTGCATCCGCACCCCAGGAGCAGGACTGCAGGGAAGTCACTGCCACCATGCGAACATGCCGTTTCCCCTTTGACCCTCACCTGGTCCAAGGCTTCGGAGGATCTAAATTTAAAACAGCTAAATGAGCCCCTCCTGTTTAACGGTGTCTTAAAAGCCACTTTTCAAAAAGCCACATTTCAAAAGTTATGATCTTTTTTTAATTTTGCCTCCTTAGACACTGTTTCCTCTCTTCTTGGGTTCCAGTGCACAACTCTTGATCAAAATGGCCTCCTTGAGCAGTAAGAACTAGGCATGGTAACCTTATCTGACTTCACTCTGCTTGAGGTCATAGTAAGACACACACACACACACACAGACACACAGACACAGACACACACTCAGACACACACACACACACATATACACACACACAGATGAATCAGAGCTGGGGGTAAGATCATCTCAGGTGTCTGTCTGGGACAAGCCCAGACATGCGGCAAGAAGGCGCCTGACTCAACAGGGGTGGGGCCGGGGCAGCTGTGACTCCATGCCCACACCTCACAAGCCCCTGTCCTGAGTGGAGGGGCCCACAAAACAGCCCATTGCCATGGGGGCACCATAATTTGGGTAATGGTTTAATACTGATGGCTGTAAAAAAAAAAAAAAAAAGCAAATGGCAACCAGCACACACCCCCACAAGCACACACACACATGCACACACATACACACACACACACGCACACACAAGTAGCACGTACGCAACTGCAATTTGAGACACAACAGCCTGACTCACTCTGCATTCAGACAGGCTGAGTCCAATGACATCACCACTCTCTGACACCTGCATCCTTTCCTCCTTGCTCTGAGCAAAGTCTAACATTTCCACTTCCTGTGAATCTAAGTGATCGCAACAAAAGAATCTCAAAGCCAAAACAAGACTTGCAATCTCTGAAAGCTCTCAGCCCCCCCCCCCCCCCCCCCCCCCCCCCCCCCCCCCCCCCCCCCACCCCTCTCAAAGAGGGGAAAATTCCCTGGGTAGAGTAGCTTGTTTACATTATAAAGCACAATTAATTTATGTTAATTTTTTAAGTTCATCAGTCACAGAAAAGGGCCACCTTTTCTGTTTCAGCCAAGTGTGTTTGCAGTCATAATTACACACTGACAAACAAACAAAAAAAGATCCAATTTAGCCTGCTTTATTGGAAAACTTTATACAATATAAGATTTACTAGCACAAAGGAAAATTAAGGATAATCACTCCCCTCCCTAACCCCCCCCACAAGCCAAATAAAATCCTTTTATGGCCGGATATCAGCCTTTCCACATTCAGCCTTCCTGGGAGGTCATGGTTAAATCCATGGATTTGTATAGAGGAAAATCTCCTAATCCCCTCTGGCCCCCATCTCAACCCCCCCCCCCCCCATCCCTCAATGACACATAGAACTCCGAAGGGGAGGAGCCAAAACTGGAGGACTCCCAAATGCTCCAATCACAGGAGTGAACCACGGGCAATAGATGGCTGGCCCAACCCTTTCCATAAGTTCACAGACTCTCTGCATATGGTGATTTTTCACTTCATACACCAAACATATGAATAATGAACAGGCTATTTTGAGAAGCTACCTGGGTACAACACTTCCAGCACTGTTTTTTTTCCCGTTCTATTGACCACATATCTGCAAGGGTATGAAGGGTATATTTAAAAAAAAAAAAAATTAGAAGAATTATAAATAAAAATGTGTGGAAGGAGTTTTACAATATGTTTAACTGAAAAGTACTGTATATAAAGTGGACACAAACACACAGACTGATACTGCTCTTGAGTATTTTCATCAATGGATTTTGAGATTCCTTTATAAAGGATCACCAATACAAACAAACGAACATTTTCCAGCTGCACGGTCAGTGTAAGTCTCAAATGTGTATGCTGAAAAATGTACAGGGGAATTGAAGCAAGAGATTTCTAAAAGTAATTCATTCATTAAATTAATTTTTAGTCATTAATTATCCTAGTTGAACGGGATGAAAACTATTGTTTGAAGGAAAATAAAAGGACTCTTGGCTAGTTAAAAACATGCATAGTAAGGTTGGTCTCCACTCTTCTTAAGACTTGTTGAATGTATGAATGACAATGTGTAGTGGGACACATTGGAAAAAAACCAACGTAATTAGCTCTTTTTGTAGTGCTGAAGTGGGGCAAGGTGTGCCTAACAATAGAATGTTAATGAATGTTTTTTTATCTTGTTGAAAAATACGGAACATGTAAAATGACAAATAAATGACTAAATAAATAGTTTCCCTGAATTATGAACACCGTCTTTACGCCGCAGTTTAAATCTATTTTGGATCTGCCTCTGTCCGAATTATCACCCAATGCAGCGCGGGGAATTATCTGGTGACACATTCTCTGGTTTTTACCGGGATATAGCCTGGCTCCGTCATAGTCGGCTAGAAAACTTTCACTTTTCACAACCAAATGTAGCCGGGGTTTCACCTGAATGCCTTGGCGGCATTTAACTAACTTTTCGGTGACTTTTCACCACAAAAGTGTTCACCGGCTAGACGGGAGTTGGATGCATAAATACTTTAGAGAAAAACATTTGACCTGAAAGGGGGGGGGGGGTCTTCACTCTCACAGAATCTGTGCCATTCGCGCGCCTTAATCCGAACGCGCCCCGTGTCCTGAAACCGGAGACCCTTCTGAAAAGTGAAACCTGGTGAAGCAGGAGAATTATGTCCTGCAGACAAGTGACAAGGATCTGTGCCCCGCGCGGCAGCCAGGGTCGTGATATATGACGAGGGCTGGCGCGCCCCGACATGACTGCACGCCCCACACCCCCTTCCCCCTCGTGCCTTCACCCGTTCCCTCCGCCCTACTCCCACCCATAGGAATAAAGTGCCTAGATCCTGGGTTTTCAACAGGGGGTCCGCGAAACCCCTGGGGGGTCCTTGAAGGTACTGTAGGGGGTCCCTGGCCAGACCTGATATACAACGAATACATATGGATTTTGGAAAATATTTCAAAATATAAGCCATGATGGGGGGTCCTCTTGATGCATTTCCACACTTTTCTATACCCTTTCCTTATATATAATAAAAGGCTAAGATTGTCCTAGATCAACGCTAGAACAATCTTAATGAGGCAACGCTTTAATGTTTGCTCAGAGCAGCGCCCGCTCGGTTAAGCTGATTGTCAAACTCGTATCCCTCCACATTCATATCAGTTTGCGGAGTGAAGCGGGAGGGCATACAATGGCGAAATCGACGGCGTTTTAGTAAAGGACGTTTGAGGTGGAAAAAGGTCCTCGGGTCCTAGCTGTGAATAATTAATATAGCTGGAAACAATCCTCTTCACCTAGCAGTCCATAATACATGACGCACAAACAGGGACGGAATCAACGTTTGGGAAGAGGCTTAAGCTTGCAGACTGCACTTTTCATTTAGCACAATGGGTTTTAAAAAATGAATAATCTCTGCATAAACGTAACTATTGAAAATCCATACGCCGGTGCCATAGTAACATTTTTAAATATCCGCTTCACGTGCGGCTATAGCATAACTACAAACAGTAGGAATATAGGATGCAATATACCTCCTCGTGGTTGAAAGAAATATTGCATGGGTCCCAGCACCGCTTCTCTGTCATCTCCAAACTTGTTGAAATGGCCAGAGTGAGTTGAATTTGTGGAGAATGACAATTCCCCAAGGACCGACAGTGAGAACCTGGTAACATGGTCACTTTCAGATACTACTGTATTTTAGATTGAATTATCAAAAAATATAAACAATAGGCCTACGGCAATAAGTTAAACAATGAGGCAAGAAGCAAAACGTTTTCCACGCAAAATACATGAAGATCTGTCGATGTCACAAATGAAAATAAAAACGCGTTCTAAAAATTATGTAGCCTGTGTAGGCTATTTATTTGTCAATCGTGTATCATTAAACTAAAGTATCGTTTAGGGTAGATAACGAAGAGTTGTAAAACGTGTGGCTTTGCTATGGCCTTCGCGTTGCAATCATAGTCTAGCCTACATTACTCGCTATTCGAGAATTATGGCAGATATGTAGCCATCTCAAAATTCACAATCACGATTTGCACAAGAATGACACTGGCTTGGTGTTTGTATAATTTAATTGTATAATGAAAGAAAATTGTTAGTTGTAATTATTTTTTTTTTTATTATTATTTCTTGGGGGGTGGGGCTATTGGATTCATATTTTTTTCTGATGTGTGTTTAAATGTGTAGGATGACAATAAAACAAAATCATCTTAAAATGTTAAATTGTTGAGATCTATAACAATAATTTTAAGTGAAACCGGATTCACAACCGCGTCCTTCGTCTTCTCGACTGCCCCATTAAAAAGGCGCCAATAGCAGCATTGTCTGCATTACAGACGATATACAATTGCGAGGAATGCGGGGAGTACGGCCAGTGCAATAATACGGCTGCGGGTGGGTGCGGACGCCGCTAAGTCCAGGCGAAGGCTCTCGCAATCATTGCAGACTCCGGGCTCACATCCCGGCGGCCGCGCGCGTGCGCCTCCTCACCTCCAGCGAGCAGTGGCGCGGCCAAAAGCACGACCCGGACTGCCAGCGGGGATTTAATGATTGGCTCCCTGCCCGGCCGCGAGCAGTCTAGTTCGCTCGGTTCTCACGACCTCAGCACCACACAGGCATCGCTGAACTATTAACTCAGACACGCAGGCACGAGGAGCGGCCGCGAAGCCCACACACTGCCAACTAGCGTTCCAGTTGCGCATGCGTGCTGCAAATACAGACTTTTATACATTGTTGGCTCGCAGTTTTTGCGACTCTGTTAAAGATACTGAGTGAAAGATACTGAGTTCAGTTCAGATGAGACAAACATAAAGGAACGAAACAAGATCTCATTCCACCTTCTGCTTCTGTCCACCATGACTATTCATATTTATCTTAAGAACTAGCCTAAAGAATAACGCGTTTTGGGTCGTGGAAATAAAAGAGAAAACTTATTTTTGACTTTACTTATCTGAACTCCGCTGTGAGATCTAACGTCAATAATATCTGATAGCAGGAAATGCTTAAGTAAATGTAGAAATACGCCTACGCCTATTCTATTGGGTACATATACAGACACGGCTGTTTTTCCCCATGAAACCCCAATTTCAAAAATAGGCTAAACAAACCGATGTAACAGCGAATGGCTATAAGGATAAGCTATGGCTATTTCACACCCTTCCATGACAGAACGCTTCCCAACATTCTCCGGCCCCCGATTAAGGTAGGCTATGTGGTACCTGAATGTGGAACCGTGCTTTTCTAAAAACTTTTCAAGTTCGTCAATTTACAGTTGGGAGCACTGCCTGTGAAGTACGTCGAGACGGGCCTGCTGAGCTCAGGTGTCAGGCACACGGCAAGCGCTATACGCCAGCACCCAACAGAAACACGACTCCGAGGTCCGTACCCCTAGTCAGCATGGGAATGATAACCTTGAATCCGTTCCAGAGGGAAAGGGCGAAAGTGGGATAGATGAATGGGATGACTATACCTGAAGAATGAATGTGTGTGTGTTGACGAGACATCTAAACCATTACTGTAGGCCAGATGCCCTCGATAACTCATCTCGTCTTATTTTCTGGGCTGCTAAACTATTTTCTTTAATCAATTTAAGAACTGGAGAGCGAAAGCAGAAAAAACAGCTGCTAAAACGCGCGAAAATGCGCCCCATTCACATAGGAGAGGCACCCTCCCGCGCATTCAGGTATCCCTAGTGGAACTGAGCAATTGAGGCACAAAAGGAAGCGAAGATCCTTCCATATTCTCTCTTTATTCTCTTTTCAGCGAGGCAATCTGTTAGTGACATTAACCCCAAAGCGAATTTCCCAGGCCCATGAATGGGGCTTAAGACTTCTTAAAAGATCCCGCTGCATACAGGATGGGACCCCCTTTCAATATTTTAATTACCTTTTTGCAAAAGAAAAAAAAAATATTCTCCCGCCTTTGTCACTACAGTCCATTATTATTTTGTGAAAAGACATCTGAATTTCCCGCCAAGAAGAGATAATAAAAAAAGCAAAAAAATAAAAAAAAATGCTGCTCTATTTTTCGCAAGCTTGACTATTTATTTGCTTTCTGCACAGCCGACTCTGCTAATACGTGCAAGCAAGGCTTCACGTTCTATTTACTTCAGTCGTAAGTCGAATGTCATAAAATACCACACATAACTACGCTAAGTAAAGGTGTAACTCTTATAAGAAGTTTAAGAAGTTTAGAATTGTAATCCCACGATTTATAATTGCGTTTTTGCCCTGTTATAGACGGAACCACAAAGCGTTTATCATTCAGTATTTTTTTTGTATTAAATTAGCTAAAACACTCAAAATGTTCCTTTGCCCTTTGGCATTCGTTTAATTTACATACTGAAAAGAAAACACTAAGGAATGCCAAATTGCCAACACTTAACCCATTTTGAATTTCCCTAAACACAACTTTAAAAGTGGGCCATGCGACCTACATAGACCAGCTTTGATCAGCCACGTAAATCAAACGAAAAAATTTTCTTCTTTTTTTTCAAATATGCACAAATAATTTTCGATGTACAAAACAAATCACATAAACACAGAAAGATAGCTCGCCATTACGAGATGAAATGTAAAAAAGAAACAGCCTTGTATTTTATATCTTTGATTTATTAATTCCAAAACTCCCCACTTGGGAGACAGTATATAAAACTAACAATGTAAAACAGCTTTGGCATGGAACAATCATTGACATGTTTGTAAAAAAAAAAGAACTAAATCTTTTCAGAAAAAAAGAACTTCAGTATAAACATTTTTTCATTTTCCAAAAAGAATGAATACCATATTCATCAATAAGATCCCAAATTTTGGAATTAGCCAATAAATTAAAACAAAAACTTTTAACATAGGTCTATTCCACCAGAGGAGAAACGCTGTTCCTTAAAACGGAACGTTTCAATTATTTTTCCATTTTAATGAAAAAGTTAAGTGTTTTGTCAAGTCTGTAAACGTCCCTCCGGTTAGTTTACCAAGGTCGCCACACAGACTCGCTGCTCTCCGAACCAACGTTTACACTCATTGGGCTGACGGTCCGGGAAACGCCGGCAAACGAAGTCATCCCCTGGACTGGCGAGGTCATTGCGGGCGCCGAGTTGGCATGGACCGGGCTGGCGTTGACGGTTACTGGCACACTCGCGTTTGCGTAGAGGGGGATAACTGGGGTGGTAGCAGAAGCGAAGGCCGGGTTGGGGATCAGGAAGGCGAACTGTCCGTCTGTGGCCGGCACGAGCTGGAACCCCCCGTAGACCTTCGGCGACACCGCCTCGGCGGGACTCAGTTTGCCGGGCATAGGGACGCCGTTGATGGGCAACGTCGGAGGTAGCTGCACGTGAAGGGGCTGCGCGAGCTGAGCCTGTTGCGCCGGGCATGGCTGTGGGTAGTTCATGGCGATCGTCTGGCCCAAGCAGCCTGACAGGTGCGTAAGAAGGCGGGACCTGACCTCTGTGTTCACCCCTTCACAACTGGTCAAGAAGCGGGTCACCTCGTTCATGCACTCGTTGTATCCTGCCCGGTATTTACTGAGCACCGCTGTGTCGGCTGTCAGCGCTGTTGGAATAAAGGAAGCAAATACATTTTAAAACACATAAATATTTAAAACACAGAAAGTCCACAAGAAAGCCTATACATAGTAGCATATTACATTTTTAAATTGTTAATTTAAACAGATATTAATGCTTTTAAACAACTGGATGTGAAACCTTTAAAAGGTGAAACTACCTGCCGCTCAGGGGCGAGCGATGAAAGGATCATAAAGCGACAAAAGCTGTATTCTAATAATGGAAGATACTCACCAGTCATCTGTATACGCTGCAAATTCCGCAAGTGTTTCACTGTCATCTCCAAAATATCAGCTTTCTCCAATTTCGAGTGTCTGGAACTCTGTAGAGACAAGAACCCCAAATCACATAAATATATAGCGATATATTATCAACCCTTCTCCAAAAAATAACGTTTTAAAATGTATTAAATGAGCACGTGTTATTTTTTTCAGTTAAAAGTGACTTACGTCTTTCTTAAGTGCATCTAGGATAAGCGTTTTGAGTTGACCAAGACTTTCGTTTATCCTCGCTCGCCGACGTTTTTCCATGATGGGTTTGGAAGACTGCAAATAATAACGACACAAAATAGCCTGGTTACACACTGCAAAGTAACAGAGACGAATGATTTTTGTATACTCAAATATGCAAGGTTCACAGACTCGTACCGAAAACCTGAGAAATAAATGATAGTTACCTTTCTGTGCTCACTGGCGTTTTTTGGTTTGTCTGGAGTGTGAGTTCCACAAGCAGGGGCACCTGCTATTGGGGATGCCGTAGGTTTCTCCATGGTGTCTGCTGGCATCGTCACTATATTATTTCCTTAAATTTTCAAAATATTGGTTTAAAAAAAAGAAGTAATATCCTTTCTTGGGATTTCGTGGGAAACCGCTTCGCAAAGTCGGATAATCCCTATGATCTTTCAGAACATCGAGAAAGAGTGAAGTGTTAGGCTACGACCCAATGATGACAGGAAAAGATAAAGGTCGACTTGATCACTATAGCCCTACGCGCTCTGATCTGTCATGTGTGCACGAGTATGCGTAACGCAACACCACGTCTAGCAAGCCTGGACTCATGCAGCCACACGCCAGTGGTATTTATAGCTGGCTCGCGAGCTGCGAGTTCGTGTGAAACCTTCTCTGCATTCTTTCCCACACTCGCTGCAGCCAATAGGCGTGCGGACTCACCCATTGGGCGCGGGGCAGACTGCTGATTGGACAACACCCCCGCGGGCTGTCAGTCACGCGCTGCTCAATCAGCCCTGGAGGGACAAACAACAAAGCGGCGAGCGCAGTCGGGCTGGCTGTGAAGTGATAAGGGGAATTGGGGGAATGCGTTGGCTGTTTGCTTCCAATTCCTTTCCATATTTCAAGAAAGAATTTACACTTTAAGCTTAGCTTCAGTACATAACTGTCCTCAGGACATACTAGTACATTTTGATTAGTGCATAAATGATGATGATGATGATGATGATGATGATGATGATGATATTATTATTATTATTCAGAACATAATTATAGTTGCAGTTATATTATTATTATTATGATGATTATTATTATTACATTTTCCATTTTGATTTTATACAATTGCATTCTCCAATAAAAGTTACATAAACTCAACTAATTATCATTAAATAAATAGTCATCAAAAGGACGATGTAAATGTAAATATATTTACTTACAGATGCTTATTTGCATACGGTATATTCGTTTTGCAATCTTAACTTCTAACTTCAATCGTTTCAACCAGCACGTTCTAATCTGCGCACAGCTGTTTCGGCACGCGAGGCGGTTCGCAGCAGCACGCAAAGAAACCAGAGGCAGCAGGCTGCTTTATGTTAATTTGTCTCCTTCCCCTGTGATTGGCTGGGCGAATGTCTTCTTGTCAATCATTCCAACTAGAGCGGGCGCCAAGGAAGGGTGGGTAGCCAGGCGACATCTGTCCGCGTGCCAGCCGCCTGTGTGCGCTTGCTCGGTGCACTCCCTCCTCCTCGGAGCACGTGCCAAAGCTGTGTTCGCCGACTGCAGGCAGAGCGACGGCGACCGCGTCTTTCATGAAGAATCCACCCCTTTTCCTCCTCGCGCTCCGAGGCTGGGAAAACCACACCTCCCGGTCTACGAGCCTGGCTGGTCTCGTTCTGAGAACACCGTAGTCTCTGTGTTAGCGGGATTCATTTAAGCGGAGCCGGTTAGGTAGCATTTCCTGGAGCAAACAACTAAACATAATAGCTAATAAAAAGGATCAAAGCAGCAGTGACAGACGTATTTGTTTTTAGCCTAATGCTTGAGGTTATTCAGGCGGGCTATATTAGGCAATAACATTTCAGAGTGATATAAATGAAAAATGTGCTATTAAAAAGTAGGCCTATAAACTTAGTAACCCCCCCCCCCCCCCCCCAAAACAAATAAATAAAAATAACCGCATGCTTTTGACTTAACGTAGGCTGTAATACGATTGTAATAATGTTATGAAATTTGGCAATTCAGTGAGAGCTATGTGCATTTTTGAATACCAGTGGGTAATAGCAATTTAATTATTGACCCAACTATTACGGTAATACGGTTCCTTTAGAGTTAGAATAGTCTAACTTCGTGAAATGTATATTTTGGCATCACTTTACCATATCCTCTAACAAACTAACTTGTGATTACCTCTCAGCTAACTTTTTTATTTTTTCGTTAATTCTGCGGACTGTTGTAGCCCACAAACAACAAAATAAGGACGCTGACTAATTTTACAAGACATTGATTTTTTAGTGAACGAGCGCCATCAAGTGGCGCTTTCAAATAAAATGGCCTCACCCCAGTTAAATTTCGCTGTCTTGGAACAACTCAACCTTTCTTATAATTTTGGCCACGAGGTGACGCAGTATATTCTGTATTCATCTTCGCAACCTGCTACACGCCAATGAAAACATAGCATCGGTATTTCCGTCGAGTGTCAACAGATCTGCGGGATAAAGCCAACGGCTACCGAGAACTGTAAAATCTAACAAGCCTAAGTGTGGGTAATAGAGATACGATGACATCGCGCTCTCTGGATGTTCTGGGGTATCCTATGCGCAAACAACTTTATCATTAGACTATATACAATAATTTTATTTCATATATAATTCTTTTGTTTATGTTTCGTGTGTGTATGTTTAAGGTGTACATGTTAAAAATGTGATATTTCCAATACCTTCACTGTTCAATTGTATGGTTATCTACAGTATATGCATTATCTGTATGTGCGTGTATCCAAAAAATTTGAATCAGTGGAACTGTCAGTCTCCTCTTGTTGGTAAACAATTCAGGTATTTGTTTAGGACTACAAATATTTTTTTTCTGCCTATTTGTAAATTATCATAGAATTATTTTTGTTTTGTTTATTTGTTTCAAAGACTAGAATATAAAACAGATAATTTCACTTCCACGGGTCACAGCATAAATTGGCAGATAAAGTCGCTGTTGTGCAGTCCAGAATATCTTCAATACTCCAAAATATGAAAGTAAATCCAGAAATGTAAAACTAAAAAGTAAAGGTCTGATGTTGGAGGTCATAATGGCAAACCTCAGCCTTGCTGCCAACTATTGTAGCTACTCTTATTGCCATAAGATGAGCTGTGCTCATTTATATGGCTTTATTTATGTGGCTTTTTGCCATATAAATGTGAAGATATATATATGCATTCAAAAAGTGTGCTTTTGAGACTCAGTTGATATGCACTTGCTCTTGACCGAATAAGTTTTCTTTTTATCTGCTTTAAATCACTATGAGTATGTG
This sequence comes from Anguilla japonica, assembly GCA_025169545.1. NCBI lineage: Eukaryota > Metazoa > Chordata > Actinopteri > Anguilliformes > Anguillidae > Anguilla > Anguilla japonica. The sequence goes on along the minus strand of CM045893.1, from coordinate 6,870,906 downwards.
CTGTTGGAATTGTGTCAATACATATGGAGAGTAAAGTTGTTCAATTAATTTCTTTATTAAGAGTAGTTTGATGTTTAATTGTCCACGACGCATCAGCCAAATAGGCTACTCTGTAAATAAAGTTGAACATTTGTCTTTCTAATTTAAGGGTTTAATTGAACAGAACAAAATTCTGTTAGTGACAATTTTTAAAAATAATTATAAGTTTGTTCCAGAAATAGCCAATGATGAAGTGATGGCAAAATCTGTTCAAAACAGAATAGAACACTTGATTTATTTTTGAGTGAAATTTTAATTAAACATTGGTCAATGTAGTTGATAATTGAGCTGGGCTGAGCAGAACAGCATTCACAGCATGGTGGGCTACCACTCTTTCCCAAAAACCAGGCGCATAAGTAATCAATGACTGATAGATTATCAGTTAAAAATAGATCAACTTTCAAGGAATTCAGTGTGCAGCATCATGGCAGCAGAATGGACATAAAGAACAGAGGCGACGCTCGTTTTTGGCCTCCGTCTGCTTTTGAAATGAACAATGAGGTGGAAGAGAAATGCAGTCGTCGTTAAATCATCCCCTGACCTGTTTTTAATTATAAAAGGCTTATTTTCTTTTAGGTCAGCAGTGGCCATTGATTTATTCATTTTTTAAAAATATTGACAAAACTGGGCAAAGGTTCTCTAACGTCTGGAGTGCAATGGACAGATGCCATCACTATAGAAAGGGAAAGGGGGGGAGAGAGTTTAAGCCTCACACAAGTGGATGGAGCACTTGCTTTCTGACTGGGGGGGGGGGGGGGGGGGGGGGGGGGGGGGGGGGGGGGGGGGGGGGGGGGTCAGGAGATGAGAGGTGGCTGAGATGAAAAGCCATCGGGGAGGCAGCGGCTGCGTTTCCAGAATGATCCGCGGTCCGGCTTTCTCCGGCCCTTTCTTCCCGGGCCCGAAGCCCGCTCAGCAAACGTCCTTCCACTCGCGACTTCTTGTTAATTTGTTGTCGGATAATGAGCCTTATTCCACCCCCCCCCCCCAAACCCCCCCCCCCCCCCCCCCCCCCCCCCCCCGCACCCCGTAAATCCTTGGGTAGAATGCAGAAAATAGAGTCAATTATATCTGCATTATCTTGGCCGTGCCAAGCCCAATCCCCTCACACGCTCTGGGGCTCTCTCTGCCCTTAATTGTGTTTGCCCTGATGAATCCCCGACACACACATGGACGACCGGGAGCACAAACGGCGAACAGGCACGCTTCCCTCAGAACCCTCTGTCATCATCTCGGAAGCCCCTGGTGAAACGTTGCTTTTTGTGTTTGAACGCAAATCGCTGCTTTTTGACTTGGTGCAGTAAGTGGCCCTCAGATGGAGCAATAGGTGTAAATGAAAGAGATGATTATCTGTGCAAGCAGCTGTAGGTTTACCAAGCCTAGCAGCCCTGCAGCCATGTGACCAAGATGCTAGCTGTACTCTGCCACTGTATGGTTTTAAATACAACACTGGATTGTATTGACAAATGATTGTATTGACGAATTGCTTAATTTGTAGTTAGGGTGCAAAAGCGGAGAGTATGTTGACCTGTTGAGGCCATGTGATTTCATAAACATCCTTTTTCTAACTTACATACCCACCTACAAACAGAAAATGAACAATATTGAACCTTGCTTTTGAGAGGTAAATTAAATGTCCTGGCATGTGCAGCATACACTAGTTGCATTGTTTTGATGCTGCAGTTATTCCTGTGCAGACTTAATGTTTTTAAACTGATCCTTGGAATCGCGTATCTCCAAAATTTAGAACTCTACCTCTGTTAACTAGGGTCTCTGAGGTCAGTAGAAGTATTTTGTATATTGACTGGTCCAGCGTGAAACAAATTTGTACAAAATTATTGATCTTCCAAGTGGCAGAAATGGACTCCAACCAACAGCGAGTTTGTCAAACGCTGCATGAGAAACTTTACGAATGAAGATCCTGTTTCCCACCCGAGCCAAGAACACTAGCTTAAAAAGTCTACCGAATATGTGTCCTTATGAAACTGGCATGAGGCAGTCCCAGCAATGTATTCTGGGAAAAAAGACACATCCTGATTGTTCTGCCCTATATAAGACCAACTAATCTGAGCACATATACTTATGATGATGTAGTTCTCTTAGGGGCTGAACTCCTAGCTTTGCTTGGCAGCAGTGTAATGTAATAGGTAAAGAACCGGTCTTGTAACCTAAAAATTGCAGGTTCCATTCCCGGGTAGGACACTGTTGTTGTGCCCAAGGTACTTAACCTGCATCGCTCCAGTATAAATCCTGCCGTGTAAATGGATACAATGTAAAAAAAAATGCAAAGTAAAATGTTGTGCAAGTCACTCTGGATAAGAGCGTCTGCTAAATGCCTGTAATGTAATGTACTAAAAACTTATGAGATGTTTTACTGGCCTTTACACTTTACCGAGCAAATTCTCATGAACGGGCCACATGCATAAATGGACTGGCAACTTTAATTCCGTAGGGGAAAATCTTGGCAAAAGATCTGAGGGGAGCTGCTCTTGGCATGAGACTATCATATCAAACACATAGTTGCCAGGGATTTCTTAAAAACCAAACAAAAAACTGGACATATTAAATTTTTTAAAACACATTTACGCATTGGCTTTTAAAAAAAAAGTGTTTGACTTCCTTATTTGATCCTTTCATCTTTTCATCTTTGATTAATTATAAACTCTGGGGGGTGATTTATACAAGGTCCAAATCCAAATCAATTTATTAAAATATGGAGATATTTCCTCTCTGTTGTGTTTTGGGGGGAGTCCATTGAGTATTAAAAGACTTCAAAGCTGAATTTCCACCACACAACAACCAGAGCAAGCGGGTGAAGTATTTCGCGGACTTTCACTTTATTCTTTCTTAATCTCATTACTTCTTTTCTCGTTCTTATACCTGCAAAAAAAAAATGGGGGGGGGGGGGGGGGGGGGGGTAAGGACTTGGATCAATTATATTTGCTTCGCTTTTCAAGAGTTTGTTGTCATTTTGCCATCTGCGGACCAGCATGTCCATTACAATGAGTTTTATTCACTGACTCTTCATTCTTCTATGTGCAGAAAGACCCCATTTTCTCACCCTCTTTTGCCCGATTCTTGGCTTTCTTCTCTCTTTTAAAAAAATTTTTTTTTTTTAAGTGTGCTGCTGATGAGGTTAGGCTAATCAGATTAATTCAGCTCACATCGCCTGCGGCAGTTTGTTTTCCCCCTTTAAAGCCTCCTGACATGTCCAAATACGTCCTTTCTCCTCTTTCTTCCGCACTTTCACCGAGTCCACCCCCCCCCCCCCCCCACCGCCACCTCCCTAAAAATATCTTTTGAAAGCAGATTCCAATGGACTCTTTTATAAACCTTCTTACCCCGAGTGATATAGGATATTTGGGAGGGGTCACTTCACTGCAATGCCAAAGGAGAAGGCTTTAAAGATGTGCACTCACACATTTGGACATCTTGACTGGTGTCAAGAATAAGGGAGAAAAAACCCACTGAGAAACTAAATTGAATTGTGCAAATTACTGGAACCTTTAATTTGACTCTTTGGGGAAAGCTTTAGAAAAATCTGCGTTATATACAAAACTAATGCAATCATGCTTTACTTTTAGACATGCTGCCTGTAAGACAGCCTGTTTTCAAGCCTTTTTCTTTAATGAAATAAGCATCCATGCTTTTGTCACTAAATATTTGGATGTATAGATTTAAACGCTATGCCCATTATGTTCACGTTTTTAACAAGTGCTTAAATGGATATTAATTATACAAAATTGCATATGCATACAGTTTTCTGTGTGTATATGTTTGTGTGTGTGTATATTCGTATATATATTTATTAGTTTATACATTAGTTTTTTTGTCTTGAGAGTTATGCTGTTGAATGTAATTTATTTATGTATTGTTATATTTTATGTATTAACTGCAAGTACATCTGTCATATTTGAAATATTGAAATAAAATATTTGTCTCATTTTATCATTTTGGCATACTGTGGAAATTCAGAATAAGTATGCATTGCTAATATCATGTCATCCTTCAGTTTTGCAATGACCTATATAGATATTAAGGAGATAAATTGTGCATCAAGCAGACAGCTTACTAAGCATTATTAGCCATTTCACATATAGTTACCAAATTACCATCAAACTATACCATGTCTGGTATTTATTGTTCAAAAAAAAAAAAAACTGTCAAATATTGCAAATATCTAATGTGAATGCATGCTTTACCATCTTTTCTATTTTTTTATTTTATTCAATTTTTTTTACTTTGGACCTTCAAGTAAAACAGAATGAACTGGTGGACTGGAGTTCATTTTGGATGAATTTGTCAAACGGTAAATGGAGGATAAATATGGATTTATACTGTAAGTGGAGGGATCTGAGAAGCTGTCGGCTGACGTCGCGCTCGTACATCCCGTGTATTTACGGCTCGAGTCACTGACCCCGTGGCAGCGCTCTCCTTTCATTTCCTGCCTTCGCACGGAAATTCGGCATGACAGATACGTCTCTCTCAGCTACCGCTACACAAGGCTTCGCTGTACGCAACACCCCTCATCCCTCGCTCCCCCAACCCCCCCCCCCCCCCCCTTCACATTTCCTAAACCCCTAAAATGGAGGGACGGAGGGTCAAAAGAACTCCTAAAATAGATTAAACGGAAAGAAAAGACTGGGGGGAAAATATAAATCAAATTATATCGGAGGATGACGTCTGAGCACGACAGTTTGACCATGTCTTCTGAGGACTACAGCATTTGATATACCAAGTAGCTGCTACAGAAAATATCTTTTAAAATTGTTTTTAGGCTTCTGAAGTAAGATGACTTATAAGGTTTGAATAACAGGCTGGAATTGCCTTATAAAATGATGACAACAGATTCTGATTGTTTGAGACAGTTATATTATCATTAATCATCCACGCTGAGGAGTCAGTCTCAGGAATTTTCTCATAATGTGTCAAAGTAGTGCAAATACACTTTTTGCATTTGGAATAGCAATTGGGTAAAATGTCACATTTGTTTAAGAAATAATTTTCTTTCCCAACACAATAAATGACAGAATCAGGCACCTTGGGGTTATCACCAGTGAATGTAATGCAATGTAAAAAAAAAAAGATCTAACAAAAACAAAGTGTGATGTCATTATGCCTATACAGCGCAAAAAAAAAAAAAAAAAAAGATTTAAAATTCAATATGTGAACATAAGAATTTGAATTATATATTTGTACTATTGCCTATGAAATCTTATGACTTACAGTGCATCTGAAATGAACAAAAGCCAGAGCTGGGAAATTTATTTTAAAAATCTGCTGCACATTGTGATTAAATTGAATGGATCCTTGAATTAAATGTTTATATTCACAATGCATGTGCTAGCTTATTAAGAAAATATTTAAAGAAAACTGATTTTAACTTGCATTTGTGAAAATAAATATATATAAAAAAACTAGAGAGATCAGCTGTGAAAATGTAGGGCGTTCTATACTGTTGAAAGCTAGAGATTTCCTTTCCCCTTCAGGTTGTTGAAGGGAAGTGGTTTGGAGTAATGATACATAACCTGCCTGAAGGTCTAAACGTATTACTGCTGTGTCTAAAGTTGTGTCGAATCCATTCCGCCAAAACCAAACACCGAAGTTAAAGGAGAACAGGATCCTTTTTTTGTTGTTGTGGTAAATCACATCTGTGGCTAATGCTGTTGAGTTAACTGGTAAAAAGTCTGAAAACAAACCAGAAAAATGGGCATTTGTCAATGCTTTTACGCGCTGATGAATGTATTTCAATCTTTCAAGCCGATAAAAAGAAGTCCATTCAGGGGCCGCTTTCATTGTGTACTTCAAATGTGGAATTATTCAAATTTGGGATGGGCGCTCCCAAACCTTTTGCTAAAATTAGCACATTCCAGGGGAAACAGAAGTGTACGCTATGGATACTGACAAAGTGGAAAATCGTCAAAACTAATATTGTATAAACGGGGACAATCGGAATATATATTTCCTGATAGCCGTAGTAATGGTGCCATTGATCATTTCGGGTCCATTTGGTCAGTCAGGGGACTATGCATTTCTATCCAGTTCGCTTCAACAAAAACCACTCCCTTTGTGGAGAATCAAAAATCAATGCAAATTGCCCTTTATATAGATTCTTTTTCTCCTCTGTGAATAATTTAATGTCTGCATACTTTTGTTAGTTTGTGGGTTTGTAAACAATACAATTTCCCCCCCCCCAAAAAAAATGTATAGGATCTGAGTATTTATTTGGAGGATGAGAGAGGTAAACCTCACGCTCTTTCAACAAAGAGCCTATTATAGTAGCAGCACATTGTATGATCTGACCAGCACCACGGGGGAACTCTAACGCTTGATATTGTCACCCCCCCCCCCCAAATAAAGACTATTTACTCTCATAAAAGATGAGTAAAATGAAGCGCAAAGCCCACGGGCGTGGCCTGCTCTTGGTCAGTGCTCGGACGCGCAGACAATACGGACAAACGCACAGACGACCAGCCATTTGCCGTTGATTGGCTCTCTGTCAGATCGGTGTCAGGACGTTGATGAATCACCGGTAGAGACTAACGATTCTCGCTCAGGACGAACGCTATGTGGAAAAGGGTCTGCCCTCTGAGAGACTGAAAACAAGGGACAGCGGTTAATAAATAATCTCAGACTGGGTCCCCCCCCTCCCCCTCCACAACTGAGGCTGGATTTGAGAGCATCGGACTGGGATAAATAATTAAATGAATTGATTAAATTTTATTCTTCAGTTGGATGCAACTGTAGTTATGAGATGGCTGACAAATTGTAAGAAAAGGAATGTCATTACAGCATTATAATAGTTAAAATATTTAAAATATCTTCAGAAATGAATGACGTCGTCAGTGCGTTCAGTGCTCAGAGAGTTTTCAACAACTCCAGTTTCAGCTCGTCACACCTCAGTGGCACTAAAAGCGGTGGAGAAGAAGGCCACAGGTTCAGCCCAAGACCAGCAGAGCTGTGGATGGACGTTCAGCCGAACACCGAGCCTGTGTGATGCTGCGTGACCTCACTGGGGTGGCTACAGGCCGGCTCCAGCCCCATCAGTGTCTCTGGAGTTGTTAGGACAGGGGGAGGGCGAGGGGGGGGGCAGGATCTGTGACTAATGCCGCTAATTACCAGGCCTGGGACGTTAGACAATGGCATTCTTCTCTGCTCTCTGGGGATGAGCCGGCGCACAGGAAAGGTCGGCGCGGCGGTGTAATCATTAAATGAGGTCACGTTTTGAGAGGGCGTTTCGGGTACATTTAAATAAAGATTTTTTTTTTTTGACAGAGCCAGGGGAAAGAGCGCAGGGCTTCAAAAAGCAAAATGAAAAAGACAGGAAGAGAGGAGGCGAGGAGTCCCAAGGAGGAACGTCTGACTGCTGACACAAGCCCAGTCTCACAGGGTATCATGGGCCAGGCGCCTGTCTTTTTATCACACAAAAATCACACAATATAGTCATGAAGTCAGGAGGTACACCACTATGGGAAAAGTGAACGTCATGTTGGGACTGCACACAGCTTTGTAATCCTTTTTTGCAAATGATTTAGTTAGATTTTTAGACTTGTGTTTTATTAAATATAAACATGCCAATGGGGACTGAAATGATGGAACACACTGTGTTCTGAATGGCTATACTGTAGTTTCACCGTAACATTTTGGATTGAATATAAGCAAATATAAAAAAATTTTAAATTAAGGCATTCTGGAAAGCTGTAGTCTTCTGCTGCCAACGAAAGTATACGATGAATTCATTATTCAATTTTATTGAAAAATGTATTGAACAATCCAATTTGTACAACATTACCCTAGATAATATTTAGCCTTATTTAATCTTTAAATAAGATTGTAGAATAAATGTAATCGTTTAATTGTATTTAATCTTATTTTTCTTACTTTTTTCTTAATGTTTACTTTTGTATTTGTACAGAGAAACCGTTTCCATTCTCTGTTTATGCTGCAGGCTTCTCCCATGTGTACTGTTCCTTTGTTTTTCATTACGTTTTACAGTTTTTTTTGTTTGTTGCATGCTCCCATTATTATTTTCTGCCTCCTCTTTGCAGGATGGGATCATTCTGCAAATCAGCAGCTACACACACACAGGGCCCAAAGATTTTAGTCTGCATTTGTCTGCACTCCCCACATTTGAATGCTTTTAATCTTGTGTACTTGTAAAACATTTTTTTTCTGGCATGGTAACTAAATAAACAAGCCCTGGGGGAAGGACGCGTTCACATTTGCCTGCATGTGCGTTGGAACGGTCGTGTGTCTCAGAATTCCATCAGCGGGTGAAATGTGGATGAGAGGGAATATGAGGTGCTGGAGTCCCAGCCCTCGCGCCCAGGGTGTATTTTTTTTTGCAAAGGCATTCTGTGGTGCACACACTCCTCAGGAGGGTTACAGTTGAGATCTTCCAACAACACCCAACCCCCAAATAAATAAATAAACATGCTCAGTATATGCTCCAATATGGATTTGTTCTTGTAAAGTTGCAGATGTATGTCAGGTAAAACTGATGCATACACAAAGCTAATACATTGTTTGTTTGGTGAATAAAAAAAACCCAACAATGCTGTTTATAAATTGCAAAGTACAAGAGCACAAGATAAGAGTTACAAAAGTGTTTTTACTTTTACTAGTGAGTGAGCTAGATATATTTCAGGACACATACAGCAGTTTAAATAAAGGGACAGCAGTTGCCTGTTGTTTGTGTTGAGTGTCGCTTATTCAGTGCATTGCCTGCTTGCTCTTGTGAGGCTCTGTTTGAGCACAGTTGAGCAGAATTAAGAGCCTGTGAGACGCTCAGAGAATATGTTCTTTGTAGTTTCAAGTCTGTGCAGAACTGAGAGTCCTAACCAAAGCAGCTCACTGAATAAACCCGCTGCGTTCTCAGTTCTAGTTCCAAACCCCCCCCTCCGTCCTACCCACATCCCCTTGCTGCCAGTCCCTGGCCCCACATGCCCGGCGTGTGACTCCGCCTCCATCACTGACAGTCAGGCTGAACTCCGCCCCCCCGTCTCTGCCAGTCGGGGGGAAAGCCTGCTGAGGGACAGCGACTTTGGGCTCATTAAGAGTGCCCACCTGGGGGGGGGGGGGGGGGGGGGCGGCCAGCCGGGACGGGGCCCCTTCACGTACCGGGGGGGGGGGGCGAGCGGTGGGCGCGACGCGTGGTCCCCGCTGGAGCCGCCAAACCCGCCAACCCGCCAACCCGCCAACCTGCCGAATAAAGAGCCACGCCACACTTGAGCGCGCTCACCCCCCAATCACTTTAATTACCCCTCTGCCCAAAACAAGACGCCCTTTATTCCCTCTCCAGCCCCCACCCCCCCCACCCCTCCCCCACCTCCGCAGACTTTCCCGGGATTAACTCCTTACGTTAGGCCAAACTGTTTTTTTTTTTTTTTTTCTTTAACGAGGGAATTTTTAAAGTAAAACACAGCTGCTTTGCACAAAAAGGATTAGTGGCCATTTTGTGATACTTGCCGGGGTGTTTTGTTAATAGTTGCCAAAACAAGCCCTTTACCATTCATTCCATAACATGGGAAACCCCTGCTGCCCTGTCCACTCATCACTCACCGAACACTGGCTCAGATGGCCCAGCGTATGGACTTTTACTATGTTGACATTTAGCAATAACTATTAGGGATGCATGTTTGCTGCACATGGATGTGATTGAGATTAAGTGACTACGATGAGTTCAGTAAAATGTATTTCATTGCACCGGACAATTAAAAAATAGGTTTATGAAATGTAAGTTAAGATACTAACTTTTTATTCTGAAGCGAATTCTAAAATCCTTGCATTATGTCCCTCCGCCCCCCAGACCAATTAATTTTTATTTCAGTTTCAACCATTTATTGCCATAGAAAACAATGCATGGAATTTCAAAACATAACAGAAAAAAAACAAAAAAACAATGCAATACATTCAGCAGAATCAGCCAGACATAATACCCCAGACCCCCTTAAATGCAAATACATTTATTAGCCATGATCCCAATTATCAATATTGTAGCAATGAGGGACGTGTATCATGGCACCATTTTCTTTCTTCAGTCTAATTTTAACCCTTGTCTGCTCGCTCCATCTGAGCGACACCACAGAGGAAAACAATGGAATTCCGTCAGTAGTGGAAGATGAGTAGTGAGGATTCCCGGAGTGAGCCGGACCAATCGCGTCGCTGCTCCTCCCACCTTCTAAATCCCACTGAGTAGACCCTTCTGTTCCACACTACCTCTACTCTCTCCGTCTGATTAAAAAGGCTCAGAAATCAACAACTGTGCTCCCACAACAGTGGGATTTTATCACATCTTAAATTACACAAATATTTTTCCCCCCAGTTATAGGTTGTAGAAATAACGCGTCATTGCCTTATCACTTTTAAAAAAAAGTTATTTGTCAGTTGCTTGGTTACATTTTTTGGCACTCATTTTAATTCTACAGTATTCCATCTTACTTACTTAACCCTTTGCAGAGTAGGTTTATTTTGGAATGTTTTTTTTTTTTTCAAAATTCAGTGTTCTAGAACTCCACTGCTTTCAGTTACCAGTAGTGACTGTTATGTCAGCATTAGAATGTTCAGATAAGAACACTCTAATCACATGTCTGACGTCACACTTGTGGGGGTATAAAGGAGTCTTTAATCTGTTAAAGGCTGTCCAAAACACTGGGTTAGGATTGAAGCACTAAATATTTATACACTGAAATATTTTTGGTTTTAAACTAACTTCTCTTAATTTTTCAATTACAATAAGTGCACATGTTGCATAAAATAAAATAATAAAACACCCTTTCAGTTAATTTAGGCTGATTGCTGAACTTCTCAAACCGAGTTTGGTGGAATAAATCAAAATATGTGCAACAGATTTTATAGGCAACTTAAGAGAAACTTCAGTTATTGCAGAGGTAGAGAATGGTGCATTCAAGATCAGAATTGTATCAAAATTCAATTAAGTTTCTTCATTCAAACATTCCCACATGTTTTGAGGGGACATTCTGGTCTAGCATTCTATTTCACCCAACAGCCCATCAATGCACCTCTGTTCCCCTCCCCCGCCCCGTCCCAGTTTTTGGGAAGATTACAGACGCCTTGGGGGTGATTGAGATTTCACGTACCCTTTACTAGATTATACCCAATCACTCCCCAATAACGAGACTTTAATATTTCCCACTTAACATCTTACTTTATGAGGGACGTAAATGTTCCTGTAGCCCAAAACCAATCAGGCTAATGGAACAGACAATTCACTTTTAACTAGTAATAATGATGATATAATAATAGAATATGCAGAATTTGTTCAGATGCAAATTTTTTCATCTAATTTAATTACAAATGAAGATGTTATCGGATATAACAAGAGATTAATTAAGAAATTTAGAAATTTAAAAGTTGACTTTTTGAATTTAATGGGAATAACCAAAATGGTTTTATCCACTTAAGAATGGCTTTTCATTGGCTTAAGCCTACTAAACAGTATGCATTGAACTTCAATGTAGAATCATAAATGGGGGGGGGGGGGTATGACTTCATATTCTTACTGATGCATGGCTGTGTGAATGAAAGAGGCTGAGAAGCATCAGGAGGTGCGGTTATTAACATGTTTCCTTCCGCACAGCGCGGGCAGGAGGCGTTTTGTCTGCCCCCCCCCCCCCCCCCCCCCCCCGCCCCAGATGGGAGCTCCTGAACTGCGGGACAGTAGTTACGGGGGCACAGCGGGTCTCCCCCCGTTCCACTCTGCCCCCACTCTTTTAATTACAAAAAGTTAGAGTGCTGACAAAGTATAAATCCTCACGGGGTAATCATTACCTCACTCTCACACACAGGGACAGGAGGACTCTCAACCCTGCCTCCCCACTGACTGACCCCCCCCCCCCCCCCCCAAAACCCCACCCAGACCCCCCCCCCCCCCCCCCCGGCTCCAATGCACACAGTGTCACAGCTCTCGCCACTCCTCACACCCAAACTTCTTTTTCAGCCTGATTTAATCCCCTGCCGTTATATCTGACTACTGCAGCATGCAGCCTGTTGCACAACTACAATCCCGTGGGTGTTTTTAAACGCGACTGACATTGAGTGTGGTGGGTGTTTGCAAACTACCTTGCGATGCACGGTACAGAAATGTAAATCTCATGATTTCTGACCATTTTTTTTTGTTTTCTTTTGTAAAATCAATTTTCTTTTGCTAAAATTGAAATGCTTTCCATGAAATTGCCAGAAGAAAAAGAAAAAGAAGAAGAAGAAGAAGAAGAAGAAGAAGAAGAAGAAATATTTGCCCACATGGGGCAGTTAATTAAAGAAATAAAAGTTTAAAAACCCACACCACGGTGGAATGCATTGTTCACCCGCCTGTTAAAATAGAGGGTCTGGAAGTCCCTGGTTACCTTCCTGAGAAATGTGTGCTTCAGTAATAAAGAGAGACGTCCAGCTGGACCTGTGATTGGAGCATTCCTGGGCAGGACAGCGCGTCAGCCCTGTGTGTGTGTGTGTGTGTGTGTGTGTGTGTGTGTGTGTGCACATTTGTGTGTGTGTGTGTGTGTCTGTGTGTGTGTGTGTGTGTGTGCGTGCATGTACGTGTGTGTGTGTGCGTGCGCATTTCTGTGTATGTGTGTCTGTATGTGTGTTTGTGTGTGTGTGTGTCTGTATGTCTGTGTGTGTGTGTCTGTGTGTGTCCGCATGTGTGTGTGTGTGGGTACGTGTGTCTGTGTGTGTGTGTGTGTGTATGTGTGTGTGTGTGTGTGTGTGTGTGTGCACGTGAGTGTGTGTGTCTGTGTAGGTTTGTGTGTGTGTGTGTGAGTCTGTGCATGTGTGTGCGTGTGCACGTGTGTGTGAAACCTTTATTTAACCAGGGTAGTTGCATTGAAGTTGACACCTCATTTGCAAGGAGCCCTGGAGCCTGCATGTCTTTGGAGTGCAGTAAGATGAAACAAAACCCGCGCAAATGTACAGTATGAACACCGCACAGAGATAACAGCCTCCGGGACTTGAACCCGGAACCTCCTCACGAGGCAACAGCGCTGACGGCTGTGCCAGAGTGCCCCCCGTGAACCCGGTCACTCTCCTGCACCCTCCTCCTCCTCCTCCTCCTCCTCCGCTCCTGCACCTTCTCCCTTCCCCCCAGTTTCGCGTTATCGACCAAAAGCTGCCGTGGCAGGAAGGAGACCCCTCGGGGAACGGAGATATTGCGCTGCGAGGTGCACCAGAGGGTGAAATCCCCGTTCCTCTCACTCAGAGCCAGGGGGACTGCAATCTGCAGGCCGGATGCTAACGGCGCATTAGCGCCGCTTCACGTTAGCCCTCAGGCTAATGAAAACAGGGGGACAAAATCATGCAGTCGAAATTCATTCAGGCGCTGCTCATGTTGGTCACACTTCGCTAATCCCTAAGCTTATACGCTGGATACACTGGGGCGGCAGTGTGGTGTAGTGGGTAAGGAACTGGGCTTGTAACCCGAAAGTCTGAGGTTCGATTCCTGGGTGGGACACTGCTGTTGAACTCTTGGGCAAAGTACTTAACCTGCATTGCTTCAGTATGTATCCAGCTCTATAAAATGGATGCAATGTAAAAATGCTATGTAAAAAATTTGTGTAAGTCGCTCTGGATACTAGCGCCAGCTAAATGCCTGTAATGTCATGATGATGCATAGTAGTAATGTGTATCACAGAAATAATATATTAAAAAAAAAAAAAAAATTCAACCAGCCATTCTCTTTTGACAGATTTATTGTTTCTTACATCAAAAGGAACTAAGTGTGACCTATGTCTGAGTATGGACCATAAGCATGCTATAAACACCAGCTTTATGGAGGCTAAAGATTTATGTACAAGTCAGGAGATGACAGTAGCCAGTAACAACAGCTCACTATTCTCTGTCATAGTCGGTCAAATTCTAACTGCTTTAAATATTTATTACAGGTCTTTTCAGACTTCAGACAGAAATATGTTAATTTCATGTCTATTTCATGTCATGTTAGTTTCCTGGATCTTTGAAGTATATCTGTCTGTAAAGTACTTTTACAGAGTCGATATATTAGTTTCAATAGATAGACTGGAATCACTCAGTAGATTTGACTCATATTCTTACTGATGCATCACTGTGTGAATGAGAGAGGCTGAGAAGCATCAGGAGGCGCGGTTATTAACATGTTTCCTTCCTCAAGCCGCGGGCAGGAGGCGTTTTGTCTGCTCCGCCCCCCCCCCCCCCCACCCCCCCCCCCCCCCCCCCCCCCCCCCCCATTTTTCAGTTTTAAATAGGAGTTCTGCTCTTCTTCAGAAAAACACACATAAGTGCAAAAATACAGATTTAGGCAATAAAACAGTGACGAGCTATCGGCCAATAGCAGTAGCCATTACATAACCTTACAACGTAATGTTAAATGACATAGAAGCTGCAACAGGGAAATAGCGAATATAGTATTATTAGGAAGCAAATGAGTTCGTGGATAGAGTTTTAGAATAAGAACAGGTAGGCAGGCTAATCCAAGAGAAATGCAGCTATTGCTATGTATAATTCATTAATTTGTGAACTCTGTTCAGACATTTTATGCGTATAATTTCTTTGTACAATTCTGAAATGTATGGCTTTCAGGGCTTCTCTGCAAAAGAGACCCACTGGTCTCAGTGTAGGATGCCCTGCTTAAATAAAGGTTGAATAAAAAAAGAAATAAAATAACATTAGGTTGCAAACTGTTTGGGAGTGTGTATCAAAAAGTTCACCAAATTTGAGGTGGTGTCCCACCCCCAGCTCACACTGAAAGGAGGGACAGGGGAAACCTGCTGCCCCCCTTACCCACCCTCCCCCCCCCCCCCCCCCCCCCCCCCCCCGGAGCGCCTGTCCCAGTCGGGACAGAGACAGGGGGGTGACTCCAGACTGACCCTGTGGAGCAGCGGGGCACTGGGAACACCGAGTTCACACCGGCGCTGCTCTCTCACCACAGACCCTGGGAACCTGCGCAGCAGCTGATCCGGCACATTCTTCACCGGGACAGACAGAAAGCCCCCCCCCCCCCCCCCCCCAAAAAAACCCAAAATGTTTAAAGAACTGTGGTTTGGAAAAAGAAAGTGAATGGAATTATCTTTTCCCCCAAAATGTTTAATCTTCATTGTCTATCAGTCTTGTCTTGACTCAGCTGATTCCAACCTGACTTATGAAGGTGGCATTAAGCGCATTCACCTCTATGACCTCAGACCCATAGAGTAATAGCATGGATCTGACACATTTAAGGCATAACAAACCTGCCCTGATAAACTAGTGTATGACAGGTTATCATCTCTGAATCCAACCTGTTCATCCAGCCGGAGTCAGATAGCACCTAACCATTTATACTATATAGATTGGTTGTGTAGCACGGCCATTAGTGACCCAGGCCTGCAACTCTGAGATTGTAGGGTTAATTTCCAGGTGAGGAACCGCCTCTGTACCTGCCTTTGAGCTAGGTATTGAACCTTAATCGTTCCAGTAAATACCCTGCTGTACAAACAGGTTGCTTCTAAATAAAAAACAGTTTGGTAAGTCACTTTCAATAAGAGCGTCAATAAAATGTAAAATGTACTACTATTCTCTGCCATTTAGGTGCCACTTTAACTTGTAGTCCATACGTACCAAGGAGAAGAAAGTGTATCTTACTGATAGAACATCTTCCCCTGCCACAACAAACAAACAACCACAACTGATAAAATAGCTGAACGTGCCCCAGTGCATTGTGGGATGGGGAGGAGGGGGACAGCCGACTGAAAATGCCAGGAATGCTAGACGCCACTCGATGGGAGACCTTGTTACCCTTATGGGCGACTGGCAGGGGTGATCCTCAGGGGCACTGTCCAAAATGAGATCCCGGACAATGGGGGACAGGACATTTACGACTCCGACGCCGTCAGATAAACGAGCGACGTTCGCGCCGGTGACACGCATAGCTCCGTACCCCACCGAAGCCTCACGGCACCCCCAGACCAGAGCGCTCGAAAGTCTGACACCGCCGCATTTCTTTTTTTAGGGTACAGATGGGGACGGGAGTTAAAGGGCACGGTCACTGGTCGCAATAAAACCCAAATCAACCAATCGCTGCTGCTCTGATACGGAACGGTTTGGTGATCATCGGCCTCTTATGAGCAAATACCTCAAATTGCCCGTCACAGGGGGAAGACAGAATTCCTGCATATCGTTATTTTCTAAATGAGTGTCCAGGGACCATTTCCTACAACACCTACAGGAACTGGCTGCACAGGCTGGGGCAGGGAAAACTACTTTGGATTCAAATATGCCATCATTACTTTATCATTAAATCATCAGGTCATGTTTATAATGTCTGAATGAAAAAACTTCACTTTGTTACCAACTTCATGGGCAGTGGGAGAATTGAGTGTGTTAGAGGAAAATTGCACAGCATAAAAACAAAGAGACACCTGAGGACTGATTATAAGCACTTGTTGAAATCCGAAATGCTGCTCCCCATCACGTCACACTTGGTCCAGTTATTAAAGAATATATGTTCAGACATCCAAAAAAGTAATTAGAACAGTCGTATATTAAATGTTCAGTTTTGATTCACATAAAGAGTATTTTGCTGTGCAGAAATGACCCACTATGTTTTAAAACCTTCCATATGAAATTATTTGAAATAATGGGCATACTTTTGATAGTAATGTGGGAAAGTAGGGCACACAAAAAACATTTGCAACTTTAATACAGGGATAACATAACATCGGTGTGTGTTTCATTCGTAGCAATAGGCTAAAATACTTTGATCTGATTGTGTAGGACTAAAAAGATGCTAAACAACATGCCCTTCTTTATTTTCACAAAGATATATTTGAATATATTTGTAACATACATTTCATTCAAGATATATTTATTACTGATCAGTATCATTTACATGTTATTCTATAAGCAGCTCTTAAATCAACAAGTTAACATTGCTTAGTGTAAGATAGAAGACCCAAGCTAATATTTATTATATAACATTAACATTATAGTGACCATCAGTAGTAGTAGTAGTAGTAGTAGCTTAGCTTGCCAGGCCTCCATTGTAAATAAGAATTTGTTCTTAATGACTTGCCTGGTGAAATAAAGGTGAAATAAAAAATTAAATAATAAAATTTTGTGAGACCAGCATTTTCTTTGATGGATATATGATGACTGCAGTATTTCTTGTGAAGAATGACTCTGCAGCTGGAAAGGTTTTTAAAAGCAAAAACGTGATCTAGCTGCGGTAAAAATAAAAAAAAAAGTCCGGCAAATAATAAATCAGATGTTTTCATTTGCGCTGTTGGCATTTCGAGTGGTAGTCCTATTTTGCATAAGCTCCATTATTAAGGGAAAACGTGTGCACTCACTGAAGTATTCGATCACGGAACTGGAATGGCATGGACAATAGCGCCCTCTTCTGGTTCACATTCACATTAACTTGGTTAATTACCCTCCGCAGCAAGAAGTGCTTAAATAGCAAATATCGGTTGTCCACAGTTGTCAGATTTCATGATTCTTGAGGGACAAAATGATTCCGAAATAGGTGTAGTGAATTCTCTGACAGTTAATTTTTCTTAATTGTTATTTGATATGACACTGGCTGACTCCTATACTCAATATTGTATTCATTCCTTTTTTTTTTGTTGCATATTTCTTGTAATTAATAAATATCCTTAAAGAGAGTGTTTCAGTAAATATGAAAAATGGAAATATATATGGGGAAAAAATGATAGCATTTGTATGTTTTGCTGCAAGGTCTGCTGCAACATTCTTGATTGAGTCAATAGATTTTCGATTTATCAAAACCACCCCTATTAAAACGATCAAACCGTATTTTCCCAAGATTTTCCTTTGAAAGATACTGGACATTCTTCCTACCAATTAGGAGCATACCAGCACCTTTTCAGGGACGGATGCTACCATTCCCCCTTCGTAATTCCTTTTGTATAATTCAGCTGGTCGGCTTGCTGTTTGAACCTCACATTATAACCTATCCCTCCTAATTAGAACAACCCTCCTGCTCTCTTTGGAGTTCTGCTTTGAAAACCCGAGGAGGGGAGAAAAAAAAAACCACCCGTTTAACAAGTGCGCTCCATTCTCCGATTCGGGGGAAGTTTACCCACAGCTGCCCCGGTCCCTAACCGCCGCGACAGAGGGGGTCACGGGGTGGGGTCAGGGGTCCCCACTTGTCCTTTTGTGCGACAGAGCCAACATGAACCTCTGTCCACCGCTGCCATCCATGTTTAAGCCTGTGTGTGTGTGTGTGTGTTTGGGGGGGGCGTGTAGGGGGCTTGTTCAGGTTCAGGAAAGAGAAATGAACTGGAGCTCCTTTGCCTCGGCTTCCTGTTCAGAAGGAGGAAGGGTTGCGCTGCTTTTCTAATTGGGAGCAGAACAAAATGGACGCAAGGCCTCTCGGGGTGCTGTGAATGAAAGCAGCGCAGAAAATAAAATAAAATAAAGAAATCGGACGCGAGCGGAGGCTGCGAAACCGCGTGTGTCACGCTGATGTGTGCCACAGGCTCAGAGAAAGGACGCGGCGAGGCGGAGGGGAGCGTCACGTCGTCCCCCTGAGCGCCGGGTCGCCGTGGGAGCGGTTTCGGTCGGGAGCATCGCAGCGGGCCCCGACAACACAGCCTGGCGGGACGGGCGGAGCCAGGGCACGGGCCCCGGGGCCTGGGGCGGCAGACCCTCCCCCCCCCCCCCCCCCCCCGCCCCCCCCGGCCCTCATCAGCGAGCCGTCTCCTCTAATTAACCTGGTTCCCAGAGCACCCCCCCCCCCCCCCCCCCACCCACACACACAACCCCCCCCCCCTCCCCACCCTGTGACCACCCTAGCCGCTGAGAAATGGGCAGCATATATAGGTGACAGAAATAGCCCGAGCAAAAAAGGACAAAACAAAACAAAAAAAAGAATGTATTCCTCTAATAGGTCCTGAAAGGAGAACAGGAATATCAGTATAATGGCCCAGGTCCTCCCTCCACCCTCCCCTCCATCACATTCACTCACTCACACTCTCTCTCCCCTCCTCCCTCCCTCCCTCCCTCCTTCCCAGTCTTGATTAACCTCCTCTCCCACTCTCCCTCTCCTTCCCACACACATTCACACACACAATGTGCCTCAGAGGCCCTGACAGATGGGAAGAGGGCTTTTTTTTTTTTCGGGTGGGGGTACAGGGGGGAGGAGGGAAAGTGGTTCTCCGTATAAATGGCGGCCCGGTTTAATGTGGTGTTGTCAAGACTTGAATTGATCCCCGCGACTATTGAGACCCCCCCTCCTCCTCCGCCCGCACGCAACAATAGCAACAAGTGCGGAGGGCCGGGGGCAAGCTTGTGCTAGCCTGGACCCAGCCCCTGAATGATAGCCCTGCAAAATGGCCTTTCCTTTCACCGTCTTTCACCAGGAACCCATCCTTCCCCCCCTTTCATAACCCCCCCCCCCCCCCCCCCCCCCCCCCCCCCCCCCCCCCAAAAAGCAAAACCTGCGCAACGTTCCTTTCCGCTGACTTGTTTTGATCGGTTCGGGATTCAGAATGTGATTTCTATTGTTTTTTTTATTGTTAGTTTTTTTTTTGTCCTGGGGTAAGTTTGTAGCTGCGGGGGTAAAGAAGGGAGAAGCTCTCCTGGGCTCTCACGATGAGGCCGGTGTTGCCTTGAAAAGGTATCTGTCATCTCTGAGGGATTTTAAATGCGATTCATTGGCAGAAACATGAATGGAGCTTGCTGGGAGGTCCTCATCGAGGGGTGGGTGGGGTGGGTGTGTGTGTGTGTGTGGGGGGGGGGTTCATGCTCTGAAAAACAGAATTTCCACGTGTGTGTTTGTACACCGGTTACAAAGCACATCCTCTGCAAACATGTCACAAATCATAAAGGTGCCGGATGTATAGGCTAAAGAGATTCAGGCACCCACAGACCACCCCACCCCCCTAAAAAAAAAAAGTAAATGAAACTATTCCTGGAAATAAAAGCATCAGTTTCGTGAATATAAGAGTCCCACAAGGGATCCCAAGTTGTTTTTGCCTTTCAAACAACGCTACATTGCTACTCGGTTTGTAAAGCATAATCATAATCATAATCATAATCATAATGCAAGGTTGTGCAACCGTGTGTGAGTGATGGAATTTGGCCAGGGTCTGTGTCCACTCGCTGCACACGGGGCGTCCCAAGCCAAACCCGGCACCCAGAATGACCTCATCGACCCCAGCGGCGTTCCCACCCCAGGATCCGGGACAGGTTTACCCTGTGCAGGCGACGCTGCCGCCCCCCCCCGTCCCGGTGCGCACCCGTGACAGCCGCCCGGGTTAATGTTTCACCCGCTCCGAGCGCCTGTTTAATCTCTAAACATCAGTCTTGGGGGGGGTGACGGGGGGGGGACAAACGCTTTGTTAATCGCATAGAAAACGGGAGGGTGATCGATGGCCAGATAAACAGGGTGGGGCCCGGGGGGGGGGGGGGGGGGGGGATAAAAGCGGATGACAGGAAGGCTTCCTTCGTTAGCACCTTATGGTACAGCGATTCAGTGAGGACAGGCCCCCCTTCATCCTTTCACACTTCCTGTTCCTGATGCTCTCCTTCTGTGGTAACCAGCCCTGCTCCTGGAGGTCTACCGTCCCGTAGATTTTCATTCCAGCCCTTACCAGCCACACCTCATTCAACAGCTAGAGATTTTTGTTAAGCTGCTTATCAGTAGAGTCAGGTGTGCCAAATTAGGGTTGGAATGAAAACTGAGATGCCGGTAGATCTCCAGGAACAGGGTTGGTTACCACTGCTCAATCCAAGTCAGCACGCTTGCCTACTGTTGATATACAAGCTGCAAACAACTTGTATACTCAACAGTACGCAAGTGTGCCACCCTGGAGTGAGTGGGTGTCCCATCTGTATTTGACCTGGATGGAATTATTATTATTTTTTGTGCAGGTTTTGTGTTTAAAATGCTGCTTTCTGAACTTCCTCTTAGTAGAGACAGGGGAAAGTTCTGCAGAGCTCTGCGCAGAACCGAGCCCTCGCTGGTGAGAGGGGTTCAAAGCACACGGCTGTATGTCAGGGCACACGGACGCTGCGTTTCGTCGCTCCCTTCCATTGTGATGGAGACCCTTCAGTGCGTACGACCGTTACATCTCCACACGTTAGCGTGTGGGAGCTGGATGTGTGGGAGACCCTGGTGTGTATTGCGTCGATCGGGGAGGTCTACATTAAAACAAATACGTGGGGGGGGGGGGGGGGGTGGGGGGGGGGGGGGGGGGGGGGGGATGGTGAAGCTGTCAGCACGCCTGAATAGGAATCAATCAATTTTCATTTAATGGAAAAACAAAGGGGAGCTTGAATTAGCATCAGAGAGGGGCTAGTTTGACACCTGAAGACAACGCAGAGGGCAAACTGGGGGGGGGGCACGTTAAGATAATGACATGGTAACAGACCGGGTCCCTTGTCTGCCCCCCCCCCCCCCCAAACTCCCATTAGCACCACAGTGTCCCCTAAACTAGCTCCCGGGTAAATGATTTACCCCTGGCTGGGTGGCTGGGTTCTAATTGGCAGGTGACACTGTGGTGACAGTATGGCTTAAATAGGAGTATAGGGGTATGGTCAATATTTCTTTTTGTTTCTGAGCAGATGTTTTCTGTCTTCAGCAGGTCGCCCTAAGCAATTTACTGTATGTTGTGTCACATTGAAATGATTTTAATGTGACACTATATATGTATATATACAGTATATATAGTATACATATATATATATATATATATTTTTTCCACCAGTACAGTTGTTATGTATGTATGTTCAGTTGTTATGCATGTTCTATGCTTGTGAAAGTCATGCCTATGTTTATGTGTTGGTGAGCTTAAAAGGAACTGTTTCTCCAAATGTCTACTTACAAAGCTAGCTAAAACCAAATGTTTCAAGATGTTGGGAACATTCTAGTCAGTTTGTAATTTAATGCTGAGAAGCTCTCATCACAGTCATAGAAAAACAATTCTGGTATTTCGCTTACAAACTTATTGGAAGCACCCCTTGATTGTATATCATTTAATCATGAAGGATCATGGAAGATGTATTCTGAATGAAAGTGTCCAAACGAAAGATTTGTTCAAATTCCTAAAAAAGGTATGACCATCCACAACTCAAATTACAAATGTGCATGGATAGACTACCCATAAATTCGAATTCCTTCTCGACTTGAATTCAAACAAATGAAAAATGTTTTGAGGTCATTCCGTCAATGGTCCTTCTGATCACGTCTGAGAGACATTCAGTAAACTGAGTAAATTTGCGTGCGTGCCTTGATTGTATATCATTTAATCATGAAGGATCATGGAGGATGTATTCTGAATGAAAGTGTCCAAACGGAAGATTTGTTCAAATTCCTAAAAAAGGTATGACCATCCACAACTCAAATTACAAATGTGCATGGATAGACTACCCATAAATTCGAATTCCTTCTCGACTTGAATTCAAACAAATGAAAAATGTTTTGAGGTCATTCCGTCAATGGTCCTTCTGATCACGTCTGAGAGACATTCAGTAAACGGAGTAAATTTGCGCGCTGCGAAGGTTTGCCTTAACTTTTACACTTGTAATGTAAAAATGACGCTGATGTAACAATCACTACAGGCAACTGAACGCAATGGAGTTCTAGAACATTGGCTTAGAATTATGAGAAAGAAACATTCCAAAACCCACACCTACCCACAAACAGGACATTACATTGCCCAGGGTTCATGAATTTACCACCCTCTTCCCTCAAGAACAGAGCCCAAAATCTTAACATCTCTGGCGTAAACAAACATGCCAACAAGCATCCATGTTGGAGACCTGGATGAATGGATAGATGCACATCCTGTTCATGTGCCACCGCTCTCAGTTCAGTGAAACGCACACGTGTCTGTGTGTGCACATCCGCCCTGTCCACCCCGTCCGTGAGGAGGCAGACGTGAAAAAGTGAAATAAAAGGATTAGGAAATGAGGAGCGTGTGCAGGGGAGGCACCGGGGGACACCAAAGGTTAGGGGAGGGAGGAGTTGCTGGTGTAACTCAGTGACCCCCCCCCACCCTCCCCACCCCCCCAGACACGGGCACGTGCTGAGGGAGGGGGTGGCGACGGAAGACCCCGGAGAGAAATGGGGCGGAAAGATGAAGAGCGGAAAAAAAAGAAAGAAAAAAGAAATAATAAATGAAAGGGTGATAAAACAGTTGCGGGGAAGAAAGGAGTGTCTGGGCCACATCTGTGACGGCAGACAGGACGGCCGCGTCGCGGCGAAAGCGTGCCGACGCCATGTCACGGCTGAAAGCTGTCCCCCAGCTGTCTGGGTCCGCTGTCTGTCAGAGGGGGGCGTATTTCACTCTGCGGAGAGGGCCGCTGGCAGCTTTATGTGTCCTACACGAGGGTCATCCCAAAGGGGACGTTTCAGACATCGCAGGTGCAGTAAATCCTTGTTGTTGTTTCGACTTCCTCTCCCAGCCAAAGTAAAGGCTGTGATGGGCCTGCAGGCCTCAGGCTGAGAAATGTGAGGGAAATTAATCGTAGACTGCATCGATTTTTCACACAGAACCATACGTACACACACACACACACACACACGTGCACAACCACACACACGCGCATACACATACACACACACACACACACACACACACACACACAAGCACACTCACACACACACATACACACACAAACAAGCACTCGCATGCTCTCAGGTGTGCACATACAGGTACATGCATACACGTGCACCTGTATGTGCACACCTCCACAGGTGTATGCACAACTACACTGGAATAACACACACACACACACACACACTCAGCTGTGCACATTCAGGTACATGCATATACATACTGTGGACCTACATGTCTGTCCACACCTCCACACATGTACGCACAACTACACTGTGATAACAGACCCAGTCATAAGAAAACTCTGTGAAGGAACAAATGACATTTGGCCTTCACGTAGAGAAAACTATCCGCCTGTCACTGTAACGCTTCTCTGTAAGCACAGGACAGGCCTTAACCCCGTTCAGCACTCCAGTAAACACGATAATACACCACGGAAATGGGGCTTAAATTACTCTCAGAAATCAGATGGCTCAATTGTTCGCTCACAATCGGCTCCGTCGCCCCAAAAGAACAGTTAAGAAATTACCCAGGAGCAGAAAAGGGAGGAATAAAGGGATGAAAGAGGAGCACTAAAAACACCTACCGCCGCGTGAAAAGAGGGGGAGAGAGAGGGGAGAGAGAGAGAGAGAGAGAGAGAGAGAGAGAGAGAGAGAGAGAGAGAGAGAGAGCCGCCGTTTCTTTTGTGAGCCCGCCGCTGCATGTACAAAGGGAGAGGAGCAGTTTACAATACTGTACAATGCTGTTCTGCACCATTAACCGCTGTGGGGGCAAGGGGCCCAGGACAATGCGCATCTGTCCCCCCCCCCCCCCCGAGACGGCAACAGCAGCCCCGGCGACCCCCCCCCCTCCCCCCCCCCCCCCATATGGTTCCACACGGCTCGCAGGCTGCTAGCCCGCCGGGCCAGCATGGCCGGCATCTGGACACAGATGAGGGACCCAGCTGTGGTCAGCTCGGTGACAGGGACATCCGGCGGGGGGTCCGGTTTCCCTGGCAACCTCGGGGGGTAGGGAGGAGGGAGGGGGGGGGGGGGGCACAGCAGGGTAAAGAGAAATGGGAGGATTTAGCTTTCTCATTTGCCATTGTGTATGTATTCAAAAGGGCTGGACACTCATTAAATATTCTATGGGGTGTCTGGCCAATAATCACAGGAATACTTTTTGTTTGGTTTGCATTTGTACCTTATACTTAAAAAAAAGATTAGAGATTTCCATTTCCATCAGTTTAGTTTTCCTGATCAAATAAGGCATAAATTAACAATGATCATTAACGCAGTTGTTTCCAGTTAACCCATGACCTGGTTCACCTCCATTACTGATTCTCCAGGACCACTGGTGACAACTGGTCTATATTAATAGATACTACCTACATGGTATATCTATTTTTTCTTGAAGAGCATAACATTCATTTTTTTGCATGTTCGTATGAGTTGATTAAGTACAATCTTAATTCGCCTCAGGGACATATTTTTGAATTTCTATATAAACAAAAGTGGTTCGCATTGTACCTTCAGAACCAATGCTAAAATAATTTTAACAGCACTGAAAAAAGCTCTCAACTGTCAAAATATCATTGGGCATAAAATATTCCAGAAAAGAAAATGAAAAAATATGGGAATGAGTCAACGAGTTAAAGGTCTGTGTGTGGAATGTGTTAACTTTAAACAAGTTAATGCGTTAAAGATGTGTGTGTGTGTGTATATATATGTATATATATATATGTGTTTTTTTGGATTGTCAAATGCACCCTGTTGTCCCTGTATTTCCTCTCTACGATTTGGGGGCCTCTCTGCCCAGCAAATGTGTCAGTCACAGAGAGACGGACCATGCAGCTGTCACTCACAGTCACGACTGCAAACTAACCTGCCTCCACACCTGCCCGTCAAAGAAAAAACACCTGACAAAATGGAGGAGAACAGAAAGCAGTAAATAAGCAAGTCAGCAAGCAAGACTCCCTGAAGCTGAGCTGTCTCTTTACCACGTTTATCCATCATGGTGTGGAGTAGCAGCCACCCAAAGGAGGTGGGGGGGGGGGGCGGACCCTGATCCCTGCAGAAAGCCCGGGTCCCGGGGGGGGGGGGTCAGGGGTCGGTCGGCAGAGCCTTTCTTCCCCAACGAGGGCGAGCACACTTCAGCCTTTTCTCCTCCTTTCAAAAGGGCCCGGGCTGGAGGGGGAGGAAGAGAGATGGGCCCCCAGAACAAGCGGGTCAGGCCCAGGGTCTTTGTGCCTGCGAGGGGGGGGAGAAAGGAACGAGGCAGAAAAGGTTAAACGAGGAGCGAGAGGGCCCTTCTGTCCAATTACGGCGGGACAAATGCTCGCCGCGACCCGCGGGGGTCAAAGTTCGCGGCCGCCGATGGCAGCGGCACACTCGGACCCTTTGTGGCCCCGGAGGAGATGAACCTCCGCGGTGTTTATCTAAGTGACTCCTGGCCCAGTCGTCAGGGCGTAAATATTTTGGGGGGGCTTGAATGCTGCCACTCTGCAGAATTAATTTATAGGCTGGGTCAGCTTGTTGGGTCAAAGTCTTTATCAGTCCTGTCTGTGTGCACGTACACGGACATAACCAACAGACGTATGTTTCAATGCTTGCCACTAAAACAAGCTTCCGTAATATTTTTGTTCTTTCAACCAAGGTTTAATGTTTCTTTTTCTCATTTTTGATGTTGACAAAATGTAATTTATCTTATTGTGATAATAAGATAAATGTATTTTTCTTCACAATAACAGCTCTAAACAGTTTCATTAACATGGGACTATCACTGTGCTGAATTTAATGAATAGATTAATTCTGTACATTTTAATAGCACTTTTCTCGAAACTCAAAGCACTTTTTACAGTGATAAGGGGAAAACTCATCTCAGCCACCAGTACACCCACCTGGTTGACCCACCATTTTGTGCCATAACCGTCACCACACAGGTAGAGAGAGAGAATGATTTTTTTTGCCAATTAACCCGAGGATGATTAGATGGCAGGTTGTGAAAGCCAGTAGGGAATTCGGGAATGACCCTGGGGAACCCCTTACTTCATGTAATCGACTTAAGTGGGTTTGAGGTTACAGCATAAATGTTATCTGAATAGCACCCAAAATGAGTATGAGACCTAACACTTTAGTGGAGTTTTCTAGAACAGATGCCCCAAAAATGAACCAAAGAAGAAAGAGGCACAATTTTGTAGTTCAAAAAAAAAAAAAAAAACATTAAAAAATCCAAATCTTGTGAATTAAGGAGGAAAACATCCTGTAGCTCTCCCCCCCCCCCCCCTTTTCGGAATTCCAGGCCCTCTCCTCCCTGATGCCGAGAGCAGGCCGGACCAGCACTTGTGGCCCTAATACCAGCGGACAAAACAAAATTCCAGTGGAGTGGCGCTGTGAGTGTCCCGGGTCCCGACGCGAGTGCGGATTAGCCTGCGGCGGCGGGGGCGGGGGGCGGGGGGGGGGGGCACTTCCTCCCGGGCCCGCGGGGCTACGAGGGATTAACCCGCCGAATTTAATTTAATCACCCACTTGTCGGGGTTAACAAGCGAGGGTTGCAGCCACGTTACCGTACCCCCCCCCCCCCCCCCCCCCCCCCCCCCCCCCCCCGCCCCGCGCGAGCTGACTTCTCCCCTTTATCGCCCCGTCCCGTCCTCTACGAGCGGCACACGGGCACGCTCAGTCCCCCCCCCCCCGGGGTCACCCGCCAAAGCCGCGCAGGACACCGTGCACGGTCTCAAGTGCTGCTGGGATTGCTGGGATTACAGGGACGGGCGGGTGGAACAATGTTAAGACCCCCTGATTACTTTAATCACGTTTTTCGACATGGAGTAACGGATTCCGAACGAACTCGGAAAGTAATGAAAAAAGGGGCTAGAAGTTAAAAAAAAAAAAGTTAGACACTTGAAACCTGAATATTGTTATTGCATTCTGCTTTTGGGGGGGGGGGGGGGGGGGGGGGGGTTTCCTCCATTCTCCATTCAACAGCTGAAGGGCGGATAGATTTTTATGAATCGCCGGAGAAACACAAACCGATTCACAAACTCTCTCCTACTTCCCCGCAAAACATTGCTTTCATCTTAATGGTTTCAATGCGCCCACAATAGAAAACACGATGATTGCGATTAAAACAGACTTTTATAGTTGGAATTGTTTTGTTTTTGTCGCACTTTTGATGTACTTTTTGTCTGAAACTTTTATATAATGTTGGGGGGTACCGGAGAGATATATATTTTTGCCTTTATTTCTGTATTCTCTTAATTTCTCTCAAATCATTTATTCACTAAACATTCTTTCTATATAGTTCTTTAGGTATGCGATGTCTTAGAAACTATTTTCTATTTTTGTATAAATGCATATAACGTTGCCCAGCTTCATCACATATTGTTATCATGCAAATCCATGCCACAGGTCCTTGTTAGGACCTCAGGGTCAGGGGTCACGGCTGTGGGTGAGGGGTTGGGCATTGAATGAGGTCATAGCCAATCCCGCGGCCGCACTGGGCCTTACAGGTGTCCCCTCTCACACGACTGCCGCTCAAACCCAATGTCAACAGCCTCCGGCCGCCTTTTATATTCTGCGTATAAAAACCGTCGGCCATGTTTTAGCCGCTCGCTCGGGTCCCTGTCACGCGTCAAAGGGGACCGTGACGCTGACCAAAGACGACAATATTTTTGTTTTATTCAAAAAAAAAAGAAAAAGGGTCGCGTCCAAGGTCAAAGGGGGGGACCTGAACGGACCCCGGGTTAACTGGACGTTGCGTTTCGGTCAGGCTCAGAAGTCAAGCAGAAGGGGGCCCTCCGTCAAAAGGCGCTGTATTGGCGCACTTGAAAGGGAAGGCCGATGACAAACGGTCAAAAAGTGTGAAAGCTCGCATCTCATTAGGGAGAAATCCATTTTCCATGCGTCTGCCTGGGTCCATGGCATGGATAGAGTCTGGGGGGGGGGGGGGGGGGGGGGGGTGATCATGGAGGGGGGGCTGGGCATGGAGTGGGGGGGGGGGCATGAATGCTCCAGGGGGTTTTGAGGATTTTCCTCACCCCAGGACTCCTCTCCACAAGCCGTCTCCCGTCCCGTGTGAGTCTGGCTAAGCCTGTTGGACACACACTGGCTCTTCTGAAGAGGCCCGGCAGGAGCGGGCCGGACTTTTTTGGGGGTCTCACAGGCCCTCAGGGACAGCGGCGTGACCTTTAATCAGGGATCAGGGTCCCGGGCCACAGCTGGGCTTGACCAGCGGCCCAGCGACTCTCCGGGGGTGCAGGTCCCTCTCAGCTCAACTGAGCATGCTCACAATGAAGCAGTCAGCGCAGTCAGACGCCACATGCCAGCACAGGTGCTCCTCTTCCCAGTGCTCTGACACAATGCACCCAGAACAGTCCATTAGACTGATTTGACTGAACTAAAACCTTTGAAGAGAAGGTTTTTTAGAATGTGTGTGTTTTTTTTTTCTTCAAAATTTTAAAGTCGGTGTTCTCGAACTCCATTGCTTTAAATTACCGGTAATCATTCTTACATCGACTTTAAAATGTTCAGCTAGGAACGTTCTAATGAAGTATTTGTGATCTTACACCTTAGCCCTTTGAAGTGTAGGGTTTCTGGAATGTTTTTTTCAAAATTGTAAGTCAGCGTTCCAGAACACTTTCATTGCTTTCAGTTATCAGTAGTGATTGTTACATCAGCGTTAGAATGTTCATTCAAGAACATTCTAGTCACATAATGGTGATCTAGCACCTTAAAGGGTGAAACTTGGTTTAAAAAGTTATTTACCTGGTTGATGGTTAAGCAGCCATTCAGAGATGAGAGGGATTCTTTGTGTTGTAATTGTTTTTTTGGAGGGGGGGCAGAGATTTATCCTAGGAGGGTCTACAGTGGTTCTTTTGTTGGGGTGGGGTGGCAAAGGTACATCCAAGGACAAAAGGTGTAAGTTTACTTTCAAGCTGGGATGGTTGGGTCTCTTGCAGACAGAGATCAGATTCTTTCTGGGAGGGGGGCCATGGGAAGGTAGCCTGGCTGTGTGAAAGAGGGCAGATTTATTATATATTATATAACAGCTGTAGTTTTAGGTAGCCATACCTGAGTCCTCCCAAAGGCTGCCACGCTATCCCAGGTGTCCCCTGCCCGCTGTACCCAGGCACAAACAGGGATTAGCGCCTGGCTTTCATTCCTCCTCCCCACAACTTTCCGCAGACTTTCTCCTCTCTATTATCATCATTCTCACCCCCCCCTCATCCACTCCCCCCCCCATAACCCCCCCCACACACACACACACCTCCCTCTTCCCCGCCAAAGACTCTTTCTTTTCTCGCTCTGAGAGAGAAGAAGAAGAAGGAGAAGAAGAAGAAGAAGTGGAGGATGAAGAACCAGGGGCTTTCACGTGGAACAATCCCGCCCGGGGTCCCCGAAAGAATGAGCGGGCACTCAATTAAGGGGCGTCCCATTGAGCGGCGGGAGCGGGGGCCTGAATGCCGGCCCCCTCGGCGGGAACGGAGCCCCCATGAATAGATCGGGGGGCTTCATGAAATATTAAAGAGCGCGCAGATTTCCCACAATATTTGCACACCTCCCTTTGTGGGGATTTCTCCCTCCATTGAGCCCGAAACTGTTAACACATCCGTTCCGATACGCAGCGCCCGGCCCGCCGTAAAGAGCAGGGAGTCCCCCGCCATCAAACAGCGCCCCCCCCCCCGCTCACACCCCCCCCCCCCCCCCCCCCCCCCCCCCCCCCCCCCCCCCTCTCTCGCTCTCCCGCCAGGCCTGCGCTGGAGGGGACGCACTCTGAGCTATTCATGGAAGGGATTACAGCAGTTTTAATGACCACCTGCCCCTTCTACTGCTTTTGAGCATCTGCAGATCCTGCGACCCCTGCTTCAGATACACCCCCCCCCCAAACCCAACCTGCCCCCCCCCCCCCGGCCCCCCCGCCTCAAAACCCCAGCCCACTAGCCCCTCGGGCCACCCCCCTCTCCCCATCATTAGCATTGTCGCTAACGCTGCTGCTGCTGCCTTCGACGCCATGATCATCAGTTTGATCGCCCCCATTTCCCACGCTGATGTTATCATTATCACTCCCACTGCTCCTCCCCCTCCCTCCCCCCCCCCCCCCCCCCCCCCCTCCCCCAGCCCGCTCATTAAAGAGCATTATTATTACCGTGCGATTAACGCTAGCAACATCGCCGTACAGGAAACTGAGAGAGAATCCCACAGGAACTCACTGGAACAAAAAGCATTGAGTGTTAGCGCGCGACGTCTCAGGCTCTCTCTCTTTAATTTCCTAACCAATTTCAAGCCAGTAGCACTCTAATGTAATGGCACTGTAACACAATGGGTTATATGGTGCTTTGGTGGACGTTTAAGTGAACGATACAAAAAAAAAACTTTATTTCTGTGCAATCAGCAGCCAAATAAGGCCTTGGGAACAAGGTGCATGGACTCAATGACTTAGCCAATCAATGACTTAAGCGTATGAACACATCAAAACCCAGTAGACACAGTGGATCTCCAGGACTGGAGATTGGCACCTGTGCTTTAGATAAACAGCTAATTTATGTCCTGAAACAAGGTGTTTGGACCCTTTAGAGTAAATCACTCATGTGCTGAAACACACCACAAACCAGAAGACTCTGAACCTGCACGACAGGTGTCGGACATTCCTGCACAGGCCAGTACGAACCAAGCTGTTCCAACACTCAGGTCCCAGGATCCATACTCCTCATCTGCTGTTCATCCTCATTAAACTAGATCCTCAAGTTAGCTTCACTGCCCAACATCTCTACAGCGTTCACCTGTAGAGAGGGGCCACAATCCCTAAGACCTCTACAGTTCCTTGTAAAAAAAATATGTTGATTAGGATTTCGGACTTTGGCGACGGTGGGGCTATCCCTGCGCATTCAATTTTTTCAGTTCATCGTTCACTTCCGCTCAGCCACCACCCAAAACCCCCCCTGCCCTCCCCCCCGCCCCCCCACCCTCCACCCTTCCTGTTCCTACAGGGGATTATCCCTCCCGTTCAGCCAGCCACAGCAGAGGGTGAGCGGAGTGGATGCATTGAATTCCTGTCGAGTGGAGAGCGACTCCAGCGTCTGCGGGGGATAAGTGGCTCTCAGCGTCACCCTCGGGGGCCAGGGGGCCGAGAGGCAGCGCTGAGAAAACAGGCCTGAGGCTGAGGAGCCGGGGCAAAGCCGCCATTAGCATCAGAATGGCGGCATGTTCCCGCACTGTGTCAACATTAGTTAATGTTAGCATCGCCGTGGGGTTGAGAGCAGGCCAACAAAACCGCACGCACGGACGCACACACACACACACACACACATTACATTACAGGCATTTAGCAGATGCTCTTATCCAGAGCCACTTACACAAGTTTTTACACAGCGTTTACATTGTATCCAGTGTACACACACAGACACATACACGCATGCATACACACACACACACACACACGCATGCATACACACGTGCACGTGCACATGCACACACACACACACACACACAAGCATGCACACATACACAAACACACATGCACACACACAAACATGCGCGCATACACACACACACGCGTGTGCACACACACACATGCACACACACGCATACTCACAAGCACGCACACATGCACATACATACACACACACACAGACACACACACACACACACATGCATGTGCACGCACGCACGCGCACACACACCTACGCATGCATATACACACACACACACACACACACACACACAATAAAGAATTCCTGGCATCAGAGGCTGTTCCTCCAGCTCTGGGGCAGTGTGTGTGGCCTGGTTACTCCAGGCCTCTGAAATGTGCGTATGTTTGGGGGACCCTCCGCGTGCCAACGGTGTGCCGCCGGTATCTCTGGAGACCGGGCGGGAGCTGATGGGTACAGATGCCAGGGGAGGTCTTCCTCACCCACCCTGCTTCACATCAATTAAATGTCCGACAGACCAAATGTGGCTCATTCACTGTATCACTCCTCGGAGGCTTTATGGAAAATCCTGTGGAATCCTGAGAAAAGGAGATGTGTGTCCCAGTGAGGATGGAGCGTAGCAGTTTCTCAGCACAGTTGACTTTTCCCACAGATTCCTCTGTCGTCAGTGCTTTCACATGGCCGATGTAATGACAGTTTCTCAAAACGACCCACGCAAACAAACATTCTTAAATCACTGGGAAGTGGTCTGCTACCGTGTCAATTTAAATACAACTTGCTGCTTTCCTCTAACACCACAGAGAAGGGCATACCAAAACAAGACATTCAAAAGACAGGCTGCATCCCACACAAGCCCTTTCACTCTCTCCGTTAAAATTAAAAAAAATTTTTTTAATTTTTTTTTACTGTAAATAAAAAAATACTCTGCTGTACTAAATTGCCTTTTTTGGTCAAGAAATCAGTGGGAGTCCAAGTACAGAAATGAAGAAAGGAGTGGTCAATAAGTAGCGATTTTAATGTGACCTTAGAATAGTGATTATTAGCAGTAGCGGTCTGTCATGAAAACAAAGGGAGAAAGCAACAGCTGGGTGTTTGGGTCAAAAGGAAATCAAAATGAGAGCAATTTACCAAGATGTCTTCCTCTGGCCCTGTTACAAGAATGGTTGAGTCAGTGGATTTTACAGCAAACTTGGAGAGATGAGAGTAGAATTTGTGCAATCCAAGTGGGGTGTTTTATTTACAAAGTGCCTACCAACTTATAGACACAAAACAAGAAAACCAGCACATCAATTACACCTTTCTCACCTGGCCCACCTACTGCCAGCAAATGACCTGCGTAAATACTTTGTACAGATGTACATTAGCCGGATTGAGCCATTTCCACACAAAAATCCAACTATCACACAGAAGAAATAACTGTACATTTTTACATAAAGAAATCATCATACATACATTATCAGGAACAAATCTATATCTAATAATCACATATCTAATTAGATACCAGAAAATATTGCCCAATTACACATTACGGTCTCCCCCCCGTGTAAAATTGCAAATTGTCCTTATTCTGCGCTTCCAATTAAGTTGCACAGAATCATGACAGTCGGGTTACGTCATTCCAGTTTGAACATGGAAGCGCTGGAACAAACACAACGGTTAGTAGCAACTCCCAACATTGCGTTGACTGAACACGACATATTAAAATTAATCTATCTAATGTTATAAACGAGAATGATATGTGTATGTTGTTTGCAGTACATTACCAATGGTGAACAGATACACGGTAGCGAGTATCTTGTAGTTGATGACAAACCGGCAAACATAAATGGTGCGCACTACATATCTGAAAGCGGTGTATCGGTACCAAACAACCGTTACCACGAGCGAATTACACAGTTAAAACGGGTTCGTTTTAAAAATGTTGTTCTAGCGGGAATGGAGGGTTCGCTGCGTTACAGGCCCGATGGCCAAACATTACACACTCTGTCTTGTTTATTTCCCTGAAATATACCCCAGAACGGTCGGTGACCCTAAAAACCCTTTCCAAACAACCGACCCCCTGTCCCTCACTCCCACCCAGTACTAGGCAAAGGGCCCTCTGTGTTGATGCTGAGGGGGGCCCAGGGAAAGGTGGCTCCATATGCTGGGGTCCTGGGGCCCGCTCCCCCAGCGTATGGAGGACAGCGGGGGGACAGGGGGCCGCAGAGGCGGCATTGTGACACGGGGACAGGAGCCGGGCTGGGCCCAGCAGGAGAGAGGGGACGCCTTTTCTAAAGAACCACTGACTGGGGCTCTTTCTCACAACCTGCTCTCTCTCACTCTCTCATTCTTGCTCTCTCTCTCTCTCCCCCTCTCTCTGTCTCTTTTCTCTCTCTCTCTGCCCTCTCTCTTTTTCTTTTTATCTTGCTCTCTCACTCTGTTTCTGTCTCCCTCCTGCTTTCTCTCTCTTGCTGTCTTTCCCTCTCTCTCATACTCTCTCCCACATCCCACAATTTCCTCCTTTCTACTTCATTCTGACAGATTGATACACTCATTGAAATTAGTTTTTTTTGTGTGTTCATTCTCCGTGAATTGACTCTCTGAGTATTTTTCTTCTTTTTTTCAAATTTTTTTTTTTAATGAAACCGCTCCCCACCTCCTTTTTTTATTTTTTTATTGGCCAAATCAAATTGAACCTTGCTTCCCGTTTCTCAAGGAGCTCGTCCAGATCAAAGCGGCCCGCTCGGAAGAATGTAAAACTACGAGGGCCGCCTCCTTTTGAGGGAGCTAGACAAATCTCTGCAGCTTTGTGGCCACAATGGCCTGGATCTGAATCCCTCCTCGTTGTTAATCACGCGCCTGAAAAGCCGGCCCGTGATTAAATGTTGTCTTTGTGACGGCGCGCATGTATTCCATGCAGCTGAGGGAATAAATTTCCTCTTTTTTTTTTTTTTTCTCCTTCTTGTTTTTGACATCAAAGTTGCTTTGGTAAAGTCCTCTGGAATGCGGGAATAGTGGGTCACCAGGTCGGGTCTGTAGTAGGGCCCTCTCCAGACTGAGCGTGCTGTTTGTGAGTTAGGAGGCCGTTGTAAAGTGATTCTGTCCTCTATCCGCTGTTAAGCTAAACTTGAAGGTGCAGCTCAAATGTTGTGAACTGTAGGCTTTCTCTTCCTGGAATGAGCCACTGGTCATTTCCGGGGATATTTAAAAGGGTTTTTTATTTATTTATTGAAGGATGTACTTAATTCTCATTTCAGAAAAACGTAACCTTGGATTAGTATTGTTGTTGATGAGGTTTATCTGTGCCGTATAAGAAACTGCATAAACAGAAAGTAATGTACTGAATCCAACTTGTGTATAGATGCGACTTAGAAACATTGTGTGCAAATGCTGTGGAATTATTTAAACAAGTGCAAATATGTCAGGATGGAGCATAAGCAAAAACATATTTTTGGTAGCAGATGCATGTGTAACTCCTCAGAGGAAATGATAGGCCTATCTATGACAAAAATTCAGTAAAATCACTTTTCCATTTTTATATGACATGTAAGTCTCTCTGGGTAAATGCTGGTAACTTAATGAAATAAGTCTGATTAAATTACTGCTTGATAAATGCTGATAATCTACTGAAATCAGTGTGGATTTCCACCTGTGAGCTGGACCTCCAAACTTTTATCTACAAGCTCAGGCCCATGACCTTATATTGATAACAGCAGTGGTAGTGGCAACTAAACTTCTCCTTTGCCTTTGCCTGGTTGTTGTCACTGTTGCGTTTGTTTGTTGTTATTATTATTAGATATAACACTGATAATACAGTATTCACCCCATCCTTCATTGTGTACTCTATTGTTCCAATTTCAATGTCTTATTGATGTTTAGATTATGGAGTTTTATCTTGTGTCGTAGTGTCTAGTTCCCCCTTGGTGTCATGCACGTTGTATTACAAAAATATTTTTAAAAGTAAATATGTGTAACTTTATATCAATGAAAATCTTTTCTCTATAACTAATTATGGTTTGCATGCAACAGGTATGTTTTTTTTTTTTTTTTTGCCTGTGCTATACCTCATCAAACACCAAGTTATACAACCTGTTTATAGGAGACAAAAGTATTATGAGTTGGGCAATTATGCTTACACTTACCTCTTCTCTCCTGAATGAAATTGGGTGAAACTGTGGTGCTTTTTGTCACTCTGCTGTCCCCTACTGGTGTATAAGAGAATTACAACTATAAGCAACATTGCAGTGAAAGTAGACTGCTGTTCTATCCTCTCTTTATGATTTTGTTTCCAAATGGTGTTTGGAATTGGCAAGTATGGCTGCCAGAATTGATTCAATCCACTAATTGTTTTCAGTTTAATTAGATGATTTACTTTGATTAAATGAAATGCCTCTTACTGCTCTCTCCTACTGGCTGTATCAACTTGAAGTGGCAGTGTTGCACAGTGGTGATGGAAGTGGACTTGTCAGTTAAAGGTTGTGGGTTCGTTTCCTAGCTGGGCTGTTGCCATTGTGCCTCTGTGCACGGTGCTTAACCTGAATTGCTTCATTTAAAATGTCAGCATGTATAAATTGATTATACGCAAAAATGTAATTTGCAAGTCGTTCTAGATTAGAGCTTGTGCTAAATAGCAAAAGAAAGTCAAACCTACAAAAACTGCTGATTCAAGGCCTA
Organism: Anguilla japonica; assembly: GCA_025169545.1. Taxonomy (NCBI): domain Eukaryota; kingdom Metazoa; phylum Chordata; class Actinopteri; order Anguilliformes; family Anguillidae; genus Anguilla; species Anguilla japonica. Next base: position 6,834,267 of record CM045893.1, on the reverse strand, counting down.
ACAAATGAGACGCTGCATTTGATTGTACTTAACGTTTAAGTTCCTATTATGTTTTGAGACACAAAAAAAAAAACATATTGGAAAAATCTGTTTAACTTGCAAGGTAAATATTTTTTTTGTGCTACAGCTCTCTCCCCTTTTGTGACTTGACTGCATGCTGTCTAGAAGGTGGTAGGCGGCTGTCCTGCAGGGGATGGGATCCCTGTAAGTCAGAGGTCTGCAACCCTGGTCCCGGAGAGCCACAGGCTCTGCTGGTTTTCCTTGTTACTCTGCACTTAATTTATCAATTAGAGCAATTGATTATGAACTAACTTATTCATTTCACCTGGCTACTTGGGACTGAACTTTGTGGTGATTTTAAGGTGAAAACAAAAAGCAACAGAACTTGTGGTTGTCCAGGACCAGGATTGCAGACCCCTGCTCTATACTTTTGAAAGGAGGGGAAAGGCCTTTTTCTGCCCTATACTGCCCCCTTTTGGTGGAGAGTATACTGGCGCATTACTTTTTATAAGTCAGTCATTAAAAGGCCAATTAGTTTTAATGCTCAGTCTGGTTCATTGTCTGTTTATCTACTGCTGACCGTATTGATGCAGTTACTTTAATGATTATGTGTTAAGATTTGGGTGGTTTCTACAAGTGATAAGTTCTGTTTATTTCAGAAGAAAATATTATTTGAAAAATAATTATTAATTTTACAACCAAGCATAATCCAGTTTGCAGCAGCATTTGACTGTCACATTTTTGGGCTTACTGATTACTGACTAGAATGACATTTAAAGGTTTTGGAGGAAAAAAAATGATTGAAAGTTTCCGGCAAATTTTCATTTGATTTCATTCTTATCTAAAGGACTTTTTCTCACAATTTAAAGTAACACGCAAGACACATCTAAGACTGTTTATTTAACTTGACTCCACTGAGTACTGTCCAAAACATGAACAAATTTTATTTTAAAAGTTTAAGATGTGTCTCTCTGGATTGATTATCCTCCACCCTCGCTGAAAGAAAGGTTAAAACTATATTGACCTTTGAACTTTTGGAGTTTCTCAGTTTTGAAATTGTGGTGGAACTCTTATTGGTTCATCAAGGAACCACTGAGTTGTGCAAAAAAAAAATCCTTTTACAAAGTCATTGAATAAAAGTTTTAATTTAAATGATCAAACTGTGAGGGATCCCCCACAATGTCAAGCTGAGGAAATCCCAAAATTTCAAATGACCCTAACCTCTCCTCACTCTCCCAGTAGCCTCTCTTTTTTCCCGCTCTTCCTGCGGTCTCTGCATAGCTGTTCCTTTCTCCACACGCTCTCTAATGGCTTCCCTACCCCCCCCCCTGGCGGCAATTATCTTCAGCAGGAGTTCCAGCCGATTCTTAATGGCCATCTTCTCCGTGCCAACACCGGATGAGCATGGCTCCTGAAGAATTAATTTGGAGTTTGAAGATGCAATTACACCAGCTGCACCCACATGCATGTGTGTGCATACTGATCCCCCCCGGGCAGTACAACACAACGCTGCCTGGGGTAATCACATTACTGCTGTGTTACATCACATTAGCCTGGCCCAATTATGAGCTGCCTTCTTTCCAGTGCTGGAAGTCATACTTTTTTTTTTAATACCATAGATATTCAGCTCTAGTGCTTGTACATAGATAACATTTTAACAGATGGACAGGATGTAACATTATGATGGATGATGTGCCCTAGGAGTGCTTTATGACAGTTGAGGCTCTCTGATGACATGTGGCTACTCACCCCAATATAGGCCTCCAGAAAGGCCAGAGTGTTGTAAGGTGGGTGTCATTGGCCACTGTTGTTTTTGATCCCCTGACTGTGGTGGGTGTCACTGGAGTCCACCACAAGCATGGTGCGGTAAACCTGTGAAAAGCAATGGTTCCCTATGTGTCTGATCCTCTTTTCCCCACCAAGGTAAAAAAAAAATAGACATATATTGTGTGCTGGGTAACTTCAGCTGAAGTTCCTAGGCTTACAGCACTGTGTTTGCCATGGACTCTAGTGACACAATAGAATAGAATAGAATAGAATAGAATCGAAAAATAGTTTCTTCCTATTCTACTCTACACCCCAACCCAAAGATACCTTAATCAAAATGCATGGCCTGTATGGTGGTACAGGGACTCTCTCCACAGTCCAGAGTTGTTATGGTTACATATTGCAATGCAATTCACCAACGAGAAGTACTAATGAAGGTCTAATGTCCAATGACATTTGTCTCCGTGCTGTTTGGAGTTTTTTTTATTTTCCAGCGCATGTTAATTGGGCTTTTTGTCACTCAGGTGTACAAGTGTGTGTGCACTTCAATTTCAACAAATGACAATGTGACAAATCTCATTAGCACCTTCTTAATGAATTTTCATTGACTACAGAAGAGGAGAAGTACACATTAACATCTCTTTGTAGGAAAAGCAGTCACTCCTTGTCAGTTTAAATCTATTAATAGGAAAGATGGAGAGGGTGAAAGAAAAACAGGATGTGCTTCAACCAGTGCTGTAAAGTCACCATTGAACCGAACAACCGATAAAGACCGAAGTGTGAGAAAATAACAACAAGAGCTAATTAGCATTTCCATTTATCTGCAAAAGTGTTAAAAGAAACCATGTTGCTTGCTTGACAGAGACGTGATTGTGATTTAACTAACCTCCCCAGAGAAAGATGCCACTGAACAGAACTAGTTTCAAACAGCAGCATGAATCACCCATGTCTAACCATAAACAAATCCACAAACAGAAAAAGTCCTTTATTTCCGTAAAAATATGTTTATTTCACACAACATTTTTTAGATGCGACTATTCATGCAAAACAAACACCCGCCAAAAAAAAAAAAAAAAAAACTTCCGTGGGCTTATTTATTTTTCTACTTTATAAAATATGATTTAAACCCCTGCCAAATATTATTGAGGAGCATATAAATTTTTTCTACACTTTGTGGCCTAATTACTCTACCAAGCTCTGCGCCATGGAAACAGAATCATAAAGAATGGCCACCAGTGACTCTTACTCTCATATGTCCTCCATTTTTACTGCCCAATATTTTCTAGTCGTGAAAAAAAAAAAACAGACCTATAACCATGAGAAAGTTATTGTGCGGTTGTTCTCTGCAAATATAGGCAATATCTTTTCAAAGATATTTTACGATTAAATAAAAAGACAATGTTTGTTCTTTATTGTGCCAAATAAATTTTTTTAGCATGCCTCTGTGGGTATCGTACATAATGCTGGCACCAGCTTTTTAAGGAGTCATTTCCATTTCGCTGTTGATTAAGATTATGATGCATTAAATTCTGGCCCATTGTTGTCGCGTGGATACGATCCAATGATAAATTACGTTAATGACATTTAGCGGACGCTCTCATCCAAAGAAATTTACATGATTCAGCATTTTTTTTCTTTTTTTCCACACAATATCCATTTGCACAGCTCGATATATACTGAAGCAATTCATGTTAAGTACCTTGCTCAAGGGCACAACGGCAGCGTTCCTGCTGAGGAACGGACGCAATTCCCGACCCGTTGCGGTTACGCTGCTGCCCAAATAAACTGCACGATGTGTGAAACAATTTGGATGGCTGCGCAGTGAACCAAGTGGATGTTATTTCATTCTGTCTCTAATAATTTCGTAGATGTCATTAGTCGGTTGACACTTCCCTTTAACTGTCATACTGTTGCCCGTCCATTCGCGTTTAAAGCCTTGATTAATTCCACGGTGGCTGCACATCTGTGTGGTTATTTATTCATTTCTGTGATTGAAGTGTGCACAGTGGTGCCTTAAGGATAAGGATAGAAACAGCAGTCACTTGTGCCTCAAGTTGCCTTTCCAGGATTTTTTTTTATGGGCCAGCGCCATGAATAAAAACTTCAATTGAATTCTCTTATGCCTTTCTCCAGCGTTACCTAAATCAGCTGCTACAAATATATCATGTTGCCACCAGAGGGAGACATTGTTTAGCAAAGAAATAGGCAGTGACATTAACTCGCAGATGAATCAGATAACTGCCAAAATTACATTGGCTACATCTACATGCACACTAATAATTTGATCTTAATTCGATTAAGGCACTACTCCGACTATGGATGCTCTCATGTAAACACCTTAATATGATAATCAGGGTAAGGTCAAAATCGGAGCAAACATTAACTCGATTAAGATTCCTAGAGTTTTGCTCTTTCTATTTATTGGTGCATGTGAATTTCTTAGCTGGATTTCTTTTGGCTTTTTTTATATTGCGCTTGTGAACTGGATGTTGTGTTTACATTTAAAACTCAAACCAACATGGCGAACAGCAACATGTAGAGCAGTGTGAGGAGTGGAGGTGCAATTATTAACAAAAGCGATCATTTTTGGACGGATGAAGAAAATCTCCATGTTTAATCAAATCGCAATTGTGGGTTATTACAGAGCTTCAATCAATTGTAGAAGAATCCACATAAACCCGGGTTTTAGAAAAACAAGATCAGGTCAAAACCTAGTATATGGCTGGACCTTGCACACTTCATCCGGCCGACCAATGGTGTAACTTCATCACTCAGTGACTCAGTCACAGACATCCGCGTTTGTAGGGCTGGCCCCGCTGTTGCGGTGTCCAGCCAAAAATTGTGCTATTCCAAACAATGTAAATGCTAATTGCTTAAACAGATTACTCCCTATTTTCAGAGTATTATCGTGCTTGTAAACATAACAAATGTGACTTTTGTGCAAATTGATGGCATAAGCATATGAAAAACGCTTTTCCAAGTAAGGTAAGAAAAGCTTCCATGTATGTATCAGCAGACTGCTATTCCGTTGAAAAATTATTAAAAGTTTATTTCTGTATGTATGGTATTTTTTATCATAGTTGCTCATCCTGTTCTGGTGTCTTCAGGTTACTTGGGCATAATCTTTTTCTTAGGAAAGTATGTGTATTATTTAAACATTTCTTATTAGTTAATACTGAAGTAAAGTGAAAGATCATCATGTTGCTGGTGATCAAGCAATGCCCTGTTTTGAGTTTGCGATGGTAATACCCATTTGGCCACCTGTAGAAACATATAATCTGTCATTTGGATGTAAGCCCAATGTTCCGTAACTCCACAGTCATTAAATATCCCATGGCACTTTCTAATAGGGGTCCTCCCTTGTACCCTGGCCAAATTCCCATCCTGCCTCTGTAAGAGATGCCATCTAATCTCGCCCTTAACAATGCCTCCCTCACCATCTCTGCTGATGAGAGGTGAGTACTCTGATGCAAAATGGCTGCCGGGGTGGGTACTACACAGAGGTAATGGCTGAGTTAGTTAATTTTATCCCCCCTTTCGCTCTGCGGTGATCTGGCATCCCGATACAAAAAGACACAGTATATTATTGAGATCCATTATAATCTCTGGTTTATCAGTTAATGCTTATGAACTAAGGGCCACAATGGACCGGGCTTCACATGTCAATTCTCCACATTCACAACCAACACACTACTACACAGGCAATATAGTACCATCCATACTCCGCATCTCCTTTGCTAAGGGTTCTATTTTTTGACAAGTTTAAGCCTTGACTGTGTTTTTTTTTATGTTAAAGAGACTCACAGTGGCTTCTTCCCAAAAAGTGGTTTTAGGTCGCCAAGTGAGGAGTCTTTGAGGAGGGGGGGGGGGCTTTTGGCTGCCATATGCATCTTGGAGAGACGGATGTATTTACACTGGTGTAACATGCGTTCGGAATGCATCTCAGACCACCTCCTGAAGTGGTTTAGGCGATCGGATCTGGATCTGTTCCTGATGCATATCTTTTATGTAACTGTGTGAATGCAAGCTGCTGCCGGTTGCTGTGAGTTATTTTCTCCAAACCAAGTGGCTCCAGGCAGTTTTTGAGTCGCTATGTGTAATTTGTAAGAACAAAAAAAAGTACATAAAGTATAATAGGTAGTGGGCGAAGGAGAAAATTTGTCAAATGAAAAGAATCTTTGGTCCCCCCCTTTCTCCCTCGTTCTCGCTCTCCTTCAGCTTCAGTCGGGCCTTGCGTCGTTCGATCTTTAATTTCCTGCTTATAAAGGAGAATCTTAAGCCATGAAAGGAGGAAGTCAGAGTGACTTAATGTAAATGTGTGTGTGTTTGTCTGCGTGTGTGTGTTTATGTTTGCATGTGTGCATGTGTGTGTGCGCGCGTGTGTGCCTGTGTGTGTGTTTGTATGTCACACAGGCACAGGCAACCATTTCACAGATGTGAGTCAGGCCGTCAGTATGTCTTGTTAAATGTAACCTTCACACAAATCCCACCGGTGACTGAATACTTGCTTGAGCAGGCCTGAGTGTCTGCTGTACTGAAACTTTCCTGTTGTCTGACTGTTCGTCCATCTCTCCGTCTGTCTGTCTGCCTGTCTGTCTGTCTGCTCCTCATCTAACACACCTCCCTGCAGTAGGCATCATCTAGCACTCTGTTTGCGTGATTAAAAATATTGATCACAAAATATAAAGTTGTGAGGAAGAGCAATGCTTCAGCCTTTGAAAGAGAATAGCAAAAACAGAAAGACTGTAATACTACTGTATAAATAAAAGCACCAAACTTTGTGTAGCCTCGATAGGGCTGTTTGGATGAAACGGGGAACAAGATATGTAGATCTCTAGACACACATAGGCCCACATGCGTTCACACACACACACATGCAATCACCCAAAGGAGGCTAAACAGGGTGTAGCTTTAAAAGCCTACAATACAATGTATTTGAATGAACAAATTGAAGCAACGATTGAAATGAACAGACTTAATTATTGTAATTTGCAGGGATTTGCAACACAGTAAGAGTGAATGCCCTTTATCAAAGAGAGGGTCTCTGGATGAATCGGGCCGTAGATGAGACTCCATCAGCTGAGGAGTAAGCCAAAGTAAATTTGATTATCTCCTCATTGCTGCGGTGTAAAGGCTTCCATTTTCTGAGAATAATGAACAAAACCACAGCGCTTGGGCTTCAGTCACCTTGGCCAACCCGTCTTCAGTTTTTGGACTCCTCTTGACTTGAGAGAAAAATCAGGTGATAATTCGACGCACGCAGCCTGCTGCATATTCTATCAGGCAACCTGGGTTCAGTCGAAGTACGGCAGGGTCAGAATCAGAGGGAGAATTTTAACGGAAGAGAAAGCATACGCTCTACTAGTGTATATGGCTGACAGGAAATGTTAGCAGAGCACATTCCCAGCGAGCAGAAGCCAGAATATAGACATCCAGGGGGGTGAAAATCTTAGGCTGAGAGACGTTTAGACACAAACGGACTAGGCAAACCCCAATTTAGCTGAGGTTTTACCCGGGATATAGCCTGGCTACCACCTGGTCATCAAGAAAACTTTCACTTTTCAACCAAATGTAGCCGGGTTTTCACCGGAAGGCCTAGACGGTGTTTTTCATCGACTTTGTACCGTCTTTCCCCCCTACTGTTCACTGGGCTGGCTGCTGGTAAAGTCATGAGAGTCGATAAGAAGTGCAGGAACAAACATAGTGAGTCGTTTTATTTATTTTTTTTTTAAATATATATTTTTATTTTATTTTTTTAACTGACGCCACGGGCTGTCTTGTCCGTCTGGAAAGAACCACTGGAGTCATCAGAGCGACCCCTCTGTGCTCCTGACTGGCCCTGACCGGCCGCTTCAATCTTTTACCAAGCGACGAGCCTGACGCTGCTCTCTCCCCTCGGCGCGCGCTAACAGCCGACACGAAACGGAGCTTTGACTGCTGCTTGAACGCTCCCCGTGTTTGTCTCTCTCTCGCGAATGTTTCAGACAAAAAGCATGTTATGCCTTACAGACAGGTATTTGGGGGGGGGGAGGGAGAAAGAGATGAATTGTGTGTGAAAAGCTGAAACAACAGAACATTATTGAGTGAGGCGCTTATTCATGGTGAGGGAGTGACAAGATTCATACACTCCGTAATTCCGCGTGTTCCAACAGCTGTTTCCAGGTGATGGGGGCGGGGCTAGACGTCAGCGAGTGAAACCGCGTTCCCATCCTCACTGCAAACTCTCCCCCCTCCTGCTGAGGTCCCACGCAAATGTGCTCCAGTGTTCAAGGTTACTGCCTTGAGCAAAAGGCTAGCTAGATCAATCGTAAATTAATCAAATGATTCACTGTCAAGCGATGCCGTGATTCACCAGATTCAGCTTTTATCTAATGAACTGGGCCAGCTGAGTCAGAAGAAAACTAAAGCCTGCAGTGGTGCTGGGCTTGATGACGCAGCCAGCCCTGTAGATCTGACCGTGGCTTTTCCCAGCAGCCTCTGCTCTCCATCCTGACTCGTGAGCGAGGCAGTAGCCCTCGGGGCGATATATCTTATATGTCAAGTTAATATTGATCGTTGTAATTCCTTAGGCGTGACAGACGGTATTGATAAAGACGTAATGCGTGATCAAAAGGAGCCTTGGGAAAGGAGGCGGCTTTTATGTAAGCGAGCAATCAGTCAACCGCAGGAAACCTCCATTTCGATAGATGAAGAAGAAGAGGGCGGAAAAAAACCAAAACGGGCTAAGCGCGGAGCTGCAATTAGCAAATTAAGCCCTTTTCAATTTTTGCTGAGTAATGGCACGTCGCCGTTCATTGTTCCGCCTGTAAAGACTTTAAAAGAAAAAACAGCGACACACTCAAAATGTTTTTTTTTTCGAAAAGTCTTTAGTTTTCATCTTGATGACTCCATCAGCCGGCGCAGACGTTTTGATTGGGAATTAATTTATGGCAGCGTGGGAGACGAGAAGGCCCTCGGTGGACTCATTTCCTAATTGACTCGGTGCGCTTTCTGCCAAAAAAACTGCCTCCAAATAAATTGCTTTCTATAAAACGGAATGGCCAGTAAATCCTGTCCACTCCTCCGTTCCTCCGAGCTCTGGCACTCGGGCGAGACGCGCGACCGTGCTCTCAGAAAAGCTTCCCGATGCTTTGGAGTTCATTTCTCCCGTCTGTCAGAGGAATTAGATTACGTATCGGGAATAACTTCGTTTTCGTGCACTTACGCGAACCGTTTCAGAATGAAGAACGGAATTTAACCGGCATCTCTGTCTCATCGCATCTTCTCCCTATCTCCCTCTGCAGCTTTTGACCTTGTTGCTTAAAACTTTTATTACGACCTTGTATTACTTGCCATACATGGTATGCAGGACGTACTTGCAATGAAATCTGCTGTAATTTCTACATGGTGGAAAACAAAATGTATAGAATACCCTTTATAACCACGTGAAAATTGTGGAGTAGGGCCAAATCAAGAAGAAATATTTATCCTAAACATTATGGTGGGCATTGTATGCATGTATGTGTGTGTATGTGTGTGTTGAAAACATGAACCATGGTATGCTGCTGCAGAGGCTGTTAGATGGCCTTAAGATTTGCTGGGTTTAGACGGAATGTAGAGAGCAGAGGTTGGGGAGGTTGGTGCCTGTCACTGGGGGGATTAGTGTGTGTGTGTGTGTGTGTGTGTGTGTGTGTGGGGGGGGGGGGGGGTCCTGAAACTGAGTAGAAAGACCCTGCACTACAGTTTACCCCTCTGCCGGAGCACAGGAGAGAAATCCCTGGCTGGCGTTTGTTGCTACAGGACACTTAATCGATCGATTAAAGCACTCGATTACACAGTTAACTCACCCCACCTGGTTTTCTTGGGTCTGAATTGGTCACCGATATTAGGGCAAAAAACAAGAGCCAGCAGACCCTGCAGCATGCCAGGACCAGGAATGAAGATCACTGGCCTAGGCTGACTGGACACCCTCTTTTTGGGGACCAAAAATATTAGTCCGGCCAGGTTTTGTTAATTCCTAAATATGTCCAGAATTTAGGTTTGCTTGTTCCAAAAAAGAGCATGTAAATAAAGCAATATGTTCATAACACGGCTTACCCCCTCCTCTTTTTCGAAACCCAAAATATGGTCGCCCTATTTGAGCACGCCATTAGCCACACTGTGACCAGATGGCCTCTGTTTGCTGGTCTTGTTGACCGTACTGACTGGAGCACAGGGAGTACAAACCTCTGGGCAAACAGCAGAAGACCGCATCTCTCTCTCTCTCTCTCTCTCTCTCTCTCTCCCTCCCTCCCTCTCTCTCTTTATCTCTCTCCCTCTGCTCGTCTTTATCTCTCTATCTCTCTTTCTCTATCTCTCTTTCTGTCTCTCTATCTCTCTCTCTGCTCTATCTCTCTCTCTCTCTCTATCTCTCTCTCTCTCAGACCGCAAACCCCTCAGCCGTTCGCCCGCCCGCTTCGCTGGATGAGAGGAGAGATGAGAGCACATTCCACTGACGTTTCGGGGGGCGGGGTCGGAGGGGAGGGGGGGGGGGTGGGGGGGGGGGGCGGTAGTGTATGGTGGGTGGCAGAACCAGGTGTGAGCACGGGGCGGGGGGGGGGGGGGGGGGCCTCCTGTTTAGACTTGACACCGCAGAGCTGGACAACATCTGGGCCCCCGCCAGCCGGTCCACAGACGGCCTGTTTACCCCCGGCTCCGTGTTTGCGTCGGGATGATTTACCAGGTTTTTCGCGGGGTGCGAGGAACGCCCCCCCCCGGCTGCAAACGCGGCGCATTTTCCTCCCGTGAACCTCTCGCAGGCTCCCCCCCTCGGTCAGACAGGCACGCGGGCCAAACTGTGCGTGCTTGAGACCGAAGATTACAGTACGGCAGACAGGGACTGCGGGGGGAACGGAGCTCCTAAGGGCACTGAAGAGACGCGTGAAGCACAGCCGCCGTTAATATTGCGTTATTTCCTCTTATTCATTTTCTATGAGCCCTCCACAAAAACAAGTGCTTCAAAAGTAAGCTCTGTGCGTTCGTGTTTTTGTGTTATTTAAGCCGTGAATACTGTTTTATTTCCACCTTAGCAAATGTTCACTTTTTAGGATCGCAAAAAATTTGTAGTGCCAATTTCTTTTAAGGCTCAGTGGCATTTTGTGTGATGAAAAGTTTTGTGCTAGTCGGAGACACCTGCTAAATATCAACAATGCTGTTTCAAAGAAGCTCCCCACAATAAGCATAATGCAACAGAAGTCAGTGATGTAGAGAGGTGCCTTCTGTAATATGGGTTCCCAATAACTATGTGTGGCCCGTGGGATTTATAACACTACACCACCAACGCTCACCAGATTCTACTGATTAGCAGCTCAAGGAGTGGCTTTGTTAGTGAAACGCTACAGGATGGTTGATCTCCTAAAACAGGGTTGGGCAGCTCTGCTCTCGCTGTTGAATGAGATGTGATTTGTAGGGTGAAGTGAGAACCCTTAGGGATCTTTAGAGGGTTTGGGCAGCCCTGCTCTAGCTGTTGAATGAGGTGTGATTTGTTTAGGGTTAGAGTGAGAACCTACTGGACGGTAGATCTTTAGAAACAGGGTTTGGGCAGCCCTACTCTAGGAGATATGGGAAATGATGTGGGAAGACGCAAGGCATTTTGTGGAGGGCAGCACAAAAGCAGAGTGGCGATGGAGAGACAGATGCCCACGCCATGCCACGCCACGCTTTGCGGGCTGGCAGGTAGGCACACCCTGCCAGTGGCCTGTATGTGCAGCACAGACAGAGATGACAGGCTGTCCACAGAGCCATTGTCCTCCTGAGCTGAGAGGTGATGGACTGATAGAGTGTGTCTTCAGCGCAACAAAAGAGAGGACAGAAGGAACGGATGATAAAGCCTGAGTGGCTACTGTGGCGTGTGTGTGTGCGTGAGAGAGTGTGTGTGTGAGAGAGAGGGTGTGTGTGCGTGTATTACCTTGGTGCTGGAGGAGCCTTTATAATCAAATGTGAGCTGATTCATTCCTACACATACTTATTTTGAACACTAAAACCAAAATAATCGTATTGTTGATCTCACCTTATTGTTAATAGGCTTAGCATGATTTGATGTTTAGCTGTTTTTTTTATTTTTTTAAATTATTTTGTTGATTATGCAATGCAGGCTAAATGATGATGACTTGAACTAAACAGTTCTTTGATTTAGAGTAATTGTTCAATCTACAAACTGACTGAAATGTGTACAAACAATTAATCCTACCTGGACTAATTAGACTTTTTTAATATGCGCTGGTGATGAAAGACTGCACAAGCCAGCAGGACTCGTTATACTTTTCTATCTGTGTTCATAACTCCAATAGCTGTTTATTTCTCCTCTTGGGCCCGACTGATGATAACCTGAAGTCGTATCTGAAGAATTTGTGCCTGAAATAATTGCATGCTTGTGGAGCAGAACGCTAAAAAAATCACAGACAAGGTCAAAGGTGCCGTCAAATTTACTCTCGTCTACAGGTGCGGTACTAGTGAAGTGAGTCAACTAACGCTTGACGCCATGACTTAACACTCAGGAAATATTATCAAATTGGCCAGCTCTTAACATAAAGTACTGTACCATACAATGCCAAACCCCATAAAATTGCACTCAGTGAAAATTCAGATTTTACAATTACTGTGGCAATATACAGTAGTGGAATTTCTCTTGAAGCTGCCATCTCTAGTTCATTGCTAACATTCGTTACTAGGGCTTCAGATGTATTTGCCACCTTAAGATGTGATCCTGGGGTCCTTCATATTCTCAATTACCGGTATATTATGTTGCTTTCATGACATTTGTCAAACGAAGACTGTCAAAAAACGGAATATGGCTAACTTCCAAATTACACACTTGCAGTACTAACATGCAAGTGTGCGATTGTGTAAACCTCAAAGAGGTATGCAAACATTTTTATGGACACGAAATCCTCCTAAAGCTAAATACATGCCTGTAGGGAACATGCTTTTGTTTTCCTGATAGTTCAAGAGTAATTGCAGCTGTTTTTACACATTATGAACTGAATGACAACAAAAAAAAAAAGACTTTAAACACCTGCAGGTCTTTTCAGCCGATGCAGCTGCCTGTTGGAGCCTGTTTACTGCCAGACTTTAATGTGTTGAAATGTCTGTGGGGATGAAAAGCTGCTGAATTGTTTGGGGGGAACAGGATTTCTCATGGTTTAAGAGTGGCTGACAAGGAGAGGTAACCCCGATGCAAAGGTGGAGTCTGACTTATTTGGGGGGGGGGGGGGGTGGGTGGATGGGGTGGGTGGAGGCAGGGCAGGAGGGGGGGTTCCAGTTTACAAACTCAGTCTGGGGATGGCGATGGGGATGGGGAAGGTGGGGAGAGGACTTTAAACATAGGGGGTTGAAATTGTGATCGCGGACCAGATGGGAGGAGGCAGGGATTTGGGATCGCGGACCCTGTGGGGGCGAGGTTAAGATCAAAGTTATGATTGAGATCAAGGGAAGGGGGGGGGGGGGGGGGCGGTTCTGATTGTGACCCTAGACCAGGATTGTGAAGGGGGGGCGATATTTGCGACCACGCATCTGGGGTTTTAAAAGACGGGGGGTTGTGATTACACTCCCACCTTAATCTCCGCCTATGACCTGATGTAGAAACAGCCTGAATGAAAGCCAAAATTTACATAACGTGAACTTCCGCACAACGTGAACGTGATTCCTTTCCTGTGCATCTTTTGCAGAACTCTCTATTGGGTTTTTTTACCGACTAAACATTTTAGAGAAGCTCATTGTTCCCCGCACAGTTATGTTGTAAATGGGTCTGAACCAGCCTTGGAAAAACCACATCAGGAGAGACTTTTTGTGAAATTAGGTTGATTACAATGGCTCCAGCCAGCCGGTCTGTGGGGTGCACTGTGATCCTCTGAGGGGAGGGGATGGGGGATGGGGGATGGGGGGGGGGGATAAAGGCAGGAGCGAGGGATTTGGGAGGGATGAGCGGGTGCGTAAAGCTCCAGTATAAACGAATAGGCTAATTAGGTGGGCATGACCTTGGGTCTACTTAAGGCATCGAGTCTCGAAAATTGGGCACGCACCAATGTCTCCGTGGAGGTCTCCTAATGAGAGTGATGTGCTGTAACAGAGATGGAACACTCCCTCACTACCTGTGCAGCAGCGAGACACCACAGCTGTGGTCATGGTCAGACCGGCCGTCCGGCCATTCTGGTAGATGCTGGGTGGACCGATCCGGTCCACTGTTGGGTGCGATAGCAATTTTACCTCTGAGGTTCATGGTCATAAACCCCTCACTCACCCCAGTCCGCGATCACGATCTCCCAATCATCAGTTGTGCACATTTAAAATTGTGCATTATTTAAAATTGTGGATACGTGCAAACGTCTTCGTGTTCTCCACGCGGACATTTGGAGGATACGAATGGTAAAGCAATGCACAGATTCTGTGATGCAATCGATCTTGAAGTGCATGTTCTGTTACGTGTAGGCTGCTTAGTGATTAAAATTGATTTTTCCACACACTCATTCATTCATTCATTCATTCATTCATTCACTCACTCATGTGTGCTCGCATGCAGGCACAAATGCCCACAAGCACACGCACACGCACACACTTTACTCAGGTTGCATAGCTACAATGGTTTCTGTTCAAATTAAATGTAATGTTTAAAAAATGCATGCAGTTACATTATTATTTTTTTTTTCTGGGGGGGGGGGGGGGGGGGGGGGGGGGGGGGGGGGGGGGGGGGGGCTGGTGAAATGCTGAGTGGCTACTGACTTTGGAAAACCACTAGCCACAATGGCTGGTGAGCCAAAAAGTTCATAGCAAGCCCTGCTTAAAACATTGTAATTGGTTAACCAAACACTATGGTGGAACAGATGACTAATCAAAAAATAAATAAATAAAAAAAACTCCAGCATACTGCTTTCAGTTAATACTTCTGTACTCAAATGTATGAATGGTGGTGTGGGTATATCATCAAAAACTTTTGAACAAAAACTCATCCTTCTTTCCAGAATGAAAAGAAAACTGAAAATGTCCTTCTGACTGCATTAATGCTGATTCATACCGACAGACAAAGGTGATTGCCCACTGCCTGCTTACTAGGGGAAATAACAGGTGCATTCATCAGGTGAGCTAAGCATGAGTAATTACAGACTGCTTTGTGTCTCCTTTGAGCTGTTCAGACAGCACTCACTCAGTGGTCTGCTGCAGTCGTTTACCTGAGAAAGAGAGGTAGGGCTAGAGAGGGAGAGAGAGAGAGAGAGAGGGGTTAGAGACGGAAGGAGAGAGGGAGAGATGGAGGGGGGCTAGAGAGGGAGGGAGAGATGGAGAGGGACGGGGGGCTAGAGAGAGGGAGAGAGAGAGGGGGCTAGAGACGGAGGGAGAGAGGGAGAGATGGAGGGGGGCTAGAGACAGAGGGAGAGATGGAGAGGGAGGGGGGGCTAGAGACGGAGGGAGAGAGGGAGAGATGGAGGGGGGCTAGAGAGGGAGGGAGAGATGGAGAGGGAGAGAGAAAGAAAGCGGGGGGCTAGAGACAGAGGGAGAGAGGGAGGGGGCTAGCAACAGAGGGAGAGATGGAGGGGGGGCTAGAGACAGAGGGAGAGATGGAGAGGGAGAGAAAGAGGCTAGAGACGGATGGAGAGAGGGAGGGGGGCTAGAGACTAGGGGAGAGAGGAGGGAGAGAGAGGGGCTAGAGACGGAGGGAGAGAGAGGGAGGGGGGCTAGAGACAGAGGGAGAGATGGAGAGGGAGGGGGCTAGAGACGGAGGGATGGAGAGAGAGAGAGAGAGAGAGGAAGACACACAAGTTGGATTTAAAGATAGCAGGCCACCTCACATAATCGTTAAATAGTTCAAGAATGTTTGCAACCGTGGATGATTTTGAAAAACTGTTTTGTGCACACAGTTCGGGGGAATGTAAATGCCGGTATAACCACCCAAAGTACAAGTGCACTGGCCACTCATGCGCGGAGAGTTTTCACGCTGCCGATACCTTTGGCAGATGGGACTGTCTCTCCCTCATTCGAAAGTTAATTCGCTGAACAGCAGGCAATTTCTGACAGAAACAGCACTATCTTGTAAGCTCTGAACAGTCACGCCAGAGGAACCCAAGCTTCAGCCAGCATCCTTCAAAAGAAAAGGTGCCAGCTTCACATCCTGGAGTAATTTAGATAACCTAGCGGCGTATTAAAATTGAAAAGACATTTCTGAAAACCGTCAGGAGCCATGTTATTTTACTGCGGTCTCCTGGGAACCAAATGCTGCCGTATCTGCGTAGTCATCGACTGCAAGGTTCACGAAGCTGGACAGTGAACGCATATGCACATGGAAAATAAATGATTTCGATACAAATCTTTACTGTGCTGTCTAATAATACATCCCGTGGAAGGATGTTTTTGTTTGTTTCCACGCTAAATCATTTTCGCTTTGTAGCTCACGTGCGGTTGGCGGCTAGGTTACTGAAACCTTTTTGATTACACAGCTGAACGATAGATTATTCAGTCTTCAGCTCACCCCCATCCCTCCCATGAAAAAATGATTCAGTTAGACATCCAAAATGTGTTCTGGGCGCAGTTCAAGTTTTGTCACTTTAAAGGCCCTCGGTCACACCGTGCTGCAGTACACTGCAGGGGCCAAAGCACCCACTTAAGCATAAAATGGCTCTGCAATATTCATAGGAAAAAAATATTGGGCTTTCTCCTCCAATCTCTTTCTCTTTCTCTCTCCATCACCCTCTCTCTCCCTGTCTCTCTCGATCGCTGATCACTCTCTCTCTCTCCCTCTCTCGATCACTCTTTCCTTCTCTCTCTCTCTCTCTCTCTCTCTCAGACACACACACACACACACACATTCTGCAGTAATGCAGTATTCAGGTCCATCATCCCATCACAATCAGTGGCCATCAGCTATCACACACAGTCAGGGGAGTTGTAAGGGGGGGGGGGGGGCAGTTGGGGTTGGGGTTGGGTGTTTGGAGGGGCCCTGACTGACAGGGGCCCTCAAAAAAGGCGATGGGGCCCAGTGTGCGATCTTTTCAGGGGGCCCAACACCCCTGCACATAGTCGCCACAATTACAGGTGGCAAAGCAATATTATCAAATATTTAAGTGAATGTTTAAATATTTTAAAATATTAATCATGGGCATTGCCTAAAAAAAAAAAATGTGGGAAAATATTGGATTGATTTTTTACTGTTACTGTAACATTACATTACATTTTAATGAATTATTATAACATTATTTGCCAGTGGCATACACCAAATATATCTGAGACAAGGTAAATGTATGTCCAGTTTCACACTTGCAGTATAAATATAAATTTCAAAGATGAAGACAAGATGAGTTTGAACCTCGCGCATCTAAACTTAATTTATCACAAACCTATGAATTCAGGTACACATTACTGATGGAGTTTTTTTCACGCACCAAAATCTTCAGTGTAGAATCAACTCTGGAACAGTAGCCTACTTTTAATTCTTATCGAACACTTCATTTACTGATCCAAAACAACATTTACATCGGGCTCCGCAACCGTCTCATTAAATATTTAATGTAATTGAATCTGGCACGCGCACAGGTAGACGCCAACATATGCGGAAGCATAGTTACCCTACCCTGAGACAGCAAATGTGCACTTTGGGCTCGCAGCGATTAAAAAAAAAAAAAAAAACTTACCACAGGTGGCCGTTTTTTTTTATTTTGAGCATATGTCCACCAAAAAGTCTGTGCGCGGCCGTGAATGGAATGATAGGATCGATGACAGGTACGCAGATCAAACACTTAGTTTGTGGTTTTTTTTGCTAATTTGGGTACTGGCAATGAAGCGTACACGGGAAATGCTTGGTTTACATTAGCATGACTAGATCTGCACAAATGGCTGTTACGTTCGACAGCACATCGCAAACCCTGTCATTTTCCAGGAATAGATGAACTGGTCCTGAAATTATAGCTTTGGGAGAGTGGTAAAGTGCTCAGTGTCTCCATCAAAAAGGGACCGCCGCAAGAAATTGCACACATGAAAACGCTAACATGAACATCAGAAACCAAACAAGAACAAGTGCGCATCGCTACTGTTAAATTAGCAAATGGGTAAAATATGAAAACACACGAATGAAGAAAATAGCCTTTTAAACATACAACCGAAAGCACCCCCCGTTCTTTTGAATATTAGCCAGTGCCAGCGTTTTATGAGTCACCGGGAAAATAGGCTGGTGGTGGAAAGTTTCGCGTGCTCTCTCTACTTTGCTCACTGAATTTTAAATACGTTCGTGGCCGTCGCGCTGCAGTCGCAATTTCTCCAAGGGGTGGCGTTTTACACCAGTTTCGGGGCTGAAAGAATCAGGGCTTCCCCCCCCCCCCCCCCCCACCACCCCCCAAACCCACCAGTCTTATCAGCAATTCAGATTGCATGCAAATTAGTAGCGTCATTCTTGTGAAAGAAGGACCGAGGGAGAGAGAGAGCGGAGCAGCGCTGCACATTCCTTGAGAAAGAATTCGTCGCTTTTCTTCTCTTCCACCCGGCTTGCAACAAAGTAGCTTCTCCGCTGCGCTTAGTTCAGATGCTACAAGGAGGCTATCTTGGTTTTGCAGGGAAGTTGGGATAAGGTGTAACCCCCATTGTGGAAAGCGGGAATTTTCCTCTTTTCTGGTTGCATGTTTAATAGTGCGGTTTGGGATTGTAAGTGAGGTTGAAATACCGCTCTAAATCATATTTTTTTCACCCCCTTTTTAAATTTTGCGATCATGGGCACGCAGAGGAGACGGACTATAAACTTGTACGGGTGGGCAGTAATCATAGTTGCGGTTTTGAATCAGCGTTGCTGTCATGGAAGTTGTACGGAGAAAGAGCTGGAGAAACGAGAAGAGGAGGCGAACATCGTTCTCACCGGAACCGTGGAGGAAATCATGAACATGGACCCGGTGCACAACACGTACTCGTGCAAGGTGAGATCGCCGTGAGAAACTGGCTGAAGTGAGCCGAGGGAGGGAGGAGCTCAGCCGAGGGCCGCGAGAGTCCAGTTATGGCAGAAACATAGTTTAACCGTGTACATGTTACTAGCCTGTTTGTTTTGATTGTGCAGTGCGCGTAAACAAGTTAGACTATACATCTATGTTTTTGTTTTTCAACGTTACTGACTGTTTACATTCTCCGTCGGATTAAATAAAAAACAAACTCCGAGATTAGGCTATATGCCGTAGCCATAACCTAACATAACCTACCGTACCTGTCAGAAAGTGTGCTGGCTCAAGTAGCCTAATGTAATCTGCTTGTCAGATGCACAAGCCTGCGTTGTGACCATAAATAATAGAACGCAAAATTATTGTTCTGTTGAAATGAGCATTCACCTGTCAAAAGCTAGACTGTCCGCTGTGTTGCATTCTGGTTTTTGCTATGTCACGCCTTTTCTGTGCTAGTCTTGCGGGGTGGTGATCTGGTTTTAATTGTGGCTTTGTACAGGTACGGCGAATAAACAAAAAAGTTTTCAACTGCCTTACGTCTGCGTTTTTTTACTACGGGACAAGAGTCAGTCAAGAACAAAAGACCATCACAGCTACTAGCTATCTATAGTTTTGTAAAAACGTGCTCATTCATTCTACGGGTAATATGTGCTTGTTATTTGGAGTAGGGTAAATAGTCATTTGTGGGATTTAAGGATATCCCAAAGTCTCAGATTCGGGACGATCACCTCCCGGGGTGACACTCAAAAGGAATGCTTCTGAAACCCGGCTTCTGTAAAGAACGAGTTCGCACATTCTTCTGGATCTACGGAAGCTAACCGTGCGCGCGAGACGTGCAAGCTAAATGAGCCTACTTTCTTCCCACAATAGCGGCGGAGCCATCTCCGCGCGTAGCCGGAGGCTACCAAAAAGTCTCTGCGAATGAAAAGAGATTTTAAGCCAAAAATAGATCACACCGCAACGTGAGCGCCAAAACCCATATGTTAGTGGCAAGATGGAACTGAAGTGATGCCTTGGGAACCTTTTCGTCGCTTGTGGACATGCCAGCTTTTCCCTGCGAAGCACTAACCTGACAGTGTGCAAAAAAGCATGGTGTGCTTTAGCTAAATTAATAACCGTAATCAGTTGCAATGCATTATTAATGTTTGTTTGTGCTTTCCTTGTTAATGGGTTAATGTACGATGTAATTTTGCACACTGGCAAGTTGACTGAATGTTTCCATAAACGAATGCTTCTTAAAACGCTGGGTCTGTTTAGCCTGCCTCAGTCGACGCGACACACTTGTTGCTCTTCTGTTTTCATTAGTTTATGGCTTATTTATTCTTAGTAAAGTGACGCTCTGTGCAATTATTTAGCATTATTTCTTTACTTTGCTTAAAATACCAATAAGAAACAGTCCCATGAGCGGAACCTCTGCGAATAATCATGCAGCTTGCCGTGCCGTGTTTTGGTTCTTTGTGGATAAAATCCGGAATATGATACAGAATGTGGTGCAAAATTTGAATGGATTTAAGGTGTGCCCCTTTTCAGCGTGTCTGCTCTCTAGCCTAGTGCGTGTCATCTGATGAGAGCTGTGAGACACACTGACTCTTCCTCCATTAAAGTCTTGTTTTGTTAAATTCACACTTCCCAAAACTGACACACTGATCCTCGCCAGTCCCTTGATTTTGAAATCATTCCCAAGTCATGCATAGCCCCCCCCCCAGTCTAATTGAATGTTACAGTTATCTTCTGCACACAGTTCAAATGGAGTTTCCCCCTTCCTGACATACCCTGCCTTCCCTAGGTATTCATGATTCTTCTGCACAACACAAGCAAAACAGCATTCTGTCTAGCCCTGTTTTTCCTTCACTCCCAAATTAATGTTAATTGACTCATTTCATTATAATGGACTCAAGTAACCGGTAACATGCGCACATAGAACAAGATGCAGCTTGTTGCATTCTAGGGTATTGTTACGGGATGGCGTTAAATTCTGCTGGTTTTCGAGGACGCCAGCAGCGCCAGCCACGGTAGTGCAGGGGTGTCCCAATTTGGGGGTTACGATCCCACATCCCCTCTAGGCCACAGTGTCCTGAGCTTTAAAAGCTACGCTCTCAGTTTTTTTTGTTCCTTTCTGAGCCTGGGAAGCACTAGAGGGCCGGATTCCTGCAGTCTTTTTTTTTGGGTAGGCAGGTCTCGCAGGTTCAGTCGGTGGCTTTCAATTACTGATTATCAGCGGGGAAGACGGGGCGTGGTTCCGCCAGATGTGTGCAGTCCATTCACGGTCGCGGTGGTACTTAAAACCCAATAAAACACGGCGCATTTTTAGGGCCGTTCCCACCGTGATTAGACTATGAACTTGCGCGGCAAGGGAACCCCCTCCCCTCATGGCAAAGGTGATCTTGACGTGTGTCCCTTGGTGTTAGACATTTTCTGATCGTCCTACCTACCTGTGCAGATGAATCCCAGATCGCTCGGGAGGATCGTGAATTGTGTGAAATCTTTCTTGCTTTCGTTCTGTTTTTGTCCAGTGCGTCTTGAATTACATTACAGGCATTTAGCAGATGCTCTTATCCAGAGTGACTTACACAACGTTTACATAGCATTTACACTACATCCATTTATACCGCTGGATATATACCAAAGCAATGTAGGCTTAGTACCGTGCTTAAGGGTACAACGGCAGTGTCCTACCTGGGAATTGAACCTTTAGGTTACGAGACCAGTCCCTTGTCCAACTGTAAGGGTGCATTTTGTATTTAAATGAAAACCTACATCAAATAAAATTAAATCTAGATTATAAAGGGGGCTAATCACCTTGGGCTAGCTAGCCTTAAAGGTGAGCTTATCCATGCCTGGTAAAGTGATGTATTCGGTATCTTGATGTTGTAGCTTGTCATGGCTCCTAGTTTGACTTAGCATAGCCTTTTTTGAGAATAGGTAAGGTCAGAGTAATGTTTTACTGTGTGAACTGGACTTAATGTGTTATGGATAACTGTTACCAAATGAGTATTGCACCTTATTGGAGCTGTGTTTTGTAGTTGTTCCAGTGACCTTCGGTATGCGCTTATTGTATGTCGCTTTGGATAAAAGCGTCTGCCATATAAACGTGATGTAATGAAATGTTGTACGAAATGAGTAATGTACCTTATCAAACCTGTGTTTTGTAGTTGTGCCAACGACCATGATATGCACTTTTGTTTGTCGCTTTGGATAAAAGTGTCTGCCAAATTAATTTAATGTAATATAATTTATGTAATGTATTGCAATATAATGTATTGTATTGTAATGCAAGGTAGAGTAATGCAATGTATTGTAATGCAATGTATTGTAATTGAATTGAATTTAATTTAATGTAATGTATTGTAATGCAATGTAGAGTAGTGTAATGTAATTTAATTTAATTTAATGTGTTGTAATGTAATGTCATTTAAATTAATGTAATGTAATATATTGTATTGCAATGTAGAGTAATGTAGTGTAATGTATTGTAATTAAATTTAATTTAATGTATTGTAATGCAATGTGGAGTAGTGTAATGTAGTGTAATGTAATGTATTGTAATGCGTTATCCTTTGGCTTTGTGGCGGGACAGGTGCGGGTGTGGCGCTACCTGAAGGGCAGGTCCATGGTGAATGGCGAGGTGCTGCTGGACGGCGGAACAAGGTGATGATCGGGGGCTTCGGCGACCCGGGGATCTGCGACAACCAGGTGGCGACGGGCGACACGCGCATCTTCTTCGCCAACCTGGCGCCGCGGTACGCCTGGCCCGCCCACAGGAACGAGCTGATGCTCAACTCCAGCCTGATGAGGATCACCCTGCGCAACCTGGAGGAGGTGGAGCACTGTGTCGAAGGTAGGCCGTGGTTTCATTGTAACCTGGGGAGCCCCCCCCCCCCCCCCCCCCCCCCCCCCCCCGTCCTGACCCGTCCTCCCCCACGTCCTCCCCCCCGTCCTCTCCCTCCGACCCCCGTCCTTCCCGGTCCTCCCCAGTCCTCCCCCGTCCCTCCCCCGTCCTCACCTGTCCTTCCCCGTCCTTCCCCGTCCTCCCCCTGTCCTCTCCATCCTCCCACGTCCTCTCCCTCTGACCCCTGTCCTTCCCGGTCCTCCCCAGTCCTCCCCCTGTCCTCACCTGTCCTTTCCCGTCCTTCCCCGTCCTTCCCCGTCCTTCCCCGTCCTCCCCCTGTCCTCTCCATCCTCCCCTGTCCTCCCCCATCGTCCCCCGTCCTCCCCCTGAGCAAAATGGCGTCCGTTCGACGTACGTGGAACGTCACTGTGTTGTCTGTGGGACGTCTCCTGAGTAGCCACAGTGGAAGTTCATAAGACGTCTTGTATGGACATTGCCCCTGTGTGTCCGCAGTACACCTCACTCGTTATTGTGATTTAGGGTGATTTAGGAGACATCGTTTGATGTTTAAACAATATTTTTTGGGGGCTTGGTGAAGTTGGGCAGATACGGCTCCTAATATGGATGTCTACTGGACGTTAGCGGGAGAGCCAAGAACGACTAAGGCATCTCAACTTAATCCGCTCACCATTTCTCACTGGGATGGCTTTTTTCCTTAGTTAGGTTAATTCTCCGTTTTGGACGTGCTATCGATTCACATGACTTTTTTTCCCCCACTGATTAAAAAAAAAAAAGTCATTAATATTTGAAAAGGTTTGATTGTATGGAGGAATAATCTGAAAGAGAGTTTTATGAAAAAGCTTGTGGCAATCGTAATTCTCAGATTCCCTGGCTCTTGGTAACGGTTTTCTCTGTGCAATAACGACAATGGCTACCCAAACTGCTGTTTGCATCTGGGTCTGTCTGCCCCCCCCCCCCCCATTTCATTTAATCCGCTTGTGCCGTGTGTGTGATGGTTTATGACATAGGCATTCATCAGAAAGGTGTATTATATTGTCACATTAACATTTCAATGGCTGCCATATTGCCAGGTCTGTTCGAAATCACAGACTACGAGAATGTAGCAAACATCCTCCTCCTCCTCCTCCTCCTCATCAAACCCTGTACCGGCGATTCAAAATGCCATTTTGAAGGAGCTTTCATCTAAACCTTTTTCTTCAGAAAAGCGAAAATGGTAAAAAAGAAAAAGATTGTACAGCCCTCTCACACAGATTTGGCTGTCTGGTCTGCTGCTGAATGCGTGCGGGGTATCTGCAGTAGGCTAAAACTCATTTAGCTCTACAGGGGTTTGAAACACCTGCAACTTTTTTTTTTTTTTTTTTTTTTTTTTTTTTTTTGGAGCTCCGTCACCATGGAAACAGCAAATAGAATGTTACCCCTGTGAAATTGGTGTGTGGTTTAGCTGCCATGGCTCACCTCCGCACTGCCCTCCTGCAGAGGGGTCTGTGCCTTGGCTCGCACCTCTGCTGTCCCCTAATGTAGGAGTATGTGTGCTTGGCATGGGCGCTGCTCATGGTATTTGGCATTTTTTGGTGGGCACTTTCTGTCCCAACCCTACTGCTACAAATGTGTTAGTAAGGACCACCGATGGGAACAGTTTGTGAGACAAAAAGACTTGCCTATTAAGACAGCAAGACATTTGCTGAGACCATTAGCACGTGCAAAACTTTTTAGCGCACGCAGAACTAATAACACGGGGGATGCTTTGGCACATGCTAAAGGTCTTAAGTAAATCCAGGCCCTAAATATTTGACTACTTTAGGGGTTTTATGGAGTCAGAATGGAGCTCCTAAAATCTTGATGTTTCAGCTGAACTCTCTCACTGTTAAAGATGCTACCTCGTGTAGTTTAAATTTGAGTTCATGCTAGCAGGGTGAATTGGGAACAGGGATAAACCAAACCCAAAATTGAATGAAGGAATAGATCATACATTCATACATACGGATACAAAGCCTTAAAGTAGTTTTTAAATAGTTTTGCTAGGTTTAAAATAAAAAGCTTGTTTTAAATTCTTAATGGAATTAATATTTTGTGAGATAACAGCTTTGAGCGGTTTACCTTCTGGTTACACATTTTTTTCCCACGAATGTCCTTGTAAAAAAAAAAAAAAAATGCAGTCATGTCACCGAAGCCCTGAACACAGTACCCGACGAAGCCAAGCTTGCAGCTCTGGCGCCAGCGATGTGTGGGCAAAGGCCCGTGCTGTTAATCTCTGCCCGCTGCTCGACAGTACTGGCAGTGCCCTGGCAGTGCCCCCCCCAGTGCCAGTACACACAACACAGCCCTGAAAAACCGGGAGTTTTGGCAAGTTTGGGAATCGGTGCACAGACCCCCCTCTGTAAGACACTGGCTCCTTCAACTGTGCACAGTAAAATGTTCAGTGTTCAAATCAACTCTTTACAGAGTACACATGGTCCCTGTTGGTCTCATTACATTACATTACCGTCATTTGGCAGACTCTCTTATCCAGAGCGACTTCCAGAACTTTTTACACATCATTTACATTCCATCCGTTTATTCATCCGGATATATATTGAAGCATCGCAGGTTAAGCACCTTGCTCAAGGGTACAATGAAAGTGGCCTGCTGTGGAATCGAATCTGTGAACTTTTCCTTACCCACTATACTACAGTACCACCTTGGTCTCATATGCACTCTGTTAGAGTTTAATTAACACTGTACATTTCCCTGTGTGCTCAGGGCCCTGTGCACTCCCCTCCATTACCGCCATCCCATACATCTCTTTGGCGGGCGATCCCAGTGGCTCTTTGCCTGTTTGTGGCATTTAGAAGAATCTGGCACAGATGTTAGAATTCCTCCGCTTCCCGCCTGGGCATGAATCGGCTAACCCTTCCTTTCTTTCTCTCCCTTCTTTCTTTCTTTCTTTCTTTCTTTCTTTTCATTCTTGTGCTTTTTTTTTTGTGTGTGTTTTGAGAGCGGTGTTTTCTGGCGACGCTCGTGAACGCCGTCTCGTGTTCTCCTCTTTTTTAAGGAGCCGCCATTTGTGTGTGTGTGTGTGTGTGTGTGGAAGGCCTCCGCTCGGCCACTTGTGAGCGAAGCTTTGCGTGCTTCACAACAAAAAGCACGAGATAAAATAAACCGTTCTGGATATTAAACGCTGTGGCGAACCTGCAGTCTTTCACCACTGGCTTTTATAGCCGTGGCGAACCTTGCGAGAGATGCAGAGATGCAGCGTGTACCCCTCGGGCTTAATTAAATTAATATTTCCGTATCATTTAATTGAAAAGCGCCGCATGAATATTATGAAACGGAGCCTTGCTCAGTGGGGATCTGTGTATTTGGGTGTATGTCACAATGTTTTAAAAGAGGTTGGTTAGTGGAGGCCTGAGTCATTTTAACAACTTGAACGCCACATTTATTTCTCTTCCCAACCTTCTATTGTTTGTTGTTAAACTTGTCTTTTTGTTTGTGTGTGTGCAGTAATATTTAAAATTAAGCCTCCAGAATTATCATAGGAAGTTTATTCAGATTTTTTTTAAAAACCCAATGAATTCAGCCTACAGCGCAGTATGGAGTTATCCTTGGCTGTGGAAGGAAGGGTCTATGCGCTTGGCGTAATGACAGCAGCAGCCATGACACCCCTCCCATCCCATTTGGCTGGAAGGAGAGAGAATGATTCGACGGGTGGGGGTTTGGGAGGGGGAGCGGGGGGGTTTGGGAGGGGGGGGGAGCAACATTATGCAACTCATTAGGTTAAGTGCTTTAATTAGAGGGAGAAGCCATTAGCACGCTCATTCGCTGGGCTGCTGAGTGAAGACTGATCGGTGGCCATTGACTAGATGACTCTGCAGCGTTTCGCTCCGCCTGTGGGGCATTGTGGGTAGGCGGCGGGGAAGCGAAGGTGGATTGCGTTGCGTCCGGGCGCGTTCTCGAGGCAATCGGACTGATCAGCTAAATGCGGCGCTCGTCTGGTGCTCACGTTGAATGCGTTGAGCTTCTGGTCACGTGACAACATGGCCGCTTGGTTTTGCTTATTATATCAGGGTCACACCACTGCTGGGTCACCTTTTTCATTTGATTTGTTGATACCCATCGTGGATGTGTACATTGAGTGCACTCAATAAATGTTTTTCTTCTTATAGATTTTTAAAAAACTTATGAAACTGATGATTAACATTATTTACAGACTTAACGTTTTTCTTTTTTTAGCATATGCTACGCTAAAATGCGCTACACCAGTTCACAGTGTTAAAATGTAACAGACATTTTAGTCATGGATGACTATCTTCGGTGATTTTGCACATCTACATCTAGACTGAAAGACGGGAACAGCAGTATCATGCTTGACAAAGTAAATATCTGTGTCTTTGTAAAACATCGACAACAATATTTAGCAGTTAAGGCTTTGAGTGGTCGTGGGAGACAATGTGGTGCAATTGGACTGTTCCCTAGCTACCACCATTCTCATCTTGAAACCTTTCTCCCCCCATCTCCTAGACATCTAAATGGGAGTGAGAAATTCAGGAATGGCAGGTGAAGAATGAAGAATCAGCTTGAGAATTTCCCACGTAGGAACCTTTCTCCATTCCACGGCAATGCTGCGCACTCCAATTTAGTCGTGATCCGATGATACTGCAGCAATTTCCCCCAAAAAAAGTGCCACCATAAAAGTTGTCAGCACGGCATCGTAAAAAGTCAATCTTAACCAGTATTCTCATCTTGAAACCTCATCCTTTTTCCCCCACCATCTGTCTCTTGACATCTAAACGGGAGGGAGAAATTCCGGAATGCCAGGAGAAGGATGTTAGTATAGAGGGTATCATTCAAGGGGGAAAAAAAAACAAAACAAACGCTTTTGAAACCTTTTTGTGCTGATGGTGAACTTGAATAGACTGTGGGGCAGTTCTTTGCACAGGTGTGGATTGGGGGGGGGGGGGGGGGGGGGGGGGGGGGGGGGGGGGGGGGGGGGGGGGGGGCGTCGTCACACGGTGAAGGTGTGATTGACTCTCAGTGGGTGGGGACCAGCCTATTCTGCTCCGTGCTGTCAGTTTGATCACATCGTTCGGTAATGCCCCTGTGGGGTGGGATTGTTTTGCTGTCTTACAACAACGCTCCTCACAGGAATACCCAGTGCTTCTTTGTCTTATTTGTACTTTGATTGTGGCCATGGAGACCTGTAGAAAACTGAAGGACGGAGGGAGAGAGAGAGAGATTTAAGGAGCATTTAAGCAATTGTAGACTTTTTTTTTTTTGAAAGACTGACGAGCTGTTCAGTGAGATTTGTGTAGACTTGTGGTCCTTTATGCTTTGTGCTTCGCACCGTTTGAGAGAACGTTCGCTGTTCAATAGCTGCAGGAAAAAAGGGAAATACTGTCATATTTCCTGGTGCTACGCCATTGTAGAAGCAAATCAACTTGTCAGTATTCAATGGGACCGGTCACAGTACTGCTGAATTCAAAACTACTCCATAATTTCAAATAAAATCGGTCTCAGACCAGACATATTTTTTTCTTCCCATGAGTATATTCTGAAATAATTCAAAAAAAGATTTGGAGTAAAGTTTTCCCCCAGTGCTTTGCCTCTGTCTATAAATCCTGCAGTCTTAGCCATTAGCTCAGGGCTGAAGAGGAAGGTCTTGACAGCTTGTCTGTCTAACGTTTTCCTCTCAAGTGTTATTGCATGCTGCCTGTTTGTGACAGCAGGAGGAAGGGAGGGAGGGAGGAGGAATAGAAGGAAGGAGGGAGGAAGGAAGGCTGCCACTTGATAGAGAGATGTTGAACAGACAGCGAGATGCTATCACCCTGGCTTCCTTGTTTATCAGCTTCCTTTTGTTTACTCTCTCTCTCTCTCTCTCTCTCTCTCTCTCTCTCTCTCTCTCTCTCGGTACTCCTCTCCTCTCTCCCCTCTCTCTGAGCCAAGATCTCTCTCAATCTCCTCTCAACTCTCTCTCTCTCTCTCTCTCTCTCTCTGTGTGTGTGTGTGTGTGTGGTGTGTGTGTGTGTGTGTGTGTGTGAAAACTCCATGACGGAATGAAATCTCAGGAGGAACCTGGCTATAGAGGGGGAGCCCATCCTCTGCTGGCTGGCCTGGTGTAAAGTAGCGGTAGTAATGGATGGTAACAGAAATCTAATTAGGGATCTGTCGCAGCAAATAAAATGGGTTGTGCGGGTTACAGTTGAGGCAATAAGCTAGCTGGAAAAGAAAGTAGAAGTCCAAATGAAGGGGGAAGTAGTATAGTGTGCAGTTTAGAGGGTCAGGGCGATGCTTCTGGAACTCCAGGCTGTGCCGTGGCGTGGGCATGAACCAGGGGAGGAACAGGGCAGTGCAGTGGTCCCTGACCACAGGGTGAGGGACAGGGCTGGACCGGTCCGTGACCACAGAGTGAGGGACAGGGCTGGACCGGTCCGTGACCACAGGGTGAGGGACAGGGCTGGACCGGTCCCGTTAATTCATGGTGAGGAACAAGGCTGGTGAACTCAGGACGAGGGAACGGCAGGAGCCCCAGGGACAAAGGAACGGAGAGGAAGGTTAAATTTCACTCATCAAGCAAAAAGTAACTTTAAACAAGCTAAAAAAATCTTTTATCTCTCATTACAAGACTAAAACACTTGTTAAGACAGGCTTTTTTTTCCAGTGAAGATTAAATATTTGCCAAAATTTATGGCAAATGAATTTCTGTGCGTGTGTCAGGTATGCTGACTGAAGGGAGCAGGATTTCTGAATGAATATCCCCTGTGGACTTTTAGGGAAGGGAATGAGTTATTTCCCACCATGTGACTTTGCTCCGCCCACTATCTGTCACATTGCAGTCCTATCTGACTTGGCTGCTGTGATTCATGTTGACTTTCAGATAACAATACAATGTGGCCATGAGGCCATTGCTTTAAGATTTAAAGGCAAACAATCTCCAACATTTTTCTGTTTCCTGAATGAGGACGCGGACATATTTACGTCCATGTTGGTGGGGCGGCGGGGGCGGGGGGGGGCGGTGGGCTGTTTACTGACTCCATGGAGCCAAACGTTCACCGAACCTTGGCCTTGACTTCTTGCGCACCACTGCATCTTGTTTGTCAAAATCATTCCAAAACACGTCCTCTGTATAAACAGGAAATGAGTGGAAGTCTTGAAAACTTCACTGGGAACCATGACACCCGGAATTCTGGGAGGAGGATCGATGGCAAGCGGCAGGTAGAGGGGAGGTGAAGTGAACAGCAGAATGAAAGATGGAGAGTAGACGAGGAGGCAGAAAGAAAGAGAGAATGAAAGGAAGAAAGGAAGAAGTGAGAGAGGTGAGGAATAAAGGCAGATTTAGAGTCAGAGTGAGAGCTTCACAGGGAGAAATGGTACGTATTAAATGGGGGATGGGGGAAGAAACAAAAGATAAATGTACCTGCTTCGCCAGCTACCCAAAGTCTCTGGACATATTGCATTTTTTGAAGTTTTAATTAAGCCTGAGAAAGAGTGCCTGTCTGGAATGATGATGTTGGGCTGCAAATGAGAAAGCCATGACAGACAGATGGGTGGTCGGGAGTCTGGGGGGGGGGGGGTGCTCTGAGATTTTGTACCTCCACCTTGCTCTGGTCAACCCCCCCCCCCCCCCCCCCCAGTCTACCCCCCTGGCCTCTCCTGTTCCTGGGCTGTGTGCCGGAGACTCGGTGGCAGGCCAGCTCCCGCGGGGAGGCCCGGGAATTAGAGGCGGGGATTGGATTGATGGCTCGGAGGTCTGCAGCATATTTGTGTGGCGCGCTGATGGCTCACGAGGAATCCTGGCGCGTCTGCAAGCGTGGACAACTGTATAAAAACCAAAAAAAAAACTGAAACGGGACAGAGATAAGCGCTAAGCGCGGTGTGAGCCTGTGTTTCCCCCGGCGCAGCGGCGGGCGGCGGCGGTGCCGTAGGCGGCGGTGCCGTATCCCAGCAGGCCGAGCAGCGGCGAGCGCGTTCGCCGCTGAGAGGGAGGGACTTCCTCCGCTCCGACCCCCGGCCCCCGGCTGCTCTCCCCCGTGGCATTATTCAGAGAGCTTTATTTCATTCCTACATCCTGGAGGCCCCTGGCTGTCAGACACCTAGACAACGGCGGGGGAGAGATTAAACACTCCTTTTTTTCGGAGGAGGGAAATCCAGGCGGGGTTTGGGGTGGGGTGGGGTGGAGTGGGGTTGGGTGAGGTGTGGGGGGGGGGGGGGGGGGGGTGAGAAATCTTGGCCGCGAACCGGAAAGCCTCCCCGGATTTTGAGCTCAAAAGACGAGAGGGGGGGGTGGGGAAGGGGGGAGGGGGGGGGGGGGGGGGGGGGGGGGGGGGGGGGGGGGTGGATGAAAGCGCCTGGAGTATTTTGGCGGAATATTTGTTCTCTTAAGAGATGTGGCAGTGGCTGCGGCGTTTTAAGAAAGGCAAAGGTTCAGGGCGGGGGGGGGGGTGTGTTCTTGAACTCTCGTTCATGAGATCCGCGACAGCATTCCGTCCGACCAATTACAGAAGCCGCGGTTACCGCGAGCACTTAATGCCGCAAAACATCTGAAGGTGTTCTGGCGCGAGGGCGTTGAGCCTCAAGTGTGTACTTAGCGATTTTAGCTTCGTGTGTTCTGCGAATCCCGGCCACCTAGGCGAACGAGTTTTCGCTCTGTTTTTGTTTTTTTTTTTTTTCGTTCTGAATTTGCGAATGTGGAACGGAAGGCTGCTTCAATTTCACGCCCTGCAGAGTCGTGTAAACCACGTTCAGCCGTGTCTTTTCTCGCTTCTCGCGTTTGGAATGCCCGCAAATTAAAAATTTTAAAATGAGAACGAACAAATATGCCCTCATTAGGTAGAAGAATGTTTTTTTTTTTAAATTTTTTTTTTTTTACTCTTAGCATTTCAGATGTCTGCTTCCAAAAATATGCTCATATTTTTATCTTGTGTGTTCACTGTCAAAGTGTAATCGACGTTAAGCCGTGTGGAAAATTAAACGGTTTCAAAATTACAAAAATAATTAAAAAGCGGAAGAAATTCCTTGTATGAATACTAATTGAATTAATAGGTACATTTTTATTAAATAATAGGTAAAATAGCTTCTAAGGTGCAACGACTGACCTTACGATGATGGAATCGAAGAATACAGCATTGACTTGTTCAGCATAAACTCTACATAATTTTGTTTGGAAATACTACAAAAGCCTATCATTAAAAAAAAAAAAACAAGCCATTTTTGTGATTATATTACACTGGTTATGGTTGGCTTTTTAACCCTGTGAGAACCAGTCTTTGATGTATTTTCACGCCTATGTTGTGTGTACTCTAGACATTCTGAGTAGCAGTTGAGAATATTCCTCTCCATATATGTTGCTAAAATTTAGTATAGGGCCTCGGAGTTGGTGTCCCAAACTGAATGGTGAACTGGATGGCGAAAATACCTCTTGAATGCCTGAAAAGAAATGTTGCATTTTTTCCCAACACTGGGTCTCACAGGGTTAAATATTCTTCTTGTTGTATACGAGTCTTTGCAGCAATGCGAGTTTTGGATGAAGGCTTTGACAATTGCATTTTATTCTCTTAATTGCATGTTCTTATGTAGGAATGCACATTAAAGCGTAATGAACCGTCACATTCAAGCTGAGAAGAGAGAAGGCACACAGAAAACTGGCTAATTATCTTGTGGACCTGTTACTGTTTTTTAATTAGATGGAAAGACGGAATTGCTCTGTGGTTGGCGTGGGTCAATTTCCCCTACGGTAAAAAAAAAGAAGTACCAATGTAATATCCGTTGTTGATTGTGTTAACCCTTTGCTTTGAAATACTGTTACTTAATGATGATTATGTGGAATTACAAAATCATTATACGAGCACATGTTCAGTGAATTTGGGAATTAATATCTGACACCATAAATGGAAATCTATTAAAAGATTATGGTTCTTCTGCTTTCACAACAAAGTTAAACCTGGCTCCTTGACCTTTTTAAATCGTTGCGGAAGAGATGCTCATTGCAAAAACAGCCCAGGCTGATAAAGGGGGGGGGGGGGGTTTGGGAGACCAAGTCAAATATTAAGTAAGAGAACTGGGAACCCGGTTACCCCCCGAGTCTCCGGAAGAGTCCGGAAGGCGCTTCTTGGGAGGTCAGGAGTTCGCGCTGGAGTGCGCAGTCCGCGCCCGTTTGTTGTGCTAACAGGCCCTTGTTGACCGGGGTGGGAAACCCCTCGCCGTGTCTCTGCGAGACCGGCTAGCTGCTGGGGTGTAAACGATAGAGGAATACGATGCGTGTTAATTAAAACACCGTAGTAAATGTCCTTACTGTCCCCCCTTTGGCCTGCGAATAGCACTGGGAAGAAACGATTTGTGCGAGCAGATGATTTTTTTTCCTCTTTTCCTGGTCCTCAGGTGCACTGGCCCTGGCGGGTGGTGGTAAATATTTAAACGGTCCCCGCTGCGTTGACTTCCTGTTCGCTCAGCTTGTGTGCGGCAGGGTCCTGACACTCAGTACCTCGGGTCCCGCAGTTAACCTCTGAGTTTGAGCAGGCACCCAAACTCTTTCTGACAGCTGAGTCATGGGCGATAGTGCTGGAGATGTGAACCTGGTGAAAACATAGTTTTCTTGAGAGTAGTAGAAGTATTTGGACTGAATTGAGCACTTACTATGTGTAAAAGCTTCTGGAGAAAAGATTTGTATTTGGTGGTTATATGGTCTGTTCTATCCTAATGGGAAGCTAATGTCTGTCTTTCCTGGTGAGGGTGGTAGTGTAGCATAGTGGGTAAGGAACTGGTCTTGTAACCGAAAGGTTCGATTCCTGGGTAGGACACTGTCAGTTGTACCCTTGAGCAAGGTACTTAACCTGCATTGCTTCAGTATATATCCAGCTGTAAAAAGTTGTGTAAGTCGCTCTGGAAGAGTGTCTGCTAAATGCCTGCAATGTAACTGTGAGAAGGCTTGTCCCAGGCTATATTTTGTTGAGGGCTGTGTGTTCCACATGGTTTGTCTGAGAGTTAATAAAAGTTTTTTTTTTTTTTTTACGTCGTCTGATTGCCTCTACTCCCCATTGTTCTCTTGACTTCTTTCTGTGGTCAAACCGCAAGATTTTCTCCCTAACCTAACTGGGGTCTGCCACAGGATTCCCACACTCCCACACATTTTCGTGAAGCCATACCTATAATTACCCAGGAATCTGTGGCCATAAACCTGCTGTTATAATAACAAGGACCCGCCAGTTAATCAAGCCTAGTAACTGGGCTTTGATTGGGGATTTTCAAATCTTTTTGTTGATGTGCCTTTGTTTTTTTTCTTTCGTTCACTGTTTATCACAAAGAGCGGTCGCTGGCTGCATCCCATTAGCAATTTAAGTGAAATTCAGTTTAACTGGACTGCCGTGCTACTATGTGACAGAAATGTTTATGCTTGGAAGCTGGACATGTACAAGCTGATTCACATAACAGTACGTCTCCAGTATCAGTGTGGTAATATCAAAGGTATCTGCTGTCTGTCTGTTTCAAGCTTAAAAGGAGAATTATCATCTTGGCCTGAAGATTATGGCTGACATAGAACTTAATCACAGTTGTCTGAACTGCTTTTAATTATTATTATTTATTTTTAATTGATCTTTTTTTTTGCCTGTATGGCCACCCATGTGAAAAATATTATACTAGCTTACATGATATAAACTCTGATTATACATCCAGTATTCTTAAGTGTAAAATAGTGTACTTCTTCAGCATACTAATTTTTTCACATGGGCAGATGAATGTAGTCCAATGACACCGGCCCCTGACTTTCGCGGTGCGCGATAGAGTGTGCATCGCTTGTGTCCAGTACGTCGATGTTTAAATGGGGACGGTAGAGAGACGCAGCCCGCAGATCGGCCCGTTAGCGCAGCTGTCCGTTGATTGGCTGAGGAATGCAGCGCTGCTGTGCCGGAGCCCGGCGGCCGTTTGAGGCCGGGGATTGGCCGGGATTGGCCGGGATTGAGACGGGCTGTCGCGCGGAATCCTGTTGCTTTAGCCAACAATGACGAGGAAGTGATGGCTTTCAGAGGCAAACTGAGACCTCACAAAGGGCTCTGCAGTGCACACACACACACACACACTTAAACACACACACTCACACACATACACCCACTTAAACACACACACACACACACACACACCCACTTAAACACACACACACACACACACACACACTTAAACACACACACACACACACACGCCCAGTTAAACACATGTGCGCACTCTCTCTCTCTCTCTCTCTCTCTCTCTCTCTCTCTCACTCACACACACACACACACACCTAAACACACATGCACTGTCTCTCTGTTTCTTTCTCTCTCTCTCTCTCCTACACACACACACACACACACACACTTAAATACACATGCAGTCTCTCTCTCTGTCTCTCTCGCTCTCACTCTCCTACACACACACACACACACACACACTTAAACACACATGCAGTCTCTCTCTCTGTCTCTCTCTGCTCTCTCTCAGACACACACAGACACACACACACACACTTAAACACATGTGTACTGTCTCTCTTTCTGTCTCTTTTTCTCTCTCTCTCTCCTACACACGCACACTCTTAAATACCCATGCAGTCTCTCTCTCAGACACACACACACACACTTAAACACACGTGCACTCTCTCTCTCACACATGCACAAACTCACTCACACATGCACGCACATCAACGCCACTCGTTTCTCTTGATCAGTGCTCATGGCCCAACCCATATTCCCACGCTGGCCTGTTGCGTGAAACACACGGTCTTCACTCACTGTCTTAAATGCTTTTTCGGGAGTCATGACGTGAAAGCAAGGCACTGAGATTAGTGTGGTGGATGCAGCCCACCAGCGCGGGCCAGGGGGGCGGGGCAGTGGGGTTAGCTCCGCCCCCTTGTTTGTAGTTTTATGGTCCATGCTGAGATGAAGCGGTTATAACACCAGACAGACAGTGGGGACCCCCTGCGTTTCTCTTTACTGTCTTTCTGTGGCCTCAGCCCCATGTTTCCTATTGTCACTGTGTGTGTGTGTGTGTGTGTGTGTGTGTGTGTGTGTTTTGTTATCCGGATTCCCACACAGCACAGCTGCCCAGCTGGAGGAAGTCCTGCAGGTGTGTTTTAAGTCCGTCTCACACGAGCCTCAGGAGAGGAAGCGGCGCACGTACACGTCCACACGCCGCTTCTTTGTCCGCCGACCCGCCGCCGGAGTCTTTCAAAGTGCCGCCGCGTGCGCGGAGCGCGCTCTGATCGGCGCTTCCGGCGATTACCTGAGCTGCCTCTCCTTTGCTTTGTTCCTTTCCTAGCGGCGTCTGCTTCCGAGTCGCTTCTTCTGTTGAGACCACCAGGCTCGCAGATTTCAGCCACAAGCACGGGTTCGACCACTCCATTGGCGGAGGCGGAGGTGGGAGGGGGGGGGGGGGGGTGGAATCTCAGAATCTCAGAGACGGTGCCCTACAGAAACTTATTTTGATCGTCAACGACCGCGGGCAGCAACATCGGCAATCAGCAGGCGTCAGCAGCACCTCTACTCTTTGAGTTTTTTAGGATAAGCCTTTGAATTTTTTTTTTTTATGACGGTTTCCAGATCGAAGTTACAGAGCGTTGGATCCTGGTCATGAGGAAACACGAGCCTCATCAAATATATTTTTGCCCGATGCCGGCTTTGATGGTTTCGACAACGGCTCCTCAGTCCCCCCTCAGTGAGCCCGTCTGGCGGAATAAATAAAGTTTTTGAGTGAAAGAGCGCTGTCTGGAAGATGGGCTGGAATGGCCCGAGGCTGTAGGAGGAGGTGTGGGATAGAGAGGGCGTGTGTAGGGGGGATAGAGGGGGTGTGTGTGGGGGGTCATAGAGAGGGTGATGTGAGTGGGGCCGGGGGCTGATGTCTCTTTGCGTTGGTCGATATCTCGGTCTCCCCGAATACGTTCCCGTGTTTTTTCGAGGAGGAAAGGCACGGCTGAACCGTAGCCCGGCAACAAGGAAACAAGACGAAAAACAGAGTGCACTTGAACTTGATTGAAGAAGAAAGGAATTCCCCACTGCACCTGCCTCTGAGGACTCAGGGTTTTAAAGGGCGTTGTGTGTTTGCGTTGCGGCTTTCCTGTCGGTCCGTGGAGTTGCAGAAACTCTCGGCCTGACTGATACGCCATCGTACCCCTGAAGTCGTGAGCATTGGTGGCTGGCGACCTCAAAGGCTCACTGTCCTTGTTTCTGGCATGGTAGGCAGTCCTCATCCAAACAGACGGAACAGCAAAGCGGAAGATAAATGTGCGCATTCCAGGGAACGCTTCTGGAAATGGCCTGTTGGGCTACAGTAAGGTGGCTAGCAGGCCGCTGGATGTACATGCAAAATGTAGTCGTGAAAGTGTACCACTGAACACTGAGCATTTGTTCCTATCCCACTTTCGCATTACGTGTGCCTCCATCCAGCACTTATATTGCACTTGTATCGTTATCTTGATGTCGTAGCTTGTTGTCATGCCTGCTGGTTTGACTTAATATTAATCGGACCTGTGTTTTGTAGTTGTTCCAATGACCTTCGGTATGCACATATTGTATGTCGCTTTGCACAAAAGCGTCTGCCAAATAAATACAATGTAGTGTACATTATGCAGCGCATATTCTATCATGGATGTCAGCACCTAAAATATTTCCCTGGTACTAAGCCCTAAATATGAATGAATGTGTGCCTTAATGGCATAGACCCATGATGCCTCAGTGCCAGCTTTCCTGCAGGTCCTGTCGCTGTGGGTGGGTTTGTAGTACACGGCTGTCTGAATGTGCTCATGTGCTTGTTCAGTAAATCAGTCAGTCAGGGCATGCTGCTTCTCTGTTCATCCGCCTTGTGCGACAGGGGCAGGGGACAGGGGGTGTATACACCCCTGAGGATTGTAGAAGCCACTTTCCGAACTGTCTGTGCTCCTAACTAAAGAGAAACCTGTTATTTTTAATCCATAAAAGGTACGGTTTTAGGTTCCGAGAAGGTGTTTGTTATTTCGAATTGCGGAGTATCCAACTTTAGAGTGCTTCAGGGTCTAGAGCTATGCCCACTAAGGAAATCACGAGTTTCCATTGGTCTGATTACTGTTCTCACTGAGCTAGCACAGGTGCACCAGTGTAAATAAAACGAATACATAAACTAGTCATTTAGTGGATGCTCTTATTCAGAGCAACTTACCGAACACAAACATTTCTTGTAGTGTAGTGTGGAGGTGGTGGCTGATTAACAGTCTCTGGTGGTTTGCTTTTGATTAATCTATTACACACTGGTGCTGATAGTGAATTAGCTGCCTTGCAGGACAGGGTGAAAGAAGTTAGATCTTCAAAAAAAGAAATTGATAATTAATTTGTCTTTTTAGCTCAGATAGTGAGATGCTTAATAAAACCACCCACTGTGTATAGCACTGAATTATGGGAAGTGGGTATTTTGGTTAAAAAAAAAGATCATTTTGAAGTGTTTAATTGTTAATTCCTGTCACGTTTGAACACAACTCATCCACATGTGCTCAAGGCGAATCAGATGATTTTCGTGAAGTGGGGTGTGTCTTCTGTCAAGCTTATTTTTTTACAAGCTGGAAAACTGCAATCTACACGCTTGCTATCAGAAAGGATTTTCAGCCCTCTGGGTTGATATATATTTTTTTTTTGTATTTTGATATTTGACTCCCATATGAATGCGTACAGATTTTTAATTCGCTACTGCAGAACGAGAGGAGAAATGTACTCACACCATCGTAACCTTCGCTGGGGAAACTAATCTGCTGCTGACGTGGAGAGTTTGGGGCAGAGAACTGAAGTGGAGTGGCAGCCACCCTGCTGTCCCAGTCATGCCCAGTGAGCACTCTGCACTAATGAGCACATGACCTGCAGGGGCTGCTGGGAGATCCTGGGGCTCTCTCTCTCTCTCTCTCTTCTTTTTCTTTCCCCTTACTCTTTCACATTTCTCCTTACTTTTCTCTCTTTCTCTGTCTCTGACTGTCTTTCCCCCCTCTCTCTGTCTATATCCCCCTTCCCTCTTTCCCCCTTTTTCCCCTCTCTCCTCTGTCTCTCTCTGTCTTTCCTGCTCTCTCTTTCTATCTTTTCCTCTCTCTATCTGTTTCCCTGTCTCCCTCTTTCGTTCACTACCCCATCCTCTCTGTCTCCCTCTCCCTCTCTCTCTCTCTTCTCTCCCCCCCTCTGTTTTCTCTCTCCCCCTCTCTCTCTCTCTCTCCCTCTCCCCCCTCTCTCTCTCTCTCCCTCTCTCCCTCTCTCTCTCCCTCTCCCCCCTCTCTCTCTCTCTCCCTCTCTCCCTCTCTCTCTCCCTCTCTCCCCCTCCCCTCAGTCCTCAGCCTTTTGTTCTCAGGGCGGCTGTAGGAATGTGCACTGAGCGCGGTCACAATGTGGGGGCCGATGACAAAGTGGGGGGAGTTTGGGGTCGACCCTGTTGGGGGAGGGATGTTTGGTGTGGTGGGGGCGGGGGTGGGGGGGGGGGGGGGGGGCATATTTCTCAGGACCTGTAGGCCAGAGACTTCATTCTGCTCTGGTCATTGTGGTCAGAATCAAGCTTTGTCTCCATTCTGCAGGGAGACTCACATCAGACCTTGTTTGCCCAGATGGCGAAGGTAACATAAACTAACCCAACGGAGGGACACAGCCAGCATGTGAGATCTAGTCAGGGCGCTCCTCTCCTGCTGACTATTCAGGTATAATTAATGACAATTAACAAAAACTTTGACAAAGGGAAGCTAATATGCAATACATATTCACTGAAT
Source organism: Anguilla japonica (assembly GCA_025169545.1). Classification (NCBI taxonomy): domain Eukaryota; kingdom Metazoa; phylum Chordata; class Actinopteri; order Anguilliformes; family Anguillidae; genus Anguilla; species Anguilla japonica. The sequence continues at coordinate 6,795,029 of CM045893.1, read as the reverse complement.
GGTATGGGTTACACTAAACCACTGGACTCTATCTAGCTCTATTATCTATGTGCAGTTTTTCCCCCCACAGTGGAAATAGTGCTCCTGGAAGTGATTTTTTACCATTCTGCTGAAATCTCTCCTCTGTGTCATCAGAACCACCTGTAATGTGTCTGCAGTCAGAAATCTTTGCCCCTCGTCGTGCATTATGGGTAATCAGATGGCTCCCTGTCTGAGAACATTTTTGGATATTTGTGTTGTGCGTGAGCTTGTTACTTGTGTGTGCGTGCACCTGTGCGAGTGTGCCTATGCACGTGTGTGTCTATAGCAGTGGGTGTGTGTGTGTGCGTGTGTGTGCGTGTGTACGTATATGTGTGTATGTCTTGTAAGGGTGGCCTCCCTCCCTTTCATTCCCTGTTCCTCCCCTCCCTCTCCCTCTCTCTCTCTCTCCCCCCTCTCTCTCTCCCTCTCCCTCTTTAGCTGTGGCAGTGCGAGCTTCTCCCGACAGAATCTTGATCAGGGCGCATTTACATCCAGACAATGGAATGAAGTTCAAGCGATTTATCCTTTCTTTTTTTTCTTCACCCCATCTCTCTCTCTCTCTCTCTCTCTCTCTCTCCCTCCCCATCTCTCTCTCTCTCTCTCCTCCGTCTCTCCCTGTGATCACTCTTCGCAGATCAGTGTGCTCTCCAGAGAAAAGAGCCATTGACACCCCATTGTTCAGCAGCACTCCACTACAGTAGAATGGTCTGAATGGACCCAGACTTTATATCTGCTGTGGTGGACAAGGTCGTCTCAATACCCACTACACAATGAATCGGTGCCCCACTCCGTCCCAGTACCCACTTAGACAGCCTTTTCAGCCCGTGTTTGTCTTGTCCTGGGTCTCGTCTGGGACGGCCTCTTAACCCGTTAAGACCTGATGCAACATTACATTACATTACATTACAGGCATTTAGCAGACGCTCTTATCCAGAGCGACTTACACAACTTTTTACATAGCATTTTACATTGTATCCATTTACACAGCTGGATACATACTGAAGCAATGCAGGTTAAGTACCTTGCTCAAGGATACAACGGCAGTGTCCTTACCCGGGAATCGAACCTGCGACCTTTTGGTTACAAGCCCAGTTCCTTACCCACTGTGTTACACTTGTCCACCAACATTTGCGTGTATACCCGTTTTGCCGGGCGCAACGTTTGCCTGCTTCTCCCTTTAGAGCCGGACGCGACGTGAGCGCGTTTTAGCCGCTGTCATCGTTTTCAAGACACGTGACCCACGAAATGCGTCGTGATTCGCTGAAATACACGTCGGGAAGGCGAAATGCATTATTCATTATTCGCCTTAGGTCTGAATGGGTTAAATAGTGTCCCTAAAGTATGTACTGCCTACTAAGCATAGTACGTACTGTTTAGTGTGTATGTTTTAGTATGCGATGGGCAGTATGCAAAAAAAAAAATGTCCTCCATGCTATTCAATAACCGACCTGTGGAAGTGTCACATGATGTTACGCTTTTGTGCGGTCATGCTCACGTGTCGTCGTTGTTGTTGTTATTGTGGAATGAAAATGCCAGAGAAGTTGTGTCGCATATTGGAAGTGAAACTGTGCGTCATATTTATTGGACCAAAATGGTCGTTTAATTTCTGAAAGGTATGCTCTTCGACACCCCGGAAATATGTGTATAATAATCCTACAATTTTCTCATTCAGTGTACTCAATGACAATACTTAATAGTACAGTAGTCAAGTGTGCTGATTCAGTCACGACCCTGGTTTCATGCCAAGATGCTATTCAAAACAAGAGGTAAAAAGCATCGCGTTGCCTTCGCAACCAATTGGTGGAGCAGAGGTTATGATTGCCTGGTCTGTCTATCTGTCTGTGCGTGTGCTTCTGTCCGTCTGTCCATCTGTCTGTCTGTATGTCCACCCATCTGCCCTTCTGGCTAACAGGTTAGCTCAGAAAGTTCTGTGTGTTTTTTTTTTTTTCTTCCATGAGAAGGCCTCGACCATTACCCGAGGGCAGGAGGGAGGGTGAAACAGCCTTTCAAGGCTTGCTGAAGACACGCATTCTCCCGCGCGCCTCTTTGGGTTTAAAAGCATCTCGAGCAACAGGCCCTTTCATTGTGCTGAAGTGGTTTACAGCTGCCGGATTACTGACAGTCAGTCAGAAAAAAAAAACACGCTTTCGTTTCGCTCGCTTTGTAGCCTTTGTTTAAGCCTGTGGAAAAACAGCAGAGAGAAACGGAATCTGCCGTCAGGATCAGATGTCGCCTCGTTGCGCGTTGCCCGGAGGTTGAAACGCGCAGCCCTCCGAAAGCTGTTTGTTTTTTTCTTCGAGGTTTTGAAAGTTACTGATGTTGAACTACGAAACGTTGCTCCTCCGAGAGGCTGAAATGTTACGATGTCCCGTTTTCTCTTTTCTCAGAGTGGCAGAGACGCAGCTGTGTCACTTAGGAAGATGCTGAAGACAGGCGCGGCCAAGTACTAGTAGAGCATTTAGGATTTTAATCGCTAGCAAGTGTGCTGGTGCTCTTGTATGGTTTAACTCCCAAGTTCCTGTTGAATGTCATGGTAGCTGGTGGATTTTAATGCCTTTTGTGGGATTTTGGTATGGTTTTGGTTTTGTTTCAGTCTGGACAAAAAAAAAAGAACTCTAAACTACAGACCAACCAGCCTGGCCTCAATCCTTTTGTGTTTATTGCTCACACAGCACAACACACTTTGACACAAATCGCACAAAATCAGTCCACCCGCACAAAACCAACAAAACAGCCCTCTGCCGCACCGGCTGTAGCCGCAAACACGACCAAAACGTGGCCGAAACACCGGCTGCAACACCGGCGACACCGGAATCGCCCCCTGCAGGGAGAATTCCGTTTCCTCCTGCGAGGGAGGTGTGACAGGGCTGTGAACTGGACTGTGGAGCGACCTTGAGCTCGGTGAAGGGGGGGGGGGGGGGGGGGGTGGGGGGGGGTGACGGGATTAAGGAGAGGGACCACAGCCACTCTGAAGAATCGCGGCATTGTTGCGGCCTGTTCCTAAAAAGAGAGAGGGGAGAGAGGTCTGAGTCGGGAGAGAGAGCGAGAGCGAGAGAAAGTGGCTGAAAACGCTGTCCTTTCCCCCTAACCCACACTCGCCACCAAGTTTCTGTGTGAGGTTTCCGAAAACCGGACCCCTGCAGAGTCCCACTGTCAATGCTGCAGGTCTCTTTTGACAATGAGATGTTTTATCTCAAGAGACTAACCCGGATAAATAAAGTTTAAATAATAATTTTAAAAAGCTTTAACACAGACGATCTCAGCTGAATTAATGAATAAACCATTACCGTTACTCCGAACCACATAACTTTTCCTACCTGGTCCCACACACACACATTCACTGTGCACACTATACACACACACTTTCACTGCGAACACTTACACACACACACACACACACACATGCATTCACTCGTGCACACTTACACACACACACTCACACACACATTCACTGCGTACACTTAAACACACACACACACACACACACGCATTCACTGTGCACACTTACACACACACACACACACACACACGCACACACACACACATGCATTCACTTGTGCACACTTACACACACACACATTCAATGCGCGCACTTACACACACACACACACACACTCACACACACATTCACCACACACACACACACACACACTCACACACACACACACAGGCTGGATTTGGGCTGCTGCATCGCTGCCGTGCTTAGCTCTCTGCCCCCCCTTCAAACAGCTTAGTCTCAGCTGGCGGGGCACAGCGCTGGCTGTAATGGGGTCAGCTGGATTCAAGCTGGGGCACCCGGGCTTTGGAGCGGGAACGTGCGTCTTCCGGGGCAGCGCTGGGATTAGCCGGGGGGGGGGAATGTGGCCCAGAGGCCTCCCTCCCTTCCAGCAGCCGGGAGAAAGAGACCAGAAAGCTGGACTTGCGCTCCTCCGATTATTCACGGGGATTTCCTGCTTTAAGAAGGGGAATTAATTGCCCTCTGCATTACCAGTCAAGGCCCCGGGGGTAATTAAAGACGCCTTTGCCGTTATCTGCTGAGACGCAGAGGGATTGAGAATTGAGACGTTGAACCACAAGATGAAATCGTACTGTAAAATCATACTGCATTATCACCAGAACATCTCCAGCTGGTCATATATCTTAGCTGCGCAGTTCTACGCACTCTCGTGTAACTTGGTTGAGGTGATTCAATTCGGTTCAACTTTGTTTGCGTAGCGCTTTGTTTACGGAAGCACTGCCGCAAAGATGCGGTCACGGTGGAAATACAAAACGAAATTAAATTGGGCCTGAACGTTCCCCAAAAAGAAAGTGATTGAGGTAAAAAAAAAAACAAAAAAAAAAAAACTCCTATGTGGGAAGAAAAACTCTCCAAATGGGTTGAGAAAAAGGGAAGAAATCTTGGGAAGAACCCCGCTATAGAGTGTGAGCCCGTCCTCCGCTGGTCAGCCTGGTGCAATAGTTAAGATTGAATGAATGGTAGTGGAAATGTAATGAGGGATCTTGCAGAGCAAATGATGAAATGGGGCTGGGCAGGTTACAGTCAGAGGCAGTTACACTGGCTGGTAAAAACAGTCCAAGCAGCGAGATGTGCAGTAATATGCAATGCAGAGGGACGCGCTGTGCTTTTAGGCTCTCTGGTTGTGTCATTGTCTGGGCTTGACCAGGGAGAGGGATGAGGCTGGAGCGGTCTGCAAACTCAGGGCAAAAGGACAGGGGCAGAAGCCCCAGGGAAGAAGGCCGCGAAGAAGAAGGATTAGGTGCTAAAAATAATTATGAGATTAACTGCTGCATATGTAGAGGCCTGTGGGTATTATGGGAAAGGCCCAGTGTGCTGTGCTGTGGGCACCATGCATAACCTTGGGAATGATCCTGAACAGTTCGTACCCCAGCAAGACACAGAACGGCAGACCCCTTGAGACTTTCACATGCAGTGCCAGGGCAACAGCACAGTCAGCTCAGCTCACGGGACAGCTCTCTGGTCCTGATTTACCACACCCCAAAACCCCCCCCCCCCCCGCCCCTGACATCTTTAACAAAAGCATTGGCTAAAGACGTAAGTTTTTGAGCGAGAGTGTGTGCCTGAACTCCGAACACGCAGAGGAAGATAATTCCACAAGACCAGGGGCTCTGTAGGAGAAGGCCCTGCCTCCCATTGTAATTTTAGATATACTTGGAATTTTTAAAATAGCCAGCGTCTTCTGAGTGAAGCAATCTCGGAGGAGAATAAAGGATAAGTATCTTTCTAAGAAACTCTGGAGCCGTTTAAAAAGCATTTAAAGCCTTGTGCATTAGGAGTTAGAATATTATAGCCAATTCAAAATTTAAATAGCAGCCGATGAAGAGGTGCGAGCACTGGACCGATGCTCACATTTCTTGGTCGTTGTAAGTACCCAAGCTGTACACCTACGCTGTATTCTCTACGATTCTGAGACGTTTCAAGGCTGAATTACTGTAGCGAGACGATAAAGCATTACCATAATCCAGCCTAGAGTTTACAAAGGCATGAACCAGTTTTTCAGTGTCCTGTAGGGACAGCAACTTCCTCAATTTAGGTTCGCTCCTCAGGTGAAAGAAGGGCAGTCTTGAGATATTATTAATGTGGGCCTGTGAAGAAAGATAAGAATCAATAGTCATGCTTTAAGGTTTTTAACAACCGCATTGGCCGAGACAGAGAAGCCATCTAGATTTAAAGAAATGTTTAAGAATTCATCTCTCAGAGATAGATTCTTAAATATTTATATTTCCATCTTATATTTCCATCTAAGCATGCTCCCCACTGAGGAGATTTCTGCAGTGGAGCGTTTCTGTCTGCATCAGGTCATTGTTACCCCAGAGCAAACTCCAGCACGTAGTTAATATTTACATCACAACCGGGTGATTAAGCATAGAGACTTAGAAAGAGGTTAACGGTGTTCTCGGTTTTAATTGGAATGTTTTCAAAGGTTGCAGGAGTCATTGCATTATTATACACTGTATTTGATCAGCTGGTGTCCTTATCAAGGCCACGCTACCTGGCCTACATTTACTGTATAATCCAGGCGCATGTAATGCGCAATATAAAGCGTGTCTGAACACACAGTGGAGCGGTGTGTGTGTGTGTGTGTGTGTGTGCCAGTTACCTTTCTCTGGGGTTAAACTGCATGGCCTCACCTGCAACTCTCCGGTCAAAGTCCGGTTTTGTGACGGCTGGTGTGTCTGAAGAACGCCGTGTCAGGGGGAAGCTGGACTTCCTGGTGAGACTTCCTGGAATGGCAGCCCATTCAGTTGCCTGAATTCCGACCTGCCTGTTTTCCCAAAGGGTTCAATCTCGTGTCCCCCCCCCCCCATATCATCCCCCAAAATTTTGCAGTGGGAGAAGACTCCATCCTCGGACTCCTGTCTGCTTGTGTTCCTCCCCCGTTAAGACATTCTCGCTCGGGTCTGGTGCAGCGTGCTGATAAACTTCTGGGCCTTGTGTACGCTGTCACCTGCGCTGTTGCTCTGTGTCAGGGGTGGAGGGAGGCAGGGATTCCAGCAGGGCGGCCAGCACAGGGCACCCAGCACAGGGCAGCCAGCACAGGGCAACCAGCGCAGGGGAGCCAGCACGGGGCACCCAGCTCAGGGCAGCCAGCGCAGGGCAGCCAGCACAGGGCAGCCAGCACAGGGCAGCCAGCGCAGGGCAGCCAGCGCAGGGCACCCAGCACAGGGCAGCCAGCTCAGGGCAGCCAGCGCAGGGGAGCCAGCGCAGGGCACCCAGCATAGGGCAGCCAGCATGGGGCAGACAGCCCAGGGTAGCCAGCATAGGGCAGCCAGCACAGGGCAAGCCAGCGCAGGGCTACCGTCTCTGCTCACAAACGCTCACAAACATCTTTGTTTGTTCCAGTGCCACAGTTGCGATTGGGCCTTTGGTTTATTCACAACACTGTTTGCAAGCCCAGTGACGGTTTTATCACTAACTTTAAAACTGTATCTATTGTGAGTTCTATTATATACACACCTCCAGGCCTTTAACCGACCATCAAAAGGACCAGGCGCCTTCCAGAGGGCCTAAGCTTGACCCCTTTTCCCCCCTGGGAATGAAGAGGCCCAAGGGGGAGCCCTAAATAAAAGTGGAGTTATTTTTATGATGCAGATGGGAATCAGAGTGGAGGATGCAGGATATGATATGAGAGACGGAGGAGGAGTGCTGATCTGCCTGTGCTAGTTTCACCCTCCGAGCGACGAAGAGGAGTTTATCCCCGGGGGTGTGTTGGAGGGCAAGGTTGGGGGTGGGGGTGGGGGTGGGGGGGGGGGGTGAGGAGGGGGGAGGCTCCCCACACTACAGAGCGCTCTTTGTTCTCCGTTTAGTCTGCTGGGGACAGAGGAGTGATACTGCGGAAGTTTGCTATTCTGTGCACGTTGTCAACTTTTTTTTTTAGCCCCTTTTTTTTACCCCCACTTTTTTTTTTTTTTTTTTACCCCATATATGTTTTCCCACGAGGCTCCCAGGGGAGTAAGGGACAAAAGCCCCCCCAAATTAAGTGACACCCTCCCCTCCCCCACCCTCCCCCCCACCTCTAAAACTGCAGGGAGGTGTGGTGGGGGGGGGGGGTGGAGTAAGATGGCACACATAGGGGAAAAAACAAGCATTCCCCTCTTCCCCGCTGTAGGTGGTTCTCCTCTGCTTGGAGACTCACGGTGGCTTCTTCGCTGATGAAGCAGGAGATGATTAATGTTCCCTGTGATCTTGGGGTTTTGGGGTGGGGGGTGGGGGGGGGGCTGTCATCTCCTCGCAGTCTAGGGGCTCCTGGAATGCTCAACGTTGAGCTTTCCCCTCAATGCTCAACGCTGCTTTTAGAGAAGATTCTAGAACACTTGGCATTGTTTGCAGTGCTCCAGTGCTTCTGGAACACCAGTCCGCCATTCCGTTTCGGTTGGCCTGCGGATGGCCGCGGCTCCTATTCAAGCAAATTCATAGCGCGTTTGTGGGAGCCTGGTAGTAAAAAAGTTGGGGAAAAATTGGTGAAGACAGGCTTATACAGGTGCTTCCTTTGAAACACCCCCCCCCCCCCCCCCCCCCCAACAGGTATCTATGCACTGATCTTCAAAGGGCAAGCACCTGGCCTGTGCTACAGAGGACCTGGATCCCTCTTGACTGAAAAAATTGCAGTTTTGGTTGTCAGTGAAGGGGAAAGTGGGGCCCGTGTCCCGTTTGGGTGTGACACAGGAGGGATCCGGCCTATAAGCCGCATAGAGATATTTTTAAACGCGGATCGTTAAAGTCCTGAATGTGTTCAGTCACATACTCCGTTTTAAAGGGGCTTTATGTTTTTAATCAGTAAATATGTTGAAGGCCGGGGCGTGACGAAGAAGCAGTGACTGGAGCTCTGTACTGAGCGCTCTTATCGTTTTCCGGTAATTCGATTACCGTGATGCATAAGGGACAGAACGCACAGGATCGCTATAGGAAGAGAAAAAGAGAAAAAGGCTTCCAGTATCCTGGCAGTAGCCCTCCGGACGCCCCCCAAGGGAATTGGATAACAAGGTTTGATTTATTTATTTATTTATTTTTTCTAGTCTGTGGAGACATCCACTGTGTAAAATAGCTGCTAGAATAACGTGGTCGTGTATGTGTACACCGAGAGGCATTAAATCACAAGAAATTAACCCTGAAATGGCCACAGAAACATATTGTAATGAATTACATAGCTCAGGAGGTAAGAGCGGTTGTCTGGCAGTCGGAGGGTTGCCGGTTCGATCCCCGCCCTGGGCGTGTCGTAGTGTCCCTGAGCAAGACACCTAACCCCTAACTGCTCTGGTGAGTGCGAGGCATCAATTGTAAAGCGCTTTGGATAAAAGCGCTATATAAATGCAGTCCATTTACCATTTACCAATTATACACAGAAAAAAGAAAGAAACATTTATTTTACTTAATTTACTAACAGTTAAAATACCAGAAAAAAAGTGATTCAGGACACTTATATGTTTGCAGCATGCCATATTTGGTAGAATAATACACTCTGTGTAAAAGGCAACTCGCTTGTATTACTGTGCCTGGACTGTGGCACAGCAGCAGTTTTCTACCTGGGAATCAAACCCGCAACCTCCATTTCCCATGGTACTGCGCTGCCGCTACCGATTACGGCTTTGTAATTATGTACAAGGCTGTAATTAATTGGTCGTTGAAAGTGGTGTGGCAGTTCAGCATTTATAGAACTGAATGTGATTTCCCTGAGAGAATGGAATGCTGATATAATGACAGAGCCATGCCAAAGCAGCCAGGCCTGGGCCAGATATGGAATTTACTCAATGGAGGAACGGGTAATGTCCCCATCTTAGGGTTGTTCACCTGGTTTGACTTTAACTAAAGAGTGTTCATTCAAAAAAATATATATATATATTTTTTTTTTTGCATAGCTGCCCACATAGTTTTATGCATCTATTTCACTTAAAAATATAAATTGTTTTGCATCTTGCTCTTTGTGTAGTAAACGCTTGATTTGACCCTGGAGCATTTTAATTTTGAAGTGTCTCTGCATAAATACAACACACACGGCCCTGTTTTTGTACTTTTGTCGAAAAGCCGCGCATCGGAATGCATGCGTGTGTACCTCGCCAAGCCTTTCCCTGCTAAGTGGTACCTGCTCTGTTGCTAAGCTATTGAATTGTTGGTAATGGGATGCAAATACATGGTGATTGAACTCCAGTGCATTAGAATAGAGCACCGGAGGCTGAAAACCTGGGGATTTAGCCTGGTACTAGGCCACCGGGAGGTTTATTTGATGACACTTGTTCATGGCCACCCCTACCAGCACACAAATCCATTGTTTATGTTGTGTGGTGACCTTTTTGCTGAGGTGACTGTCAGTGTCTGAAGCGAAGGCTGTTGATGGCTCAACAGCACTGTGACCTCTCTCCACACACCACCTGACTTTCTCATTCCCACACACATGTTTTTCTTTGCTTCAACGGTCAGTGAAATCACACGACGTCGAGGCAAATGGTTTTTTTTTTTTTTTCTCAGGGCATTACGCTTCTCTCACTGCTCACACAAACTAGGAGTAGAAAAAAAAATCTCTCATGGCTGTTGTATTAGAAGTGTCATTGAGGCTCTTGAGTTCACTTGAATTGACCCTTGCTATGGATATGGCCCCTGAGCTGTCATTGGGCCCTGCTGTCTGTCCAAAAATACTCTCTGGAAAAATACTCATTGTCTAGTTGTTGTTGTTTTTTTAATGAACACTTTTCCCGCATTTACTGTCAATGTATATCGTCTGCCTATAACATGGCATCTTCTTGACAGCTGCTTTTAAAGTAGTTTCAGTAAACCTCCTCGGGGTTATATAGGTACTCGTGTCCTTTGAGGTGCGTTTTAGGCCTTGTGTAGTGCTTCCAGTATTCGTGACAAGATCCACACCCCTCACGTGCATCGTCAAGGAAACTGAAGGAAGCTTCCTAAATTAACCTGGAAAGACTTTCCCAGGCTCTGTTGAGTTTTTCGCACGCATTTAAAATTCCAGACACTCAAGCTTTCTCAAGCGTGCGTTGGTGTGAGTCACTGCTCCGTGAGCTCTGATGGTGCCGTTGGACGCGTTCCATCCGTCTACCCACAATCCCCCTGGTCTGTTACTGTAAGGCGCGCTGAGGCCGAGCTCTGTTGAGGAACAGGTGTTTTATGGATCTCATTACCAATTACTGCACGGCTTTTAATCGCTAAATGTAGCCAATTTAGGCTATTTAATTCCCTTCTCCCTTGTTAACAGTGGCTGAGAAGTACCTCAAAGTTTCATGGTTGAGTATCCTGTAGAAAATGTTTGAGAGATAATACAGTTTTGAAATTAAAAATAAAAAAACCCCATAAAAGTCTGGTTTTGGTTGAGATTAAACCCTCTGTGGCTGTGCTCCTAGACTCCCAAAATTCAGAATGTGTTCTAATCGGGGTCTGGAATTGCACCCTTGACTGGACTGGGATTGACTTTTTGACAGAGGGGCTAGAGCTTTGACAGAGAAAGTTCGTTTTTTTTTAATTTTGGTCTCCTTTACTTTGCTGGAGGACCATTGGCTCATGAATGGCCTTCTGAAGATTAGTAATCGGCTCATGAATGATTCATCTCGTGCGTCCCTCTGCCTTGTCACGGGCCAGGAGCGCTGTTTTTTGGGGCGATGTTCTGCCCGCCTGCTGTTTAGCTGGGTCGGTCTGAGGAAACTCTTCGCCGAAATGGAGGGGTCGGCCTGTTTACTCACCTTCGTTTGTATTAATGTGTGTATTCAAGTGGTTCTAGTCTAGTCGAGTCATCATTTTGCCTCCCCTTTTTTTTAGGTACAAATTGGCTGTAGATTTTAATGCCTCTCAGGTATTTTACCGTATAAATCAGCGTTGAGAAATGGTTGAAAAACTGATTAAACAAGACCAGGTCAAAACCTAGTATATGGCTGGACCTAACACACGTGATCCGGCCGACCAATGGTGTAACTTCATAACTCGGCCAACCAATGGTGTAACTTCATCACTCGCTCACTCACTCACTCACTCGGTCACTCAGTTACAGACATTCGCATTTGTAGGGCTGGCCCCGCTTGTGCGGTCCAGCCAAAAGTGCCATCAAGTGAGGATTGCCATGTGAGTGTGTAGACTATGGTCCTGTTTTCATCCTCTTTTGTTTATGTAAATGTGCTTTCAAGGCACTGAAATTCCTTCATTTCGGCAGCTTCAGGTGCATAAGTGAGAGCCTGTGCCGTCATCTTCGCCCTGTTAAAGCGAGGAACCGCCATTAACAGACAGCTCATCAAAATGCGCAGATATGGACGCAGGTGTTTAAGGGAGGCCAAAAAGCGGAAAGGGGAAAATGGCGGAAGCCGAAAAGATGAAAGGAATGCCTTTTGAGTACTGCGAGGCTCTGAAAGAAGAGGGGGGTGGGGGGGCTGGGGACTGGGACAGGGAGGGTGGGGGGTGGTGGGGCGGGGGGGGGGGGCAGTACTGTGAGCTTGCCCCCCCCCCCCCCCGTCTCTTTTCTTACCTGTTCCGTTTGGTAGCTCATGCGGAAAGGGAAGCACGGAGTGGGCTAATGGGGGCTGGTGAGTGTGTGCTGGTGTGAGCTGGGGAGAGGCCCTGAGATGGGAGGGCCATTTATGTGACACTCACCTCAGGCTTACTTTCATATGAAATGCATATGTTGTTTGCATATTTTTATGTCTTGTTTATTGCATTGCATTTATATTACATGACATTACAGGCATTTTATCGCTCTTATCTTATCCAGAGTGACTTACACAACTTGCTGCATAGCATTTACATTGCACCCATTTATACAGCTGGATATATACTGGAGCAATGCAGGTTAAGTACCTCACTCAAGGGTACAACAATGGTAGTGGACCTGGGAATCGAACCTGCGACCTTTAGGTTACAAGACCAGCCCCTTCCCCCATTATACTACACTGCCGTTTATTGCATTTTTAAATACCTTGTTCACGAGTATAACTGCAGTTCACTTCTTGGGAATTAAACCATAAACTATACGATTGCTAACTTAGTTCCTTAATCCACATAATAACCTTAATGTGTCTCTTTGTGTGTGTGTATGTGTTTGTGTGTGCATTTGTGTACACGCATAGCCCACACACACACACACTCTGGTTTGCTTCATTATTTGTCATTCTCCTTGTTTGAAAAGATCACATGGATTGGTCCAAATGAGGTATAAGCTGTTATGCCATAGTCTGGCTTTCAGCACTTATGGTGCTGTGATTTTAATAAGCATACGACAGTTTTGCTGTCAGCCAACGAAAGGGTAAAAAACCCAGAAGAAAACAAAAACAACAGCTGGCATGCAGTCCTAGTGTCAGACCTGTCAGATCTGTGGGAGAGACTGTAGTGTTTGGGAAATTTTGCCTAATTGCATTGCAGGCGTTTGAAGAGAACCAAAGTCATTCAGAAATCTGACCCCATGGAAAAGTTACCTGAGAGAATAACTCACGGGTCATTTTTCTGGCACAAGAATTGCCCCCCCACCCCCCCCCCCACCCCCACCCCGTAGAAAAAATCACCTGCATATTGTAATCCAGGTTTTTGGGATTGGGGTCAGTTTTTCATGGGTGTCAAGTTTATACATTTCATCATATTTCATCAGTTTATACAGCTGGATATATACTGAAGTAATGCAGTTATGTAGCTTGCTCGAAGGTACAACTGCAGTGTCCTATCCAGGAATCGAACCTGTGACCTTTAGGTTACAAGACCAGTTCCTTACCCATTATACTACACTGCGGCCCTTGGTAAAGCTGTCCATGGTAGTGTGTCACCACTGGTGCATGCAGCTGCCTTGGCCTGACGTGTAACATTTGCATTTTTCTTTGGATTTTACTTTGTACATGTGAATTGATGAAGGGTGTAATAACCTGCTGTTATTGTTTCCGTGGGTGTGTTTAGTGGTTGGATCAAGGATGACGTACTCCCCATATTGCTAGATACCTTGTATGATCGTATACCTTTATGGGTTTGTTGGAACTCCGGGAGGCTGTCGATCTTTAACGTTTTCCCTCTCCCTCTGCTCACCCCATCCCATCCTAGATAGCGGTAGGCCGAGCGGATAAACCCTTGCAATTTGACGAATTCCTAAAACGAGGCTACTCAGAACAACCCATCGGGCGAGCGAAGGCTGTAAAAGCCAGTGGAGTGACTCTGTGTGTTTGCCATCCAATCAGTCACTCCTCCGGAGAAGGGGCGGAGAAATTTGATATGGGAAATGGCTCTGTCATTGAAGCCCGGGGCTAATGATTTACCGGAATAGCAGTGTAGTGTTTTGGAAGGCATTGGAGAGTCAAACTTCCACTCCTCATTTTGCCCATTCATTGCAAATGCATTTTACTACCCCAAATTATAATTCCAGCTTGAATTCATATTTGGGGGTGGAAAAATAGAAGTGACTCACTAATACATCAGGTTTAACAAGCCATTACCCACAAACAGCCAGTAACCCTTTGAAGAGAAGGTTTTTTTTGGAATGTTTTTTTAAGTCATTGTTCTAGAACTCCTTTGCATTCAGTTACCAGCGGTGATTGTGACATCAGCATAAGAATGTTCAGTTAAGAATCACATATTTGTAATCTTACTCCAATGTAACTATAGCTATGCTATACTACAGATAATATCATCATATATATATATTTTAAATCAGCTGAATGTGTGAGAAGGTCTTCTCTGCACCAGTGTACTCACTGAGAAATGTGTGTGAGTGTGATGCTTCCAGAGGTGAGGATCTGCTCCGTCTCTCACTCTCAGGGTCAAGTGTCTCAGCTCAGGCCCTGGGAGCAGGTGATGGTGACTCCAGGCCTTAGAGAGACCACGCGGGCCACCTGTATAAACCAGACCGGCAGGACTTTACTGTGTTTTTCTTAAATTTATTAAGGCCTCCCTGATAGGCCGAGAGGTCTGGGGAACGTGCTCCCTGGTGTGAAAGTGGAGCCGCTCTCCGTTTCCGTTCCCGCCGATGCCGTCTCGTTAATTTGGTGTGAAAATGTGTGGAGTTTTCGGGAGGGAGCTCTCGATGCTGTTAACATGGCAGCCTCTGTCTCGCCCTCTCCCTGGCCTGTTTATCGGCCTGCTGTTTGACGATTTGATGAGTTCAGGCCTCTTTTAACCTTTTGAAGGGTAGATTTTTTGGAATGTTTTTTCAAAATTCTAAGTCAGTGTTCTAGAACTCCACTGCTTTCAGTTACCAGCAGTGATTGTGACATCAGCATTAGAATGTTCAGTTCAGAACATTCTAATCTCATATTTGTGATCTGACACCTTCAAGGGTTTAAAGGCCCCCTGGGGGATCCAGTGGGGGTCACAGAGTTCACCCTACGAGTCCCCGAAGGATTCGACAGCACGGAGCGCTTAGTCGGTTAGAAACGGAGTTGGCCCTTTTCCAGCTGTGCTTCACACACGCGTGCGGGTTGCTGGGGCGCACCTGTGCGGCGGGAGCAGAAACCCCACACTCCGCGTTAGCCCGGCGGCGAGGGGTTCCGGGCCGCCCGACTCAAACGCGGCACGCTGTGTAGCATCCCCGTGAGGCCCTTAGCCGCAGCCGCGCGCGCGCGCTCCTCCCTCCCCCGCCCTCCCCGCCGCCGCCGTCGCTAGCCGCAGCCGCGCTCGCGTAATGAGCCGAGCACTCGAACCCTGTTCCCGTGCGCAGCCGAGCGGAGAGGGCGACGGCGGGGCGTCAGCGGCGGGGATATCGAGTGATCGTAAATTTCCCAGCGTGTGGCTGACGCTCCCCCCCTCCCCCCCCTCCCCCACACCCATTACCCCTCTCCTCCTGCTGCTGCCTCCCCCCCCCCTTTTTTTTTCTAATCTGAGACCCGGTAACCGTAGACGTCACCGCGGGACGCGTCGGCGAGCGGTTGGTTGACCTCACTTCCTTCTCCTGACAGCTGGAGTGTGATTACGCCCGACAGTAATATCCTGCTGCTGACCCCCGCGGGGTCGCCTTTTTGGAAGCAGCGCTCAGCAGGGAGGGGTGGGTGGGGGGGGGGATTTGGGGAGCCCGTGCTGGAGAGGGAAGTGGGTGCGGCGTCTCTATTTGATGTCAGTCGGAGCAGGGCGGAGCCGGGTAACAGTGTCCCACCCTGCAGCCCTCTGCCTGTTAGTAGGGACCAGACTCCCCGTCCACATATGGCCCTGAATGATAACGTGTGCAGTGATGGTGATCTTTCATTCCTGGCCAGTAATGCTGCTGGAAACACCTGCCTGTTAGCCATTCTCTTTACACTAAACAGGAGTACAGACGTTCCTGAAGTGTAAAAAGTGTGTGTGCAGTACCGCTGCTGTGGAATATTCTCGTAGATTTCTGAAAAACCTGCTTCGCCTTTACACACGTATGGCCTTCGTATAGCGTATTTATTTCTGTTTTTTAAATGATACTAATGGCTCTATGGCTTTGCCCTGAGCTCCTGCCTGTGTGAACCCCCAGGAAGCAAGATTGCTGTCCCTCCCCCTGCCTCCTGGCCCCCATGTCACCCCCCCCCCCCCCCCCCCCCCCCTTAAATGTGTGTTTTAACCGGTGCTTGGGGAGGGGCTGTGATGAACAAGGACAGGATGCATGAACGCAGATCCTTTCCTTTCCCTATGGACTGACTGGAGTGAGAGATAGGGATGCATCCTTTTTGCTTATGTGCTGGATGAAGCTACAGGATCTCCCCGGTCTGTGTGTGGATGCAGACCTGTCCCTATCGTCCCCAACCCCTCCCCCCGGTCCGCTATTGCAGGTCAGGAGGGGGGGGGTGTGCCCCTGTCACCCCCCCCCCCCCCCCCAGTCCGTCATCAATATCCCCACCTCCCTCAGAAATGTAGCTGATCATATTCATATAAAACCCCAATCACAGTCTCCTCAACCATGTTGTTACCATGCAGTTCTGTTACCATTCCATCACCATGCAGTTCTGTTTACCATGCTCTTACCTTGCTGTTCTGTTACTATGCTGTTACCATACAGTTCTGTTACCATTCCGTCACCATGCAGTTCTGTTACCATTCCATCACCATGCAGTTCTGTTACCATGCCGTTACCATGCTCTTGTGTCTGTCGGAGGTAGGGTCAGTGGTGAGGACTGTTGCCCTGGGAGACGGACCATCAGCACATCTCTTCACCAGTCCATTGGCTGCACTCTGGGTGTAAAGTGATGGCCCCGTACTGCCCCTTAGTCCTGTCCAGAGGCATATTTCTTGATGGACAGCACTTTTCCAGCACTTTCCCCAGTGATGGGGTTTATTATCTTTAAAATGTTACAGGCCCAGTTCAGCTGAAACTGTTTTTCCCCTCTCTCTCTGCTGAAGCCACAGGTGCAGAGAGCTCCAGACAATAATCTTCGCTCATTTTCTGTTTCCTGCTGGGAGTCGGTTGACGTTCTGATTTGGGAAATGCAGAAGTTCCACAGCGCGAATCCTCAAGCTCCTTTCTACACTAATCCCTCCTGTATTAGCTGTAACAATTTCCTTTTTTTTTTAAACAAATCTTAATGCGATAAAGTGATTAAAAACACATCTGAAGTTTTCAAAACTTGAAACGAAGAAAAGTACTGCGTATTATAATATTTTTCTGCAATTCTCTCAGAATAATATATACGCATAGCCTGCAACTTGCCCTCTACTTTACGAACCAACCCACGGCCTTCCTGCGGTGCGATTGGGGCAAACCTATTGGATTTATCTATTGCTGCGTAACCATAGCAACCGAAAATTTCCCCTGGTAAGCCATCAAAAAAAAAAGTCTAATTGTTATCATAAGCCCTCATCACCATAAAACAAGTAAACATTATGCTAATGATATTAGAAATAATTAGAAGTAATGTAAGCATTTTAGATGGGGGTGCTGGGGGGCAAATCAGGTTTCCCCAGTCCCATTATTTAAATTGGCTGACGGGACTTGGCTACCAACTGTTGCGTTTGTTTGGGGGATCGTTGAGTATTCTGTAATTATGTGAAGTAAGGGCAGCAGATGAGGGGAGTATTCTCTCTGGAGCCTTTCCAGCCTGCAGCCGAAAATCAAACTGCTGTTCCGGTCTGAAGTCTGAAGCTCGACAGGGCTGGGCCTCATCAGTGCACGGACATAGACATGCAGTCTCATCCTCATCAAAAGACAGAAATACTCAGACAGACACAGACAGACAGACAGGCAGACAGACACGCATGCATGCACATGCAGACGCGCACGCACGCAAGCTCGCACGTGCATGCACGCATGCACACATGCACACACTCACTTGCGCACACACACACACACACACACACACTCACATTCACTCACACACGCACGCACACATGCACACGTACACGCAGGCACGCATGCACACATGCACACAGACACACACACGTGCACATACACTCACACGCACACACACACACACTCACTCGCGCACACACACACACTCACATTCACTCACATACGCACACACACATGCACACGTACACGCACACACACACACACAGACACACACACGTGCACATACACTCACACGCACACACACATACGCACACACATGCACACGTACACGCACACACACACACAAACACACACACACACACATAGACACACACACGTGCACAGACACTCACACGCACACAGACACACACACGTGCACATACACACACACGTACACACAGACTCAACCGTCCACAGCTGGAGGAAATTGTGGGCCATTCCCGCTCTTCCCTTGGCCAGCCCTGATCCGAACGTCCGCAGGGTGTCTGATATACACGAGCTGAGAGAATTCACACGCACGCTTAGCCGTCATCGTAATTGGTACTGCTTTGGCGGTAATTGTGTCTGAGATTCAATTTGCCTAAAACGCTCCTGATAGCAGCTGTCAGCTCGGATTCAATTCCAGGCCTGGGGGGGACGGACGAGATGAGCATTATAAAAAAATAAAAAAAAATCCGCAGATGAAGCCTCGTTTCAGCTCTGTCGGGGATCTTCACACACACACACACACACACACACTCACACCTTTACCCGCGTCCGCTCCACGTTCCCGTCCGCTCCCAAAAGAGCTGTCGAACCCCCGCGGTGGTTTCCGAGGCAAGGCCACCTCGATTGAGAGTGACGGGCAGGCGATTTTTTTTAGTTTTCTCGTCGTATATATACCTCGTTAAATTCAGACAGCGGTGGCCATCTTCTGCCACTCCGCTACCCGATCAATAGACCACCAGCGGGGGCGAGAAGCCTGGACCGGGAAAATGGCTGCCTCTGGTGTCCGTGGCCTTTTCCCTCCTGCTGCGGATGTCCATTTTAACTGCAGAAGACTGAACTGACTCCCATTCAGTGTGATTTTGAGCTTTTTTTTTTTTTAAAAACCTCTTCTTAGCTGCAGGAGGCATTTAGGAGATGAAATATTCACCTCACATATTTCATTCTTTGTGGCGTTGCTTTATTTTTTCATATTTAATATTATTTGTAATACTTTTTTGTGGTAGGAGCAATCTATAGCGGTGATACGTTGTAAAGTTGTGAACATACAGTATATACCAGTTACAAATTGGACCGATTTACAGTACTAATGTGCTTAGAGAAACGAATCGTCTAATTTGGTGCATGCTACCATTCTCTTCAAAAAATCTCTTTACAACGAATGACTTTACAATGAACTTAACTGAAGTGAAAGACACTGAAGAGCCCTGAAATAGTTGTATAACTCTCTTTCACGCTAAAGTCACATGTGTAGAGAATTGATTTTGAAACCTTACCTTATCTCATCATGTGTGATTTGCCACAATCATGGGAGCTGCTCTCCTGTCAAGCCAGTATGATGAACGTGTCATTCTCTTCATGTTTCTGTTATTGTCTCGTTATAGTGAAAATATAGCTTGTCGCTTTTTGTGAGAATTCTTCCTTTAAGGGCCAAGGTTGCTGGATGCTGACTTTGATTCCTGTTGTTGTTAATATGCATTTGTGGAGGTCGTCCAATAGGTGGTTTTACAGATGGACATTTGTCTTTTCAGACAGTTATCCCTTCTCCTCTTCTTCACTGAGGACTGGGTCCAAGAAAATATTATTATAAAATATCAGTCTACCGGTCATGAATATTTTGTATGCGGACAAGCAGGAGATGGGGAGGCGGGCCAATTTCGGGGAAAGTGATTGGCTGTTTGATTCATCCTGGGTTTAGGGTACAATAAAAAAAACCAAAACATTTTTTCACTTAAAATTGATTTGCGTTCTTCACTTTTTTTGTACAGTTTCAGGGTATAAATGCCAGTAGTGCGCAATGTAATTTGTTTGTCTTCTTCAGTGGCGTCAGTTTAGCCTCATGCTAGAGAAAGTTTATGTTCAGCCAGTGTGCCCCCCCCCCCCCCCCCCGCCCCCCACCTCGCTCCTCTCCAAACCTCCCTGTCCCTCCCTCCCTCTCTCTCTATGTCTCTGTTGTACTATATTGTGCCATTGAAATGTGGGGCCAGCATGAGCTTGTCTTGTTTGGGCCTCCTCCTCCATAATGGTTCGGGAGTGGAGAGAAATGGCTGTGAAGAATCCGCCTGTCAGTGGGCTTGAAGGGACGACTTCATCTTTCTCCCGGTAATTAGATCACTTCGGCCGCTTGCTGGGGAGGGAGAGAAAAGGCACACACAACACACGGCCTCCGCACAATAGATGAATGCGGCCATCCCCCCCCCTTGTTTGGCTGCGGGAGGAACACGGCAGAGAAAGTGAAATGGAGAAACGTTCAAGTCAACGTTGAGGAGTGTAGGTGGGTGGTAGGGCGAAGTGGAGGGGGTTGGGGTTGGTTTTGGTCTACATCGAATTGCTCTGCTGGAAGTCTTTACTACTATCACCCCCCCCCCCTTCTTCTTGTATCTCCTCTGCTTCTGTAGCTGTCTTAAAAAGAAGGGGAAAGGTTGGTGGGGGGTTGGGGTATGGGGGGGTGAAAACCCTGTTTGTTAGCCTGTTTTTATTTTGGTTATTTCTGAGCCTACTGGAGTGCAGGAAATAGCCCTGTGGTCTGGCCGACGCTCCCCCGGGGAGGTCGGGAAGAATAGGCCCAGCTGCCCCCCTCCGCACCTCCCTGTCAATGGGGTATTGAGCCCCGGCCAGCTCACAGATACGGGAGAGGGACAGGGTCCGCACAGAGAGGAGCAGAGCCTCATCCAGAGAGCCCCAGCTCCTGTATCGCACACACATACACACATGCACTTACACACACACACACACACTTACACACACACACTTACACACATACACACATATACACATACACACACACATACATACATATACGCTCTCGCACACATGCACACACATGCACAAACACGCACACACGCACACACACACACACATACACACACACACACAAAAATACATACATATACGCTCTCGCACACATGCACACACATGCATAAACACGCACACACGCACACACACACATACACATACACACACACACACCCACACACACACACATGGCTATAGAGGGGCTATAAAAGCAGAAGCAAGAGAAGAATACCGTACATAACCCAATTTCCACGCCCCCTAGAGTCTTAATCTTAATTTGTCAGGGTGTGAATGAATCTCTCTGAATGTGGATATTTTAACGATTGTGAGCGCACATATTTCGGGTGGCGTACTCCGTGCCCAGTTCTAACAGGTGCTCCAGGCTTCTTGTGTTCTCTCTGGGCCTCTCAGCACAATGCCGGCCTTATTTGTCAGAATACCTGTGTCAGTCTGACTGTTCAGTCACAGCCCTGTGAGAACAATAGAGTCCTTTCTCTCTGTCCCACCTTCTCCTTCTCCTTCTCCTTCGGACACGTATCCTACTGGCATCTTTCTCTTTCTCCCTCTCCCTCTCTCTTTACTCGTTCTATACTCTCTGCTATGTTTTCTCTGTCTCTCTCTGTCTCTCTCTCTCTCTTATCTCTATACTATGTGTCTCTCCCTCTCTTTCTACTCTCTGCTATGTTTTCTCTGTCTCTCTCTGTCTCTCTCTCTCTCTTATCTCTATACTATGTGTCTCTCCCTCTCTTTCTACTCTCTGCTATGTTTTCTCTGTCTCTCTCTGTCTCTCTCTCTCTTATCTCTGTACTCTGTGTCTCTCCCTCTCTTTCTACTCTCTGCTATGTTTTCTCTCTCTTCTCTCTCTACTGTCTCGCCCCCTCTACTCAATTCAATTCAGTTCTACTCTCTACTCTCTCAACTTTTCACTCTCAGCTTGTGAAGTGAAAATGGCCTTCTGTTTTCATGTAGTTTTTTTTGTTGTTGTTGTTGTTGTTGTTTGTCATGGACATATTTGTCATTAGATTTATGCGGCAGCACTTCAGAACAGAAAATAGCAGACAAGAGGGCCCTGACAGGCATAAGCCAAATGGTGTGAATAGAATTGCCTTGATTTTTCCACTAAGAACACAATGTGTGTGAATCCGTCTGCCTTTGTAATGTCGAGCTGCGCCTGTCCTGGGGGTATCGTTGAGTGTGCCGGACCACAGGGGATGCCAAACACACACTGCTCTGATACAGACTCCCATGGCTTCATTAGCAAGAGAGTGGATGGTAAAATGTTAAAAGGAGAATGGACAGGCCACCTTCCGTCTGTGTGTGTGTGTGCGTATGTATATCTATATGCAGTGTATACTATATATAATTATTATTATTTTATTTTTTTCAAATGGGGATAGCAGAGTGGGTTATAGATAGAGATGGGATCACGGGCTACAGATAGACAGTAGATGGCAGGGAAGTGAACCCCTGGAGACATGGCAGTGTTTGTATATGAGTTAGGAAGTCGGCTCCCTTATGCACTGTGGTCTACTCATTCACGCTCACTTGTGTAAAAGACCTTGCGTTCCGTTTGGGTCAGAATGACCTAGTAGAAGAGGAAATGGGCCATTTCGAAACAAAACAGAACACAAGGGTTAAATTGTTTTGAATCTCCTCTCAGAACCCTATTATGGTTGGGATAGCAAACAGGAAAGGGGTAACAAATATGTGTGTTTGGCATATGACATGGAAAGGAAACTAATAAAAGGCGGCTTCTGCAATCTAAAAGGCAGAGACCTTCATATATCTACCCTTTAGTCTGAAAATTAAATCTGATTTAGTATGAGACTTAAAGTTGTGTTTTCTGATGAGATCTTTCTGCAAGTTAATTTCCAAATTATAATATAATGAGTTTTTTTTTTTTTTTTTTTTTGAATTCTTCCTTTGGGCTAATGACCTTTGATCCTGCTCAACGCACCTCATGATGAATTCTTACACGCCTGGGTATTGAGCAAGGCGTCGACGACTTCTGAGGCCATCGAAAAATTATCCTTTAATAGTCCCATTTTTTCGTCTTCATTGTGAGTCAGAGCAGACATTGCGGTGTGTCTTTGGCCTCTGGGTAGTCTGCGGCTGGAGGCTGTGCTCGCCGCACTGATCCAGGATGAGCGGAACGGGAGGAAGGAATTATAACCTGCACAGGAAGGTCCTCAGACGCGAGATCAGAGCGTGCGGCGGTTTACATTGGGATCAGGCCAGTCCAGCTGTGAGCCGTCTCTGCTGACCGGGGAAGGGTTCACAGGGAGGGCTGCCTCAGGTCGGGGGGGACGCTGTACTGTCTGCGTGGGTTACGCAGGGTTGCCAGGTGGCCGGTTTTCAGCTGGAATGTCCGGTTTCCGAAGTATTTGTACAGGTCCGGTTTGGAGTCCCGAGCAGACGATAAAATGTCCGGTCCGAGTGAATTATAGAAAAAACAAACCATTAGTTTGTCATGAATTCTTGTGTCAACCCGACCCCCTCCCTGCTGGTGCACCATTGCTTCCGACTGCTCCCCACCTCATTCACGATTAAGCTTTCAGATGTTTTCTGGTTTTGATAAATTCCTAAATCTGGCAACCCCAGGGTTACTCCTGCTCTGGGATGTAGGTTGTGTAGTCTGCAGCTCATCCGCAGTAGTGCAGAGACCACTGGGGAGAAGAAACACACAGCTGACCCCTGACCCTGATAGCGGCAGCCAATTCGATTTTTGGCTTCAGAGGCATCAGAAATTTATTTTACAGGAGCAGCTGATTGGAGGAGCTTGTGAGTGTGGGAGTTTGGGATGTGGAGAGATTTTATGTGTGAGTGACTGAGTGAGTGAGTGAGTGTGACTGACTGACTGAGTGCATGCCAGAGTTATTAAGTGACTGAGTGTTGTGTTGGGGGGCCAAAGAATGAGTGAGTGAAACTGCTGTTTCTCTCTGCCACAAAGTCTAATGGCCTGGATGAGCTTGGGCGGGTTTAATAACATTAACAAAGTGAAGCACTTTGCCCTCCTCCAGAGTCACCGCAGAAGAGCACTTTCAGAATCCCTCTGTTTTTGGCACCAGCTGGACAGGATCACTGTCCACTGAGTCGTGAATTTGTCCTTTTTAGATTTATCATCCCTCAAATGCCTCTTAACAAATACCCCACTCTGCTTCATTTCCACCTCTGTGTTCTTTTCATGAGTGAAGTACTGAAGAGTCAGAGTACATTTGAACTTGGGCATTTGAAGTTGAATCCTGTGGGCGGGTGGCCTGTGTCTGAATTTGCCGCTGTCTCTCTGCGGGGATAAGATCGACGTTGAGCACGAATCTGCGTGGAGAACATGCCGGAAGATTACCAGCCGGCTTTTCTGGCCCAGGTTCAGACAGCTTCTGCGAGCTGAGGTCTGGCTGCCCTTTATCAGAAGAGCTGTGTAACTGACACAGGAGCCAAAAGAAGCTTTTTTTTTTTTCTTTCCTTGAAGAAAGAACGAAGAACCCGAGTTTTGAAATGTGTGACGGGAGCTGTCCCAAGCCGACCCAATTTGGGATGATCTTGTGACTCGCCGGGCCCAGTTATCCATCTTGGCGTGACTGAAATTGGGCTGGCCGTGCGTGTCTGGGCTGGTGGTGGAAGTGACCTCTGGTCCCTGTTACCTCTTGTTACCTCACGCGCTGAATACTCAATCTTTTTTTTTTTTTTTCCCCCCTCTTGAAATTGTGATGCTATTGTATGGTGTGTACAGTGATTATCTCTCTTCCTGTTTGCTCAGGTGTGTTTGTACTCTTTTTTTTTTTGCGTGTGTTCGTTCGTTTCGTTTTCCGGTACAGAAAGCAACATTTAAATTCTGAATTCTGGAGCTCGTATTTTTAAAAACATGATAGTGGTGAAGCTCGGCTTTCTGGGATATTTCAGAGCGTTGTCGTTTGCTTTGCTTCACCGCCCCTCCCACCTGTTGCCGTGCACCTTGTGCCTATTTCCTGTCCCCTGCTGATATAAGTGCTGTGGGGCGAAACGGATTGTTTGGTGGAATATTTTTGCGGTTGATACGGCACTCGTTAGGGCAGGAGATTACGTAGCAGTGGCATTCGCACGCACGTGATTGGGGGGGGGGGGGGGGGGTCAAAGGTCAGAAATCCTTGCAGCAGGGTAACGCCCAGGTAGTCCCTTACTGGAGGCACGCTGCAGGTGATTGGGCAGCCTAATCAGTGGGCCTTGTTAGTTCTGGGTGGGAGGGGAGTGGAAGATTTTTTTGTACAGTATGTCTGTGTCACTGTGTCACGATGACGGGAAGATGACATGTTTCTTCAGGATTAGTGCTGAGCTGTACTACAGTCCAGATGTCTCCGGTAACTCATTTACTTCAAACCATCCACCTGCCATTTGCCTGATATGAAATTGCTCCTGATGTGAAACATTTTTTTTCTCCTTGTCCTTCCTTTTCATTTTTGTTCTTATTTTGTTTTGTTTTTTTTTGCTCCTGGACTGACTGTCTCTCCTCTGGAAACAGCAGGTGTTTTCCTTTCCCATGGAACATTCTGTTACCTTGCTGAGTCACACATGCACACGCGCACACACACATATAGACACGCACACGCGCACACACACACACACTCATATACACACACACACACACACATATATATACACACACACACACATATATGTATATATATATGCATACACACACACACAGACAGACCCACACACACATATAGACACACATGCATACACACTCACGCAGACACACACACACACACGCATACACACACACACACACACACACACACACACAGACAGACCCACACACATATATAGACACACATGCATACACACTTACGCAGACACACACACACACACACACACACGCATACACACACACACACACACACACACACACACACATATATATATATATATATATATATATATATATACACACACAAACACACATACACACAGACCCACACACACATATAGACACACATGCATACACACTCACACAGACACACACACTGGATGCAGTCTGGGACGATGGGTGACCACCGCTGCAGGTTGCTGTAATCCGTGCTTATCCATACGGGAGTCTGTGGTAGAGCTGGTGTAGTTTGGGGAAAAAGCCTGTGCGGTAGCTGGTGTAGTTTGGGGAAAAAGCCTGCGGCTAGCTGGTGTAGTTTGGGGAAAAAGCCTGCGGTAGCTGGTGTGGTTTGGGGGAAAAAGCCTGTGGTAGAGCTGGTGTAGTTTGGGGAAAAAGCCTGTGGTAGCTGGTGTAGTTTGGGGGAAAAAGCCTGTGGTAGCTGGTGCAGTTTGGGGGAAAAGCCTGCGGTAGCTGGTGCAGTTTGGGGGAAAAGCCTGCGGTAGCTGGTGTAGTTTGGGGAAAAAGCCCAGGTTTGTCAGAGGCACTTCATGACTCAGTTTTACGCTGAATTTCACTCTTTCCGGTTCCATTTTATAGATGGGCGTCGTTGTGCCGGATATCCTCAATTACCTCAATCACTGCAGATCAGCCAGAATGATGAGAATTGCACACGGAATTACAGCGAGCTGTCATTTCTATTCAGGGTTCAGCTTGGCAACAAGAGCATAGATTGCACAGATCGTTTCACTCCTTGTGAATCTGGCGTCCCTTTAAGTGTGTCTGTAATGGCAGGCCTAATGTAGAAGCTATATCCTTCATTAGGCTCTCTCCTGTGTTTCCCACGGAAATTATTTTTTGATCTGCGGAGTGATCGTATTCAGTTTTGTTTGGTGGCAGTCTTCCTCTTGCTTCTGTTTTCACTCTAATGTAATGCGGAGGTAATGAATCGGTCAGTTTTCTTGCTGAGAAAAGGTGATTACAGGTAATTGTATTCCCAGTGTCCGTGATATAAACTATTATAGCCTGCTTCGCTGGGTGTCTTCTGTTTTTTAGAAACCATGTAAGGACTGTTTGTGTGTTGGCTAGGCAATATGCTCATAATATTTGGGGAGGGGGAAAGTTGTCTTTCCTTTTTTTATCTATGTAAATCATTTTTTGTCTGCCTTTTTGGGTTACATATTTATGGGCATTACATTTTACATTACAGGTATTTAGCAGACGCTCTTATCCAGAGCGACTTACAACAAGTGCAACAGTTCAAGGTGCAGAGGTGCAAAAGAAACACACTAGAATGAAGTAAAGATCATAGTGCCAGAAGTGACCACATAGATCAGGACTCCAACCCTGTAGGGTAACCTGTTCAGCAAACAAACAAACAATCCTGCCAAGTACAAACTAGCACTGAAATCACATTTGCCTAATCAGAATCAGACAAAAACAATCCTGCCAAATAAAAACTAACGTGATCGCATTAGCCTAACTAGGTACATTGAGCTAAACTATAGGCTAGGGAGGGGTGGGGAGAGGTGCAGCCTGAAGAGATGAGTCTTTAGTCTGCGTTTGAAGGTAGTCAGATTCTCTGCTGTTCTGACTGCCACGGGGAGGTCATTCCACCAGCGAGGGGCCAGGACAGACAGCAGACGCGAGCGGGAAGTACAGACACAGAAGTACAGGCATGTTATGATAAAATCACATCGCCTAGATTGGGAATAACTTGAGCGTTATTGTCTCATCATAATTTATTGA
Source organism: Anguilla japonica (assembly GCA_025169545.1). Lineage (NCBI taxonomy): Eukaryota > Metazoa > Chordata > Actinopteri > Anguilliformes > Anguillidae > Anguilla > Anguilla japonica. The sequence goes on along the minus strand of CM045893.1, from coordinate 6,767,717 downwards.
TGGGACTGTAAACCCCTGTCAGTGTCCAGCTGAAGTGCTCTGACACCTCTCCTAAAATCTGACTAATAAATCCCATGAGTCTCTGGAATAGATATTGGAAAAAAATGTGCACGGACTGCATTTTACGTTGGAATTTTTTTGGGGTCACTGGAATGCGTGACACAGGAGAAATCCTCTCCAAAAAAATCTGAGACTCTGCATCATTCCTCACATTCAAAAAAAAATCCTCAAAACTCACCTGTTCAATAAGAGCCTTCAATATGCTGTATAATTCGTTGGTTACTTTTATTACCTGTGTTTTTTGTTACTTAGTTCTACTGTCCTTTTGTCGTCCTCCTTTTGCTCTTCGCTCACTTGCTTGATTTCACTGATATGCCCTGTTGTTCCCTTTGAATTGCTGTGTGTCTTTTTTTTTGGCCTTTTCTCCATTTTGATTTTGCAGTTCATTCGATTGTCCTCACGTCCCCGCATCTTCTTGTTTCGGCGTTGTGCATCTTTACACTTCGGCTAAATCACCCGTCACTAGAAGAAGACAAATTTGCATCGTTTGGCTGGTTTTGTAGCCTCAACGACCTCCTGCCTTTGAAGAATGGCCAAGAAGGTCAAGAAGACCAAGTGATACCATTGTATGTCAGGAAGTTGTGAGTGCTCTTTTGCCACACATATTAGTCATAGCATTGGCTGGCATTTGACGAGAATGGGGCTGTGACTCATAAGCTCTTGATTTAGCCTCCGTTCTGATGACTCTAGCATTTGGGACAGGCCCTTTTGTGATCCGTGTTACTGATATTTTGACAGCTCTGCCACCTTGATGATTAAGTGCATCTCATAGCTGCTCACAGGTGCCCTGAGCCTTTCTGTCTGAACCCTTTTTAGGTGTGAGATCAAAAATGTGTGACATGAATGCTCTTGACTGAACGTTCTATTGCTGATGTAACTATCACTACTGATAATTGAATTCAGTGGAGTTTTAGAACACTGACTTAGAATTTTGAAAAAAAGAAACATTCCAAAAAACCTACCCTTCAAAGGGGCTGTATGGGGGAAATGTATCACACATGTCTGCAATCATCATTGTCCAACAGGGTATTTCACATGAACTATTTCTGTGCTGCACATTTATTGTAATAATGTGCATTCCCGTACCCCTTTTAGAATTTTACAGTCACAGTGGTTCAAATGACAACCAATCACAGTGATGACCCATCAATCTGTGAGGTATCTCTTTAGGAGAACTGTAAAAATGTAGAGTTCTGATTGGCTGACCTTGAGCCAATAGAATATGGGGGCAGGATGAGCCCCAGGGTATGATGCTGGTGTGGACAGTACTGGTGGATTTAGGATTAATAGCTGGATGGTTAGTACTGGAGTGATGAACAGGGAACCTGAGGCCATTCCGAGCAGCCAGAGTAGCATGTCAGAAAAGAATAAGAAAGAAAAGATTTTTGTGGTAAGCAATAAACTGCATGGACAGACTCTGCCTTCATTATTTCATTTTTTTTTTTAGGTATGCTACAGTGATCAAAGTATAAGTCGTGGCGTTTGGTTTTGAAGGGTTCCTGTTTATTTATTCCATGAAAAGTAAATACTGTGAAAGTTTTTTTTTGAGGGCATTTAGTTTCACTGGGCAGAATGCGCTTTTGAAGAACCTGCACGGATCCGTTTCGAGCGTCCGGGGGGGGGATAGAACAGACAGCATCTGTCAGCAGACGCTTCGTCGGGTTAGCGCGCCGAGCTAACGGGCTGTGTGGGAGATTCAAACCCGAGACGCAGGCATTAAAGTTTGAATGATGACGGATACGGTACGCAGTGTTCATCGAGGAGGGAAGACGCATCTGTTTGCGACGGGACTGCAGGATGCCTTCAGTTGTTAGTGCAGCTGGTGTACGTGACAGCAGCACCTGTGTCTGTGGAGCTGTGATGGTAGCTATCGTTGTGTTGTTGGTGCTGTTGGTCCACTAGGGAAGTGGCGATCATGTCGTTTTTTTTAAATGTGATGTAAGCTCTCAGGTTGAAGTAGAACCTCTCTGGAATGACCAGATTCGATCTGAACTGGCAGTCAGGACAGGTTAAGTAGCATTTGGGGGGGGGGTGTGGGGGCGGGGGGGGGGGGGGGGGGGGGGGGGGGGAGTAGGGGTGGGAGCCACCTGGGAACTAATGTTGTTCCTATAATTTAATTACCTCAGCTGTTCACAGTAAAACCCTGTTCTGATTTAGGACTTCCTCAGTGCGAAAGTGAAGAGCTGAACCTGAATAATTCTGTTCTCTGGTCGAGTGCTGACCAGGCAGATCATTGCTCTCAAAGATTGGCTTCTGGGCCTACAGTTTTTTTTATAAATGCTAGACTCTCGTAAAACCCTTTTTGACTTTCCCTGATTTAATTACACCTCCCGAGCTGGGAAATTATTTAAAAAGGAATGATAAAGTAATGCTAGTGCCTAGAACATTTTTATTGTTTTAAATCCAGTGGCAAGTCTCTTGCTGTTTTTTTTTCTTAATGTGGAACAGTCACGTTGACGTGTCACTTTTATGGAATTTTAATGAGTAATTATATTATTGCTAATATAACTTCATATTCCTAATGCATCCGTTCTAATTAATTCCGTTCTAATTGCGTTCGGGTAATGCTGTCGGATCACAGTTGGAAGGCGACGTTGTTTGTTACGGTACATGCCCAAACTGGCAACAGAAATGCTCTCTGTCATCCTCTGCCTGTTCTTTCCATCCGTCACCCATTAGCATCCTGCTATGATACCAGCCATTAAGACAAAAAAAAAAAAAAATAATAATAATATTTCCATATTTGTTGTAATCAAAGCAAGAAAGGGGGTGTCTACTTTGAAGTTCACTGGGGGAGGGTACGGTCTTGTGCATCTGGACTAGGTGAATTTAAGGATCGGAGCCTGAATCGTAGGGTCGTTCATGCACCCTTTTATGCCAGGGGGGGGGGGGGGGGGGGGGGGGGGGGGGGGGGGGGGGGGGGGGGGCAACATCAAGTGTTATTTTCTCCTCTCGTCTTGTTTTTTCCCGCCCCCCTCTTTTTCTCCCCCCCTCTTGATCCCCTCTGAAGAACGGCAGTTGGGGTGTATAAACTGCGGTTGAACAGAGGGGACTTTCACAAAAAGTGAAGAAGAAAGTGACGAATGGCGGCCTTTTGCTCATTCAGCTCTCTCCGCTGAACAGGCGCTGTGCTTGTGCGCCAGTCTCGCCCTTTCCCCCATTCACCCCACTCCACTTCAGCTAAACCACTCTTCTCTTTTCTCATCCGTTTCGCTAATCTTTTTTTTTTTTTTTTTTTTTTTTTTTTTTTTTTTTTTTTTTTTTTTTCCACAAGACCGCTTCACTTAAGGACTTGTGCCGCCGTTCTTAACGAAATGACCCGTTTCAGCCGCTCCGCGTCACGCAGAGGGTCGTTCCGCTTTTTTAAGTGTCGAGCTCTCGTTTTCGGGCGTCGGGAAATTGGAAAATCGGACGCGGTTCCGCACGAATCCGCAATTACAGTCAAAAATGTGTCATTAGCGCACATCGCTTCCACATCGGGGGGCTCGCAGCAGTTATTACACTGTCACCCTGTCAGCAGGTGTAGCGGGATCTAGCCGGGGGGCTGGGGGGGGGGGGGGGGGGGGGTAGAGGAAACGAAATTTTGTCTGCATTTGCAAAAAAAAAAAAAAAAAAAAAGGCACTCGGGGAAGAGAGTGCCTAAAATTGCAGAAATGCACTTCGATTACAATTCTGCCCGTTTTCAAAACTTGGTCTGTGCAGAAAAAAAAAAAAAAAAAAACGAGGAAGGGGTAAATCAGTGCAATAAAACAAAAGAACGTGTGATTGGCCGTTGCCGTCAGACGCTCAATTTACCGCCTTCTGCGGACGCGGTGGTCCTCCAGCGTAATGGCCGATGATGAATGGTATTGATTAATTTTTTTAATATCGCTTAGCGGCAGAAACGGAACAAATGGGTTCGGAGCGCGGGACGCCGGCCTCAGCATTTTTAAAACCGGTCCGTCCGTCGGTTCGTGCGATAAATCCTGGGCCCAGTCTGGTCAGGACCTGCTGAGACAGGTCCGCACGTCTCCGAGCAGCTCTCCGTCCTGAACACTCCCCCCCCCGTAGGCTTCCCCTGAAATTTTCGGTAACACTTTAGGCAGGTTAGGGAGGGGGTCTTTGTGAGCTGGGCTACTTTGCACAACATTAGTTCCCAGGGGGCACCCCAACCCAACTCCCCCCCCCCCCCAAAACCACCCCCCTGAAGTAAATACTTCTCAGCCTGTCCTGACTGTCAGTCCAGATCGAATCTGTGCCTTCCATAGGTTTCTACTTTGAGTCCTCTCTATTCGAACACAGTTTGCACCCCAACTGCTGCAAGAGGAAAATTTGGCAACACTTTACTGGAGCCCATGGACATAAGGCTGACATAACACTGCCATGCACACGTGGCATGACAGATGATGTCAGTTTATGTAAGATGACATAAAATCGTCATCACGTTTATCGGCAAATGCTACGACGGTAACATCTGCTAGAATGTTTTCTGATAAACGTGACTACGGTCTTATGTCATTTGGCGTAAACTGACATCATCTGCCATCCTGTGATGGCTGCTGTGCTGTGTGTATGACAGTGTGATGTCAGCCTTTTGTCGAAGGGTGCGAGTCAAGTGCTACCGAATTTTCCTCTTGCAAACGCAGCGCGCGAAGTAGCCCAGCTCCACAAAGACGCCCTGCCTGTGCCACTGAAACAAATTAAATTGTTGCTGTGCACCCTCTGCCCTTATTGCATTAAGTGCAATCGATAAATTCCTTTCAGGTTGCTGGCAGACCCCCCCCTCTGCCCCCCCCCTCCCTCGCCCCCCCCCCCCCCCCCTCCCCAAGGAGAGTGCTCGTCCAGTAATGATGATGATTGCTGAGGGAAGTGATTTCTCTCCTGTATTTATTGTGAAGTCCTTCACACTATGGAGTCAGTCCAGCCACAACAACACCATCATAATGACTTGAGGGCCTTTTTATAGAGAGGGTGGGGGTAGAGTAAATGACATGCATGACAAGGCATGTTGATTCAACGTTGTTAAAAAATGTTTTTAGTTTCATTGTTTTTATATCAGATCCTGATAAGCCTTGCAACTTTGTGCCGTGGAGATAAAACCACACCCTTAAACCCTCTCGGTTGCTTATCTCACAGAAGAGATAATCAGTCTCATCCTCCTTTCCTGGTCTTACTGTGAGCTCCTTTTCAGAAAAGCAACACTTTTTTTTCTCCTTTCATCATTGACTCTATCACTTTCTTCAGTTTTGTTTACTTCCAGCCCCCCCCCCCCCCCCCCCCCCCGAAACAAACTTGGCTTGTAGCCCCAACATCTTTCAAGTTCACAATTAATCTCATTGATTTTTTTTTTAAAGAAGGCCACGGTCGTTTGCGGTTATATATGTGAGTGGCCTTTGTCTTTTCCTGACACTAGCCAAGTAGCGATTGATCTTGGAGAACAGGAGATAAATTCTGATACGGCTTTTTCTTCTGAGGCCCGTGTTCAGCTAGGAACTGACATCACAAGGACTACATAAATCAACCGGGGGGGGGGGGGATTTTGGGCCTTGGTGGGCTGCTTAAGGCCCTGTACATGTGTGCCAATGTGAGTGCCACCCCTCCTACCTTCCAGCACACTCACGGGAGACAGCAGTTCTGTTGTTAGCACTTACGCGCTCTTTTATTACAGCCGACTTGGCTTTCGTTGAAAATAAACCGACACGGGGTTTTTTTTTCTTTTAACAATCATATCCAGTTTTTCAGTTTTTTTCAGCTTGCGAAGACTCCCGGCCTCGGCTTTTTTAAAAACCCCAGGCTCGCTGCTGAAAGCAGTCAGAGGCAATCAGCGCACTCAAACAATTAACAATTATCGGCACTGATTACCTCCGTCTGACAGCTGTGGCGAAGGATCCGAGAGCCGCTCCTCCCACTCTCTCCCTGCATGCCGACGCCAAACCACGCCCGCCCTACCACAACATGTATTCATCACAAGAGTGCCCTTAAACCAGGGATCGTCCTACCTGGTCCTGGTGGGCCGCAGGGTCTGGCAGTTTTTGTTGATACTCTTGCACTTAATCGATCGATTAATGCAGTAGATTGCACAGTTAAACTCACCTCGCCTGGTTTTCTTGGGTCTGAACCGTTTGCTGATATTAAGGGGACGAGAACCTAAAACCAGCAGACGCCGAGAACGATCGCATCGCTGGTTTTTAAACTTCCTCCTGGCTACATTTAGGGCTCCAGCTGGCTGGAAAACGGAAGAGTGGTGGAGTGACTGCCTCTTCATCTCTCCGCCTCTTCGTCTCTTTCATTCCCTCTCTCTTTGAAGACGGGATGTCGTCTCCTTCTCCTCTCTGTGGAAGAGCCCTCGACAACAAGTGTGTTCCTGCGCTTTGGAAACACAAAGTCATGAAGAGGGAGCACGGAGAGTGTGATGCTCGCTCTGTGGTATAAAAATAAACTTTATTATAGTACTAAAAGCATGAAGTATAAAGTAATAAAGCTATTTGGCCTGCTTTTGAAGTGTCAGACTGGATGACCATTTTTTCTGTATGTTACATGTTTAAACGTTCCCTGGTGTTCTTTCCAAATTTCCAACCTGGCTTTTGTCATCTGGCCCTCTAATCACCCCCTAGTATAATTTGCTCCAAACAGTCCCCCCTCACCACTCCAGCTGATGGGTGAGCATATTGGTGCAAAATGGCTGCTGTGCGTCACCCAGCTGCACTTCCTGATGGAGGTGAGGTTAACCCCTGACCCCTTGCCTCATTTTCTGTGGAGATCCGGAAATGCATCGTACAAACGCAGTCCATTGTTACCTCCACCAATGGGGGGTTACGCAATGGTGTCCGTCTGTCCGTTTGTTCGTCTGTGGCGGACGGCGGAAAGGAACTGGGCTTGTAACGAAAGGTCGTAGGTTTGATTCCTGGGTAGGACACTGCTGTTGTACCCTTGAGCAAGGTACTTAACCTGCATTGCTTCAGTACATATCCAGCTGTGTAAATGGATTTGATGTAAAATGTTGTGTAAGTTGCTCTGGATAAGAGCGTCTGCTAAATGCCTGTAATGTAATGCAAAGTAATGGCCAGATTGCCATGAAATTGGCCGTGCACATTCCTGTTCCCGAGAGGAAGACACCTGTTGATTTTGGTGACCCTATGAACTTTCCTTTAGCATCACCAGTAGGTCAGATTTTCAATTTTCAAATGACTGCATCTCCTGACCTGTTAGTTTTAGAGACAAAAAATTTGCTGGGCGTCTTCATGCTGCCAGGGGAAGAAACCTATTGAGTTTGGTGACCCTATGACCTTTCTATTAGCCATCGTCAGGCCAAACATATCTGGAAAATTAATGCCTGAATTGCTATGAAATTTGCTGTCAAACAGTATCAACACCAGATTTCCTGCCAGCCCAGTCGTGAGTTGATATGTTTGGCTGGACGATGGCGCTAGAGGAAAGGTCATGGGGTCACCAAAATCAACAGGTTTCTTCTAGTGATATGTCCTTCATCAACACTGGTTCTTCTTGAACAACTCTCTTTGGTGAAAATAGTGCACACATTCTTTTCTGTCAAGGACACATCGAGTTTATTGACTCCTTAGCAAAACATTTCTTAATAACCAGATTGCCATGACGTTGGCTATACACATTTGTTTGAGGGGAGATTTTGTTGTGTTTTGGCGGATGTCTGCACTCCACTGAGTGCATTCTTTCTAGTTGTTTTTTTTATTATCTATGGTCAATGAACCGTAGTTTATTCTCCCATTTTCTCCTCATTCATCACTTGAAATGTTTGTAAAATTAAATAATTCTGTGTTTATGGCTATATTTTAAATACTATATTAGATGTATTTAGCGCTAAAGAACTTGTGCCGCTTTTACTGATGTTTAAAATAGTTTAAAAAAGTGTGGCACTAATTACACATTTATGTGCCGTACATGGCTTTTTAAAATGGATAATCAGTGTTTTCCTTAGAATGTCAGTGCAGCTTTCACTTCTGTTAAAGTGCTAAATCAATTATATTCAAACAGCAATTTAATTATTTGTGGTAAATGAAGCATTCTACTTTGTGGAAGCGGCTTATTTAGTCATTGCAATGTTGACATTTAAATTCTCTAAATGACAATAAATAATGTACAATTGAATGTACTTTTGACCTTTTCCCCTTGTTGCAGAGTTAGGCCAAGCACTGTCTGCATGTGTGTGACTTGTACTGTGGAAAACTTGTGTCCAATCTCACTTTTAGACTTCTCATAACTGTATTGGGACACTGATGGGGGCTGTTTGCAATTAAATTTTGAAAAGGTAATTCTCCCTTTTTGTTACTCAAACAGTAAGAGGGGTCAACGTGGCCTGTGTTTTTTCCTCTGAAGCCTCTTGTTCGTGATTTGAAGTGTGTCTTCCTAATCTCGAGCTGCTTCTCTGGGGTAGCTCCTTCCCTGTGTCCGGGTTAGACTCTGGACCTTTGAGGATAAAGGGTAGCGGGTGTTTTCGTAGATAGTGCTGATTTCCTCTCTTGATAGTCGGTGACCTGCCTAACCTCTCGTAGCCATGTGGATTCCTTCGAGTTTGAGAAGAATGGTAATTTGTCACTGATTATACGTGGGGGTGAGAAACGACCTTTCCTCGTTCACGTTCAAGGTCGGGGCGACCCAAGCGTGGCACAGCTACAGAACCTCCTCCCATTTTAAATATGTATGTTGGGAAAAAGTCTCTGACAGTTTTTTTTTTTCCAGACAGTATGCCCCTCCCACCAACCCTCAATATTTCAGGGACTTTTACAGCGAAGAGGAGCTGTACTGAATCTGTAGTTTGGGATGCTAGTAGCTGCTTGAAGACAGGCTCTCCATAGCAAATAAATATTATATATTATTCTTGCGCCCTGTAGCTAAAGACGAAGATGTAGCACATCTTGCCGCATTCCATAAGATTATTAATATCTTTCTGTATTTCCGAAGCGACGGCAACGGATTGAGTTCAATCCTAAAACGCTCTGTGGTGGGCCCACAGTCAGAGAAAGTCAGAGTGGCTCCTCCTCAATGAAAGAAACTGCCCTAAGTGAATGGATCAATCCCAGGCCATGCAAAGGACAGGTTTAGATACTGATCTTACTTATGGAGTAGAATGGACAAATCAAACCAGTATAAAATTAAGTCTGTAAACCTCTCTATGAAATAACATGGCCTGCATTATACCAGATTTAATGCAATCCTGTAATGTATTGCCCAGTGACTCGAACTCTGCAGTGGGATATGTTATTTATCGGAAAGCATTACTCAACAGCTAAATGAGTATTAGGGCTATGGGTCTTATTCGATTTAATGTGGTTTATTTTTTGACCTTGGGTCATTCATCAAAGCAATAAACTATTCTATCTAAGGTAACAGTTAAATCATTTTTTAAAATAGTGACAGTTTTTTTTTCTTCTTGGTGTCATATACATAATGTAATCATGTTTAGGTTGTGTTTTCCTGGGGTTTAAGAATTGTCTGTATTTGTCCTGAGCTGGATCTGTTCTTTAGCCTGTGTTTGAGAGCTACTCCTTAATTAAAGTAATAAATATTTTTGTATAAGTATACCTCAATTGACTTGTATTCAGTACTGCTTGTTTGTAAAAATAAAAATATTAGAATGAAAAAGTATATATTTAAATGATTAATGTCCAATGTTATTGTAATTTATGCAACAGATTACATATTTGTGACAACTGTTCTAATGATTCCTCCATTTCTCTCTTTACATGTTCCAATCATCTGCTGTCCTGTAAATGACCTTTTCCTAGGTAAGACACTTTGGTTATTTGAATCAATCAATACTTTAGCCTCCATGTTCTGCATGGGAACATACCTGACATTAGAAATGTGCAGGTTTATATGTACCAGCTTTTTTTAGTGACTCAGTGCTGATGGCTTTGAGTGACTAGAAGCATTATTGTGTGAAAGACACATTTGCAGTACTCATGGTGTTTAAAATAATTTCCAACCCCTTTAGACTGCTTTGATGGCTTCAGTTTCCTTTTTGCAATCATTCCCTGTGTGACTCCCTTCCGGTGTTCTCCCATAATCCTTTGCGGGATATGTCACCGCTCCCTATGCAGTATCTCCCTTTAGCTTTGATGACACTGTGCTCCAGAGCAGTTACACTACAGCTCTCTGCTACCTTCATACTGCTCTCACTTTACTGTGCTTCTCCTGTAAATAACTGACTGTTATTGTGTGGAAGTGTGAGAGACGGTTGGGTTTGAAATTGAATGGCAGTTGTTAACCCCAAAAAATTGTTCAATCGCCAAAAAAAATAATAGAGGCAGAGGCAGAGGCAGAGAGAGAGAGAGAGAGAGAGAAAGAGAGACAGAGAGACAGAGAGAGAGCGAGAGAGAATATCTACATTTGAATAGGAACCAGACCACTTCACAAACCTGATAATTATAATAATTGATTAATAGTGTCTTTGGGAGCACATAAAGCCCCGGACCCATTTTTGGACATGGCTGAGTGTGTGTGTGCTTGTGTGTGTGTGTGTGTGTTTGTGTGTGTGTGTGTGACAGGCTGTAATGCAACCGCAGCCCTGTGATAGGCTGATACATCCCAAAGCCAGGCGAGTGGGGGCTGCTGGGACACAGTTCAGGGACTCTGTCATCACAGCGCAACGGGGGTCCACGGAGGGGTGAAGAGAACTGTGTCGAATGGCTGAGCACAATGGAGAGAAAGCAGCCCGCAGAGGTCTCTGCGCCAGAGAAACACAGCGGACGGCCTGTCTTTGTCTTCTGATTATCATGTAAAGGAGGAGGGCTTTCTATAGCCTATACAGTACAGTAAAGGCACGTTTGTTTGTTTGTTTGTTTGTTTGTTTGCCGGTTTGGTGATTCTATAATGCAGCGATGTGGGAAAACTGCGGTGTTGTGCCACACTGTTGTGTTTGCAACATTCCGCATTGCGATGAACTGCTATGTAAAAAGTTGTGTAAGTCGCTCTGGATAAGAGCGTCTGCTAAATGCCTATAATGTAACTGCACAAGGCCCGTAACCAGAGTCATACTAAACAAACAATCAATCAAACAAACAAAAAAAACGAAAGTTCTGGAAGGTTCCGCCATTATTTGTGGAAAAGCCAGTGTGGTGGTGGCGCACATCCTTCCTCATGTATATTATACTGTAAAACTGTGCTGGTCAGAATGAGCTGAAGCAGAGCCTTTCATCCTCCGCTTTCCTTGCTCTTCCTGCAAAACTGAACTCTGTACCTTAGTCCCTGTCCGTCACAGTAATCTGGCTGCCCTGGGGTGGCTGGGCATGTCCTGGCATGATCCCGTGGACCTGTATTTGTGTGAAGGACCATTACCAGTCTATTAGTTTGTCTGAGTAGGGATTACAGTGAAACCATGTCAGAGAGAGTCCTGCTTGTCATAATGTCCTTTTGCCATATTCCCCCTTGCTGTTATTGCATGATCTGGTGACATTTTTCCTTGTAGGAACAGAGCTGATTTATAAGAAATGAGTTTAACTTTAGTTTTTTTGCCTTAGTGTCTACTAACTCCTAATAGGCTTCTTCATTAAATCAGAAGGCTTTCTTTTCCCAGGGAAACACAGAGGTCTTTGTGGCAGTTAATAGGATTTTGTACGCCTCTACCCTCTCTAGTTGGAAGTTTTTAACCGTTGAAATTCCCCATTGCTCTTATTCTGGGGATCAGGGACTTTCCAAGAATCGAAAATACATTTTTTTTTTTTTACCCCTCCCTCATTGAGATTCAAGAGCAGAAGCTCAGAAGTATGAAAAGTAGTCAGGTGTCTGATAGGGCCTGATTTCCCTCCCAGTGAACTCGGTGGAGGTGTGAGACGGGAGCGAAGCGGGGAGGGAGGTGGTGGGGGCAGGCGATCGGCTGAATCTTAATCCCGCGCTCCGTCTTGGCTGCGTGTCCCGACTCCTGTTGCATCAACACCCCCCCCCCCGATATCTCCAGCCTTCCTCAAGGGGATGCAGACCTTGGTCGTGAGACTGTTGCACCAGCAGCAGTCTGTGCCTCTTAGAGAAATACTATAAACCAACCCACCTTGGCCAGTCCAGTTGTTTTTGCATGTATTATTTTGTAAGAGCAGGAGTAGATGTTTAGTATAATGATATAGACACTGGCATAAAGGTCAGAGGTCACTTGTGTACGTGTCAGGGACAGAGAGCGCGCACGGTTCACTCAACGGGGAGCTCTGTGTCTAACAGGAGCTAAACGAATCTGCTGGAACGAAACCGCTATAAGAGACCCTGTCCAAAGGGGGGAGACGTAGCTCTGACCGTGGGTCATGCGTGTTGTTCTGTCAGAGTGAGCGTGTCCCTCATTGTTCCTTCGGCGGTGGGGGTGGGGGTAGGAGAGGTATAGACGTTTTAGGGGTGCTCCGTTTTGGGTGGGTGGAGGGGGCAGGAGGTTGGAGCGGGGCGGACAGCGTTTGCTGATGGCCATGGCGGTGGCGGTCTCGCTGAGAGCCCCCCCACGCGCGGGACCGCTGGACTTGAGACGCGGAGGCGGAGGCGCGGGGCAGGGGGGGGGGACGCTGGAATGCGAGCCTCGTACTCTCCCAGATAATGAGATTAGGGACGTGCCTTCTGGAGCAGGAATTCCAGCTATCCCCTTACCACTGACAGATCCCTGCCTGCTCCGCTCCGCACCGCGCCGCTCAGGGCTGGAAACGGGGGGAAAGGTGTCCGTGACTCCGCCAGCTCGAGCCAAGGCATGACTGTCACATGAACAATGAAAAAAAAAAAAACCGACATCATAATAATTACTCGCCACGTATCCCTGAAAAGATATGCTGTTAACACTGTAATGCACGTTTTATTTCTTCTGGAATTCTGCATTCCGTGCACATTTAGTCCAAGAATGTTAGTTTTCTTTTTTTTTTCCTTTCTTTTTTTCGATTGTCGGGACGTGAAAACCATTAAAAGATTAGGATGGATTTAACGAGCTCTATACCTGCCGTAGTTGAGTATGAATCAATGGAGTGGCTGTCTGGGCTCTGGTGGGGGGGGGGCTCATTTTTGGCCGATATCAGAGACCCTGTTCCCGTGACAGAACCTGTTTGCGGTGGACCCTGTGAAAGGGAAGCCGTTTTGAGCTCTACGCGTTTCAGGGCAAATGTCTGCTCTGGACATGGAGGTATGTAGGCCTCCCATGTGAGCAGGTGAGGGAGTTCTGTTGAGCAGATGGACTTGAACATGTCGCTTACTGCTGGTCTGTGTGTGATAATAATGGCAGGACTGATTCTCACCCTTGTGGGTCACCTGTCATATTTAGGGTGTGTGTGTGCGTGTGTTCAGTGTGTGTGTGCATGCACGTGTGTGTGTGTGTGTGTGTGTGTATGTATGTGTGCGGGTGTGTGTGTGTGCGTTAGTCTATGTGTGTATCTGTGTGTGTGTGTGTGTGTGTGTGTGTGTGTGTGTGTGTGTCTATGTATGTGTGCGCGTATGTGTGTGTGTGTGTGTGCGTGTGTCTGTGTATGTGTGCATGCACGTGTGTGTGTGTGTGTTTGTGTGTGTCTATGTATGTGTGCGGGTGTGTGTGTATGTGTGCGTGAGTCTATGTGTGTATCTATGTGTGTGTGTGTGCGTGCTTGTATGTTCATGGTGGTCCAGTCCCAGTACTGTTGCCTGCCAGTATGAACGTCTCTAGCAGGTACGGTTGAGGAAACCTGAGCTGGTTTGGCTCTGAGGGACTGCAGTGCTCTCTGTGCTCCTAGGCCACCCGTTCTCCCTCCCCCTTTCCCCCAGGCCAGGATGGTGGTTGTCCTGGGGAACATGCATTGTCTTTCCCTGTGAGCGTGTGGACACGACGTTGCGCAGTTTGAATTATTTACTATCGCTGAGTGTTTATGAGTCATCTCTTTCTGAGTCATGTCATGCACTGCCTGCCCCCCCCCCCCCCCCCCCCCCCCCCCACAACCCATCACCTACCATCAACCACCACCCCCCCCCCCCCTCCCCCTCAGGCCACACTGCCCATTATAAACATCAGAGTAGGTGTATGATTACATCAAAGCAGAGCAAAAAAAAAAAAAAAAAGAAAAGTAAAGAAAAAAAGACCATACGCTATGACAAAGGCTTTGCCATAAGTGGTTGGCTTTAGCGAAAGAAGAAAAAAAGTGATGGGTTTGGACCTGTAGAGACATGTCTTTGTGTGGCGGGGAGAATAGAATAGGGTTTCCTCGCTGGGGGGGATCTTGTGTTAACCTGCGTGGCATTCTTCATCCTGCAGTACTCCCTTTCGGGGGCAAAAAGGGGGGGGGGTTGACCATTGAGAATTAATCCCAAGATTTGCTTTAGGCCCCTCCCCCCTTGAGCAAAGATGGTTCAGAGCTTGGAGAGAAAAGATCCTCCTGTCCCATGTGGAGTGCATCATTCGCTGCATTTATTCTGTAGCTGCAGCTCACATAATGTCTGACAAATGCGAGTTATTTTTTGCTTTTGTAACTCACATCACATCGGTCACGACTGCGGTGTGATGGCTCTGCTATTTGCTTTTAAGGCCCTTGTTATTTCCCCCAGTGAACTAAAATGGAAAGCCTAACTCTGACAAAATAGACAAAACAGCCGTCAGCCAGTGTTTTCTCTGCAAACATCCTCTCCTCGGTGCCGACGGTCGACGGCCGGTGTGATATCTCTCTGGTGCGATAAATGAGGACTTTTATCTCTTTTTTTTTTTTGTTGCTCTACTGTCATTTTATTCATTCTTAGTCCATAAAAAGAGAGTGCCTTTTAAAGTGTTGGTATATTTTTGTGTCAATGTGTCTCCTTTGCTATATCGCTATGAGCGATCAGTCTGTAAACTGTGGAACGGCATATAAAATGGCGGTGATTCGTGGGCGTGGTGGAGGTGTGCCATGCTTCCAGTGTGGAATCCTGGGCTGCCCCACAGTACGGCAGAGTGATGATCTTCAGTCCTGGTCCTGGGGGGCCAGCAGGGTCTGCTGGCTTTCGCCTGAATATCAGCAACCAGTTCAGACCCGAGAGACCAGGCGAGGTGAGTTAGCTGTGTAATCGACCGCTTTAATCGATCGATTAAGTGTCAAGTAACAACAAAACACCGGCAGACCCTGCGGCCCGCCAGGACCAGGAATGAAGATGGCTGGTGTAGCAGGTCCGTTTGTGTTATTATGCGATATGCTTCCCTGGCTGAAAGCTTCTGCTAAATGACTGAATAGTAAATTGCATGGAGACCTCCCAGAATCCCGCTGGTCTTATGGAAACATAGGTGGCCATTGTTTGTTCTGGGATAGCCTGTCTGATGGGAGATTGAGGAGAACGCCCGAAATATTCCAGGGCGGGCTGAACCAGTTGCAGCAGGAGCCCAGCCAGACCCCCCCACCCTCTACCCCACCCCACAGAAAGCCCATTCCCCTGCCACCACAGACCGACTCCTCCTATTCAACATCTCTGTTATCTGGATTAGCTTTGGCGTACAGGGAGGCTGGCACCGTGCTATAATGGGCCTGTTGGTTTCCTGGATAAAGAGAGGATGACATAGGCCACAGCAAGGGTGTGAGTTCCCTCACTCCCTTTCCTGAGTTAAAACGGTGCCAGCGTTGACCCGCCCTTTCAGCCACCGTGGCCAGGTCAGAGGTCCGCTGGGCGTGGATGTCCTCCTAAAACAAGACGGAGAGGGACGCACGTAGGGACGAAGGGTACTGTGAGGTAGAATTTAGAGGTTCCTGTCTGCGATTGATTGCCTAACGGAACGTGTTAAATCATAAAAAACAGAAAATCAGATGGACAATGTGAGGGAATGCTGACTCATCTGTTTTAGAGGTAAAAGGGGGGGGGGGGGGGGGGGGGGGGGCGCTTCGACTTCAGAAGCACTTACTTTAAACTCACGGTTTCCAGCAACGGACGTACAAAATAAATTGTTGAGTAGAAGGGGAAGGCCAGACGAGTGGGTGTTTCGCCTTCAGTTTTTTGCGTACCGTAGCTCAGAATGGATTCTGGGACAAAGAGCCATATTAGACACACACTGTGCCCCCCCCCCCCCCCCCCCCCGCCCCCAAAGCCTTTAACTGTGATCATTTGGATTCTTGGCCTTTGACTGATGTGTCTAGTGCTGGTATTTGGAGGCTAGGCCACGTCACGCGGGACCAGGCACCGACAGACTGACATTGTAGTCAACGGGAGGTCGGCCTCCCCCTCTGATTGGACGTAGCCTTCGTAGATATGAGTCAGTGGCCTCCGGGGCTGGTGCGTGAGAAAAGTGCATGAGAGAAGTGCACGTGCTTCAGCTGCAGAAGGACACAGTGGTGGTTCTAGAGAAGTCAGGGATTCCAAATTGGGAAGGACTTTAAGGGTGTGTGTATGTATATATGTGTGTGTAGAATAGATGTTTGATTAAAAATAATGATCATGCATATCGTGCATATTTATTCACCATTATGGCAAAAAGCTCACTATGAATAAGTTGACCTCTGAACTCTGCTGCCTGTGGACTCTAAACCTCTCAGTTTCTGGTCTCTGACGGTTTTCAGAAGTTCAGCATCTTCATCCTCTCGCTGCGGTAGTCTTGGAAAAGGATTTGTGGCAGTTCCTCGGCCGGTTTATTGATTTTTATGCGTGGCAGTTAGAGAAGACACTGCCTTGTTACCGTGGTTTTCAGAGCAGCGTTCCTCTCTTTGATTGTACGCAGAAGAGGCCCGAGTTTCTCGGTAAAACCAGGCGGTGCTCTCGCGCATGAAAGCCATCCGCGGCTCCGCACGCATCGTTGCCGTTTTCTGCTAATTATCTGGATGCCGATCCTGTTCCAGGCGCCCTTTCAGACATCCCTTTGTGTGTGTGTGTGTGTGTGTGTGTGTGTGTGTGCGAGTTTGTGGTGTGTGCGTGCTTGTGTGTGTGGTTTTCTTCCCATCCAACATCTTAACATCTGTCTATGAAAATGAGGTGTAGATTTAATATACTAATTTGTCTTTTAATGATCCGGAATATTTCAAATAATGAGCTGAAAGTGTGAAGTGTGTGTGCACCCTGCAAGAAAAGCAGATGGGATGTTACCTTTATTTATCTGGCAGGTCCTTTTCGATCTGGGGAAAGAGAGATTACAGACATGCAGTATACAGCTGAACTTAAAGAACTTGTACTGGAAAAACAATATATTGATACCAGAATCTCAGCTCCGAGCTTTGAAGGACAATTAGATCAGGGCAAAAAAAAATGTAGGTCTGCGTATCCAGACTATCGATTTGTCCGCCCTCTTGAGTTTGTAGTAAGTTAAAAATTGAATTTATTCTTGGTATTCTTGATAACTTTCCAGCAGGGTTATATCTGTGACCTTCTGAAGGTTGTTTTAATGGCTGCGTCCTCTTGTCTTCTCGCAGACTTGATCCCCATGACCCTCTTCCCCACCTCAGCTGTTTAGACTGCCACAATAGCTTCACGCAGCAGGACAGGGAACCTTCCGGATCTCTTTCTCTCATTAGTGGCCCTCTACACAGCCAGTGGTACATACAGAGAGGCACTTTATACGTTTCATATTGTTCACTGTTCAATCCTCAACAGTGGATTGAATAAAAAATTAAAATAAAAAATGGACATGACCGACTTTACGGTAAAAGTATGCAAAATAGCGAAGGAGCGAAATTGTGAACCTGGAATGTGAAACACGATGATACATTTGACATTTGTTACATAACAGCCTGATACCATAAGCTTAACATATTTTCACTGTTTTTTATGTGATAGTACTGGCAACCCAGTTGCTAGTATTTTACTGTAAAATTTACCATTTTTTTTCCTCACAGTGTTTAGATCATACATTGTGTGCGTGTTTCCATATCTGAGTTTTTTTAAATTTTTGCTCTGTGCTTGTATGGTTTTACCTTTTTTTGGTGTTCGTTGGCATGCAGTACAAAAAAAAAAATTGTAACTGGTACATGTGGATGGCACAGTATGAAGTTATGGTATCAAAACCATTGTCATTAGACGAAGCAATCGGCAGAGTGCAGCCACAAGATATAACTCCTTCGCTGTTTTTTGTTTGTCATCTATAAAGACACTTTTTTGTGATCTATAATACTATGAAGTGCTATAGTGTATCTGTGCTAATTGGCATATGCTAACTTGGCTTGTGTAGATCAAATGGTACTGAGGCCATGAAATGTACAACGTGGGGTATGTACTACAAACTACATTTTCTAATATAGACTATGTCCCCCTATTGAGGAGTTGTGTTGACACCGTGTTGCTTCTGAAAGTTAGATTGAGAGGAGTCTAACGCCTGGCGGGTGCAACCTGTGGAAAACAGTAAACAGAATGAATATTTAACTCCGTGGAAAAAGTGACACATTCGCCGGCCCCCCGAATTGACATCACAATGTACGAGTACAATGAAGACATCAATATTTTATGGCAGCGGTTGTTGTCGGCAATAAATCGCACGGTAGCTGTTGGGTATTGAATATTTTATTTCACGGCTGCCATGCGCTGAGGACTGTGTGTACCTGCTGACACAAAAATTACGTAAAAGAAAAGAGAATTACATTTGGGGTGGGGGTGGGGGGTTCGGGGAGGGGGGGGGGTGTTCAGGGGTGGAGGTAGTACACCGTGTGAAGAACAGGCTGTTGCCCTGTATCACAGTAATGCTCCTAAGCGCGATGGGCTTAAAGCAGAGGCCTTGCCCAAACACTGTCTGACGCGCGCTCTCCTGGCCATAATTGATATGACCGGGGGCTGAAATGCCGGCCCGGTGAGTCTTCGGTAATTTAGCCGAGTGCGTGAACCGGTCGGCCTGAGCTGGCGCACCTGCCGGATGCCCGTGGCTGTGCCCGCCCCATCACGATTCGGGCTCTGCGTGCGCACGCTGGCTAGCGCGGCGTGTGTGGGTGCGTGGGAGCTGCTGAACGACTAGCGCAGGGATCAGCAGCTCGCGGTCCTCCAGGGCCGAGAACTGCTGGTTTCCACCCTCCCTTTTGCCGGCAGTCAGGTGTTTTGATGACAGTCTGGCCAATCAGTAGCGCTAATTACCCCGGGAGGAAAGAAAAACCAGGGCTGGATTTGGATTCGAGGGCCAGAGTTGATGATCCCTGGACTAGCGTCTAGGTTTTCGCCAAGTTGTCGTTTAGAACTTGTCAAAACCGGACCACGTGCACAATTTTTATTCGTAATGGTGAATGAGGTCAGAAGCTGTCTGAACAGGGTGGGGGGGGGGGATTTTGGAACCGGCGTCCGACCATGGGGCCATTTTATTGGACTGGAGAGTCTTTGACACGTAAGTTTATCACAAACTACCACTATATTTCTTGCTTCAATTACTCAGACCGGACATTGCGTCTTCCCGTCGGGACCACGAACTGGACCGGTGCAGATAATTTGAAAAGCAGACATTCCAGTTGAAAACAGCGGACGTGTCTGGCAACCCTGCTGTAGTGCATCACAACTGAGGGAGTTGTTTATTGCTTAATTATGCGGGCTTACGTGTAAATCCGTCTGAGGAGGTGTCGAGGGATGAATTGGGAATAAATACGAAAGAGAGTCAGGGCAGGGTATGGAGGAAAACCACAGAATACATGATTATTAAAATAAATAAATAAATAAATAAATAAATAAAAACTTTTCTGCATTAAAGGCTCTTGCCATTTGCCGTAGTTAAGAAGACTCCCTTCTCCTTCGGTTGAAGTTGCCGTGTGATGCATTCATTTCCCGTTTCCCATAATCCTCTTCCATTTGCAAAGCCCTCTTATTCCCCTTCTAATTAAAATCTTTGACAAACACTTCCAGGTTTGATTTTTCACCCGAGGTGATGTTGATCAGTTAAGAAGTGTGCTGAGCTTATTTACCCTTGCCGACATGATATGATTCTGCGGATGCAGATTAAAAGTAAAACCTTTGAATAGTTGAATAATTCTAAAGAGAGAGAAAGAGAAACGTGTTTTGTTGTCTGTCTGTACATCACCACATTAAATGACATTTATGATGACATTTCATGTCTATCTCCTGTACCAGGACTTTGGCTGTATGTGGTTTGTTTAATTATCCATTTCCTGTTTTGCAAAAAAAACAGCAATTATGCAGAGATGACAGCCAACCAAGAGCCGGAGAGCATTAATCAAATGCCGGGCTTTAGACGGACGGGAACTGCTGTGAATCGGACAGGACTTGGAGTGGGACAGCTGCTCTGCCAGCAGAGCTGGGTAATTCATAATTTGTGATAACAGGACTGTTTTAATATACACACATTATTCCTGTAATATCATAATTAATTTAATTGACCCACCCCCCCCCCCCCCCCCCCCCATGACGAGAGCACGATCTGTCAGAAGATTGCTCGGCCTGGACGACGCCTCTTACAAGTGCTGATAGCGTTTTAATGTAAAGGCGGCTTCTTCCCTAGACTCTGGTGGAGGGCCTTCGCTGCCGTGACTTAAATTGGTAATGGTGACCCTCTCTTTCATCTCGGAGTTGGAGACGAGAGAGAAGCCCGGCTAGCGCAGAGCCAGCTCCCCGACGCGCCGCGTCCGCGTCCTCCCGGCTCCGCCCGACCTCCGCCGCGAGGGTTCAAAGTGTGGCTTTCAGAGTGTTAGCGGTGTACGCAGTGGATTATGGGATATCTGCAGCGAGCCGCTTAGGTCTCCCCATTGGTCTTAATGCCTCCCTGGAATACCATTACCCGTAATGAGGTCTCTCCCCCCCTGAAGGTACTATCATCTGGATTCTGAGTGGTGTGTGTGTGTGTGGTGGGAGGTGGGGGGGGGGGGGGGGGGGGGGGGGGGGGTGTGTGGTATGTGTTTGGTGTGTGTGCGTGTGTGCGTGTGTGAGCATGTGTGTCCGTATGTGTGCGTGTGTGTCTGTACGTGTGTCTATGTGTGTGTGTGTGTGTGTGTGTGTGTGTGTGTGTGCGTGCGTACGTGCGCGTGTATGTGTGCATGTGCATGTATGTGTGTGCTGGAAAGGGGGGGGTGGTGATGTGGTGAAGGTGATGCAAAAGAGAGATGAAAAATGTGAAGGAGAAATGGGAGTAGGAGAGGGGGAGAGAGAGAGGGAGAGAGGGGAGAGAGGGAGAGAGAGGGAGAGAGGAGAGAGAGAGAGAGAGAGAGAGAGAGAGAGAGAGAGACCCACCTCCTGGATTGGTATTCCATCTCCCATCTGAACTAATGCTCTGATTTAATCTCTCTGGCTGTCAGTCAGAACACTTACTGCGATTGCCTCAAGAGGTGACCTCCACAAGAGTATTGAGCACGCACTCAACGTCGTACAGCTTCCCTCCCTCCCCCCCAATCCCCACTCCAAACAGCACCACTTAGCCGGCCACCCCCCCCCCCCCCCCCCCCCCCCCCACTTACGGGGTTGGGACGAGAACCCTTCCTCTTTACGTCCCTTTGTGACACTTTTATTGGGGTGATGGATGGATGAATGTGGCTGCAGTGTGGAAGCTGTTTAACCTGAGAGCTGCAGCCGCACGGCCAGTGCCTGCTGAAGAGGGGGGTGGGGGGGAGGGGGGGGGGCGGGGGGGGCGGTGGACCACCTCGCTCAATTAACTCCCCCTGCAGCCCCCGGAAAGAGGTGGATGCACTTCATTAACCCTAAAGCCTGTTACCGGTGTTGTTGCTGTAAAGTAAGCCGCACGCCTGAGCGGCGTACGCCAAGTGATAATATTATAGCACACCATAACAATTAAGATTGATTACCCTTTCCCTGCTGCCTCCTTTTTCCCCCCAGTGGGACCGTTCCTCGACGGTGAAGAGGAGATGCTGCCGTGCAAACACAGAGAACGCGAGCCCGTCGGCTACGGTTCGGAAGAGGGGAGAAAATCCGTTTTGAAATAGCTCGAATTCTGGGCGTTCTTACGGCACGTCGCTGGCCTCTCTTTTCCGTCGCGGTTTCGCGGCTAAGTCGCTCATGCGCACGTGAACGTTACGGCCAGCCTGCCTGCGATTTCCCTGGACCTCCTCGGAGAGCTTTAACCCCTCAAGCTGTACGATCGCACACGCGTGATTACAGTGTTCTTAACTGAACGTTCTAACGCCGATGTAACAATCACTGCCGGTAAAGGAACCCAATGGAGTTCTAGAACCGTGACCTAGAATGAAAAGAAAAACATTCCAAAAAAAACCTACTCTTCGAAGGTGGAGGGAACTCACCACTGTGAGTCTCTAACAATACATAGCGCGATAGCAGCCTTACTGATGCACAACAGGCCTTGTCAGTACACATCAGCTTGAGGTGGAGAGAGGAGCATATTAAGATCATTAAACTACGGGACGGTTCGAGAGCCAGATTCAAAAAATTTTTAGGAACCCCCCTGTGAAGTACTGTGGAATCTTAAATTAACACGGTGAGCGAAAACTGCCTCCTGCTGTGTCAGTTTAGTTTCCCATGGGTTATAAGGTCTACTGTCTAAGTTCTAATCAAGATCAAATCCTTGAGCTTATGCCATTGGCAAGGAGATATGTCAGCTGTTGTGGCCGATGTGGCTAAATAGGCACTGAGCTGATCTGTTGTGGAATTTGATGCCATGATAATGCATGCATTTATAAATTGTAACCTTACTGTGAATATACATTGGTATATGTCATTGTACAGTTACTTTTACATTGTCAGAATAAGATTAGTGTTGGCAACAGCATGCGGTCATGACTTGGCAAAAAAATGAAGTGAGGGTTTTTTGTGCTGAAGACTACATTAAATCTAAGATTGAGTTGAATCTAATAGTGATGGCAGTGTGGTGAAGTATAATGATAAAAAAAATCACGTTTAAAAAAAAGAAAAAAAAATTATGCTGAAGCGCTTTGGAAGATTTAATAAATTGTCACTCTGACTAAATTACATATCCATCACTGTCAACGCTGAGGTTGAAGTTGTAAGTGATCACATAACCGCATATGCTTTCTATTTTTAAAAAATATCTTTCGCTAAATTCCATTTGGCTTTTTTTAAATTTTTTTTTTTTATACCGTTCACTGCCACTGCATCAAAGAGGCAATCGAAGCCTCCCGCTCTCTGCTAATCGCTAATCGCTAACTCTTTACCGATGGGCCATTCTCATTTCGGGAGATCCTCTGTGAAATTTATATTGCGGCCCCACCGGCACTAAATCCATACCATAGAATAAGGAGGATGATTGAGCTCGAAATCCATTCCCAACCAAGGCTTGGACTTGGCGAGCCAGGGCGACCAAAGAAATCCTTCAAAGCAAATGTAGCAGTAATTCAGTTGGATGTCTGTAATGTTTCCACCTTTTTTTTCCAAACAGGAGGCAGCGAGCAGCGATTGCTTGTTCTTGCAGACGAGAAAACAAAAACACTCTCTTGTTGTTTAGCATGCGCGATATGGCACCGATTTGTCTGGAGCCGAAAGTTTTTTTAATGTCTCCGATAGGGTCCTCATTTATTTATGTGCATTTCAAGGGCAGGGATGTGCTGTACCTCCGTGTCTTCAAAGCTCTCTGAAGAGTGAGTTTGTCAGTGTGACGGGAATGTAGAGTGAACAGTATAGGCCTGGGCATGAATGATGTGTGGGTATCTTTTTCTTTGTCTGGCTTTTCCTTGTCTGTCTTAGTTATCTGTCTTTTCTCTTAATCTCTGAATGTTGATTAGTTATGTGGCTATTCAGTCTGTTTTAAGTTGACACACACAAACAGACACACACACACACACACACACACACACACAGCACAGACACACACGCAGACACACACACACACACACACACACACACACACACACACACACACACACACAGTCACGCATCTTCATATCTGCCCATATGCTGAAACCCTGCTCGGGCTGGGTAGCCCAGAGCATTAATCAGTCCGGGAGGAGGGTGCTGACAGGTTTATGTGGCCCTTAATTGCGATGATTAAAAGCATTTCCCTTAATTGCGAGAGTTTTTAGTGGCGGCGAACTGGGGCGATCTGTGTGGCGTTTCGCAGGGAACAGGAAGTTCTCCTCCTCTTAGGCGACGATGGCCTGAAGGTCAGAGAACGAGACAGCCTGTGCCAGGCGTGTGAGTGGTGAAGAAGAGGGCCAATGAGATTGGCTGAGGCAGGCCGTCTCCGTGATGTCACCGGGTAGGGTAGGACAGGACAGACTCCGGGCTGTGATGTCATCGTAGGCACTTTTCACATGAGTCATCAGTTTCTGCTTGGCAGTTATAGAACGTTCCTTAATGTTCCACATGGCACCACATATGAATACATTTGGTTGTTTTTTTAAGGTTTTTCTTTTATTCTCCTGACAGGCATTTCTATTAGTTTTGTGGCTTTGTGAACCATTATACTTTTCTACAATAGTAGAAAAAAATTTAATTAAGATATTTTTTTATATTGGGTGCAAATCTGGGTAGTATGAAGAAAAGCTGTAATAAATGTATTTTTACCAACACAAAAAGGGAAATTATTCTCTCCTGACACACCGTACATTTAATTAGGCTTCTACACTTAATGGTCAAACAAAAAGGAAGATAATGAATGTTCTTTCTTAAAGAACGTCATGCTTCTGCAAGACTCAGAGATAATGTCCTTCTATTCTTGTATCTTCAACCCACCATGGAGTAACTTTGTGAATGGCATGCCTACTAGTCCCAATTCATGTGGCCCGGTGGCCGAGCCCGGAAACACCTCCAGAAGGAGGCGCCCAGGAGGCATCCTTATCAGATGCCCGAACCTCCTCAACCGACTCCTTTCAATGCAGCAGCTCTAATTTGAGGTCCTCCCAGACAGCTGAGCTCCTCACCCTATCAAGGAGAGTAAGCCCTGCCACTCTTACAGAGAAACCCCATTAAACAGACACTATTATTAAAATGGTATCCTGTAAGGAGTGAAATAGGCTAGACGTAATCTCTCTGGTTTCGCGCACTCGTAGCTAAAGGAAGCTTTTACTTTTCATTTTACTTTACAGGCATTTAGCAGACGCTCTTATCTTTATCTTAACACACAGCATTTACATTGCATCCATTTATACAGCTAGATATTGGGATGGCAGGTATGCCATCCCGCCAAGTTACGCCTTGGCGGGGGCATGCCCCATACCTATACAGCACCGAGAGTTTGGCACTTTTCAGGGTTCCCCACAGAAATAACCACAACAGCCACAGACACTCAGCCCTTAAAAACATTAAATTCTGTACATTCTGACCCCATTTCAACAGACAGATTTCATAAACAACTTCACATGTCCACACAATAAAGCCCCAAACTAAGGGGATTTTGCGTTTTCTCCTTCTTCTTCTTCTTCTCTTTCTTCTTCTTCTTCTTCTTCTTCTTCTTCTTATTTTTCCTGCCGCCTATCCCACTAATAACATGTCTGCCCATTGGACATTTTACCGACACCCACCAAATCTTCACGTACACCACCCAATGAAAAACTCGCTTACACACGCAAAATACCCATATCTTTTTACTCTGAAACTTTTCCAATACAAACAGCTAGTCCGTCGGTGGCCTAGTGGGTAAGGTCCCAGTCTTGGGAACACAGGGTCCAAGGTTCAAGCCCAGCTAGGAACGCGTTACTTTAACCTGCTTTTATCTTCACTAATACACACGCAAAATACCCATATCTTTTTACTCTGAAACTTTTTTAGCATAAATAGCTAGTCCGCCGGTAGCCTAGTGGGTAAGATTACAGTCTTGGGAACACAGGGTCCTAGGTTCAAGCCCAGCTAGGAACGCATTTCTCTTTAACCTGCTTTTACCCTCACTAATAATTGTCAATTATTAGTCAATCTATTATTGTCAATCTACTACTTCTCAATTATTGCTTTTGCACCATATGTACCAGCCGTTCCACGAACGTATACACTGTATCACGACGTACCGTCTGCACGTTTAATTGTTAACCGGCTACAATATTGCAAAGCCATATGGATTCAACGGGAGCTCTTCTGTGCTTACTGGCCTGTGTTCTTCTTTAAAACCACGGACAGGTTTGCTAATGATATTTCACACATCGCATAGCTATGTCATGGTGCTGCCCTAACAAAGTGACAGACTGGTAAACCTCCGGTTGAACGATTGAATCCCACCTCGTCCTCAGGCAGATAATTTCCTCTTTTACACTAACGTTCTCTTAGGCTTATATTTGCTTTACCAAAACTCACTCATGGCCACCCATATGCATTTCATGACGGCAAATGTATTCCTTTTATTAAAAAGTTACACCAGTTCACTGCTGTGCCATTTCTACTAACTACATTTCTTCACTTAGCTACCGTACAAAACCTTCTTCTCAGCAAACGCCACGTTTCTACATTCATGTTACCTCGCCCTCTTCTCTATCTAGCCACATAGGCCTACAAACAATTACTACGTATGTACGTTCTGCAACTCCCCATTAAAACATTACATTTAAAATCATGATTCACTCATAATTATAACTACTAGTACTGAACATGAAAAAAACACAGCACTGCAATAGATTTCATATGTTACTTAACCCTCCACGCCAACGACTAACACTTTATAGCGACTGTTATATATACCGTTCGATAAGGAATACAAGCTCGCTCATGGTCACTCCATTTACTTCGCACTATACTCCGTGATCATGTCAACCTTCACCTACATGCCCATTCTGCTAAAAACATATTGTTTCAACTACGCAATTTCATTATTTCATCCTAATTTCTCTCAAACTGTTGTTATTTTCTCATATGCAAAGCCTGCTGGGACATATGCGTCTGCTCCTATTCTCCACTATCATGTTTTCCGGTTCTA
Source organism: Anguilla japonica (assembly GCA_025169545.1). Classification (NCBI taxonomy): domain Eukaryota; kingdom Metazoa; phylum Chordata; class Actinopteri; order Anguilliformes; family Anguillidae; genus Anguilla; species Anguilla japonica. The sequence goes on along the minus strand of CM045893.1, from coordinate 6,741,037 downwards.
GTTTAGCAAAACAGCGAAGAGGATTCCTACCTGCAGATAAGCCTATCAAAATGCCTTATAAACCTTACAAACACTAAAAATGCACCTCCACGAAATAACAGACAACGGAGCAGGACAGAAGGCTACACAAGTTGCGACCTAGGGAGTTATAATTCTACGGGCTTGCTAATTCTTTTGTCAGTCAAGGCTCGTTGGATGGACGTCAAATCCGTGAGTACATACACTGGCCATATTTCATCTGCGTTTCTGATGCGTTTATGCTTACGCCACCACACGCTTTCTCACAGCCACTGTTTCACATATATAGCAAACCGAAACTGCTGAACGGTACACGTTCATCAGACTGTAGAAATTCACACAACGATAGCCATAATCCACAACCGTTTCTTACAGGGTCACTTCGCATTTCTCACTCTCATAATAAAACGCTTTGCAAAAAGAAATGATATCTCATAAAAAAACACGTTTTCAACGTACAAAAAATGCCAAGTTACTCAAAAGTACTGATATCAAAATGACGCCAAGTTACGGTACTACAAACAATATAGGCTATCTTGCCTCACCGAAATGACATAAGATGTATTTCAAAGCAATGCTACCCAATATTTCCTCAATTCTTTCAAGTCACTTGGCCCTGTGTTTTGTAATCTTACCATTTTACAATGTCATGCAAACTTTGTGTCAGATCAAAGAGTCAAATATTTGCCTCATAGAACACATTGAAATCAATGTTCAAACCTGCTGCTGAGTAACTACAGGAAGCATATTTCTCCAGAAAACATATGTTTACACTTGCTTCTGAACTGAATTTGAGTACATGTGCAAGTTATTGTATATTTGCTACGTACAATAAATACTGCATGTAAAATACATATTGTACATACATACATACATAGAGAACTTCTTTATCCCCATGGGGACATTTCCCTTGCAGCATGTTACATTCACATTTACGAACACACACTTATACCAAGAAACATACTATCATTCACACAACAGAAAGGCTGGGCAGCGAAATACATACATACCAATACAAATTGGACATCTACACGCCTATTCAATCAATCTTGACTGTGAGAGAGCCATCCACACATATGTTTGGCCTGTCCATGTAGTGCATGCTTATACACACAGGGCCAAGTGACTTGAAAGAATTGAGGAAATATTGGGTAGCATTGCTTTGAAATACATCTTATGTCATTTCGGTGAGGCAAGATAGCCTATATTGTTTGTAGTACCGTAACTTGGCGTCATTTTGATATCAGTACTTTTGAGTAACTTGGCATTTTTGTACGTTGAAAACGTGTTTTTTATGAGATATATATATACTGAAGCAATGCAGGTTAAGTACCTCGCTCAAGGGTACAATGGCAGTGTCCTACCTAGGAACTGAACCTGTGATCTTTAGGTTACAAGACCAGTTCCATACCCATTATACTACACTGCTGCCCTGCATGATGGGGTCCAGCCATTCTCAGGTGTGGAAAGACTCAGGAGGCTGGTGAACTCTCAGGTGTGGAAAGACTCAGGCGGCTGGTGAACTCTCAGGTGTGGAAAGACTCAGACGGCTGGTGAACTCTCAGGTGTGGAGAGACTCAGGTGGCTGGTGAACTCTCAGGTGTAGAGAGACTCTTGTGGCTGGTGAACTCTCAGGTGTGGAGAGACTCAGGTGGCTGGTGAACTCTCAGGTGTGGAAGGACTCAGGCGGCTGGTGAACTCTCAGGTGTGGAGAGACTGTTGCGGCTGATGAACTCTCAGGTGTGGAGAGACTCTTGCGGCTGGTGAAAGGAGGCGTGTCAGAGATCTCGGCTGTGCCGGGCGGACGTATCCCGAGGGATTCGGGAATGCCAGGAACGCCAAACGCTTGCTCCGTGCCTCCTGATAATGTCAACAGAGGCTGCAGATACTGTAAATAAGCTTCGGTGGGATGACTTGTGTTACTGATGATGTGACCCCGCCAGCGGGCTCTGATGTAGCCTATCCCTGACCCCGGATCGTAGACGGTAAACAAGACCGTCAGTCACAGAGCGCAAGCTGGGCCGTGTCAGACACGGGCGGGGGGGGGGCTTGGTGGAGGCGTCTACGCATCATCGTGACCTCATTGATGACCTTTGACCCGAACGAAGGGATTGCGGGACGCTGAAAATGCCGTCCGTAAGACCGTTTGAGGCGAAAGCGTGTTCGATCTGGCCCTGAGTTCGAAATGGGGTCCGGAAAATTTTTATAACTGTCAACTGACATGCGGCGAAATCTCATTGGCTCTGGCTTACATACGGTATTAATTAGCTCGTGAAATGTCATTTGCACACGGAAACTTGTTTAATTGTTCACTGCGTATTGAAAATCACTATTTATTGAAAGTCGTGAGCTCCAGAAATGTCTCTTCACAGTTAATGGGTGTCTTCCCTCCGTTCTCCCTATCGCTAATTGATCTGCTGAAAAGCAAGCCCTTTTAAATAAAATGAGAAAAAACAATAAAAGAAACAAAAGAACAAAATCCTTCTGGCACAATAATCATCATTTATATTCACTGATTATTCTTGAGTTTTCTGGCTTTTTGTTTTTTTTTCTTTTGTTGTTTCTGTGAAGGTTTGATACACGCGATAAACATTTAATCTCATCCCACATTGTCAATTAAACAAAAACAAGGGAGGAAAAAAAAGCGAAAACGAGGAGCTTCTTGCGGTAAATTCTGCTGTTGTGAGAGAAAACAGTCTTGAAGCAGAACCAAATCTCTGTTTTCATATTCATGTGTTCGTATTCTATCAGATGAGAATGATGTTCGATAAGGGGAATGCAAATTGTACTGCGTATGGACTTCTGTGATTGGCAGGGATTCAGTTTAATGCATTTATATACTCCAAAAGACAACGCAAAACTTTTACGGCTGTCTCCTCACTGAGAGTTCTTAGCCCTGAGCTGTGTGAGCACTGCAGTGTTTCTCAGTTTGAGCTCAAATCCTGTGCATATAAACGGCTGATATGATGTACTGGCCTCCTCCTGGTCTCAAGGTCCCCCTTCCTCCTGGCGGTCCTGTCAGATATTTGGGTCCTGAAAGGCCAGGTCTATCCCGAGTACGCGGGGTAGAACCTTCTCCCCTCTGAAGTTTCCACGCACTCACTCACTCACTCACTCACTCACTCTCATTCACTCACTTTCTCATTCATTCATTCACTCACTCACTCACTCACTCACTCACTCACTCACTCACTCACTCACTCACTCACTCACTCACTCACTCACTCACTCACTCACTCACTCACTCTCTCACTCACTCACTCTCTCATTCACTCACTCACTCACTCACTCACTCACTCACTCGCACCATTCGCCCGGATGCTCACTTTCTCACACACTTATCCATTCACTCCCTTTAATACGCACACTATTGCATTGGCTCACTCTGCCCTGCTCATTCATTTCCCCATCCTCTGCGTGAAATTTTCAGTGATCCCATTCGCCCATTCACTGGCTTTGTAACGGAACGCACGGAGGGTGACCACATGACCTGTATAAAAAAAAAAAGAATAAACAAACAGTTGCTGCTGCTTCTGAGTGTCTGGTGGTCCTGAATGAGAGTCAACCCCAGAGCCGCCCAGATGCTGTCCAGCTGGCCGTCTCCACGGTAACCGGGTGACTGGGTGTGTTGGCATTGTGACCTCGCAACCTTCTCACCAGCTGGGGGCGGAGTCTCACCCATCTGTCGCCTCCGGACCCCTTGTTTGCTGTCAGCTACAATGAAGAGCCCTCTGGAGGGACATCGAAGCTTAGATTTTACTGCCCTATAGGGCCTCACTGGGAAAAAAAAATCTCATTTTAGGTTTTAAATTTTAAGTCCATCCCAAATACGCGGGGTAGAATCTTCTCCCCACTGAAGTTCCCATTCACGCACTCACTCACTCACAAACATACTCACTCGTTCACTCAAATTTTTCGTTTTTGTGTAATACACAGTGAATTAACACGCATATATGTACTCACTCATTCACTCACTCATTCACTCACATTTTTCGTTTTTGTGTAATACACAGTGAATTAACACGCATATATGTAACACACTGACGAGACATCTGTGAATGTGTCTGTGCGTCGCACCTGCGAAGTAATCACAGCAAATGACTCGTAAAGACTCGTGAAGCGATAATCGCAGAAGACAAACAAACAACATCAGATAACGCGCAGTACAATACCGGCTAATTGGCCGGTTTTAAGATTTACCTGTTTCACCTGGAACATTAGCAGTCCTGTGAGGTTCTGTCTAATCAAGCGCAGCGGTTTCCTTTCTTAGCTCGTTGCCACCGATAATGACAGAATGAGGCCTCTTGGGTAGGCTGAGATAAGTACTTGATTGCAGGTGTCTGCGGAGCGAAACAAAACAAAACAAGCACATTTAGCTCATTTAGGTTTAAAAAAAAAAAAAAAAAAAAAGGGGTCCAAGGACACAGAGTAGGAGGGTTATAAAAGAATGAGAGCAGGACCACAGCGTTGACTTTTAGAATGCTGATTGTCCTCTTTGTTGCTAGGAACTCTTTTAGTGAGAGTTCCTGTCCTTATTGTTCCTGGGCTACTGCCGCACCACTGTTGTGTTAATATTTTTGTGGATGATCTCTAACGTTCAGTTGGTATCTCTAATTTTTGGTCAGAATCAGAAGGAAATTGCTGAGTGGACAAGAGCAGCAATGTTTCTGTTCATAGTGTTTGTTTTGTGGAAGACTTAATAAAACGTACTATGAAATGGATTAATTTTGCTTTGTTTTAGCGTGCACCTTTTAAACAACTGTTTTGCTTGTTATTTAAACTTAAATGTTTTGTCTGCCGGTATGTTTAATTTGCTTCGCTTTTGTTTTGTGGTAATACTGTTCTGGCTTGGTGCTTGGGCCACAACACAGTAAACAAATCTCTCTCTGTCTGTAGGCTACAATTAAAAAGGCCGAAATCAGTCTTTCTAAATCGCTAACATCTAAAAACCACTGTGGCTATTTTGTGGAGCTTTAATAAATGAGCTCATTAATAAGCTAATCTGCTTTGGGGAAGACTCCTTCTTGCGCCATGCATTTTGTACCACGATTCTTGGAGTCCTGAGTTGTGTCATAGTTGCTGTTATGGCCCTGGCAGTACCATCTGCTGCGGAAACACTTGTTTTCAACCTGTTAGCCGATCCATCCCCCTCTCTGTCGTTGACAAGCTTTTTCTAGTGTCTCTTTTCTTTCCTTCTACATTGTCAGTGCTCTGTCTCTCATTTTATATATTTTTGTGCAGTGACTTTGTTCTCACCGGCACTAACTGTCTTCTTTTTCTCTTTTCTTTCTCCCTTGCTTACCGAAGATCATAAAATGATCAATGCAGGTAGGTTAACCTTTTACTGGTTTTTCCCACTTAATTTTAGGCAGTCACATTTCCCATTTTTTAAGAATGGAAGGGGTCTGTGTTTCCACCAACCGATGTGATGCGTAATACAAATAATAGAACCTGCTGCATGAACTAATTCACCCCATGAGCTACCACCCAAATTGTATAAAAATGTCATGTAAAATTGAGTGTTATTATTCAGTAAATGTACACTTAAAGAAATGTTTCCATGGCACACATCCAGTTGATGCTTTCAGGAGTCAAATTTTAAATCTAAAAAAGTTGAAGTTTAAAGTTTCAGATCTAAAGCACTGGGTGGTGTTTTGCTGCTGTGCATGATGGGATATGCAGTACAGAGGTAGCTTCAATGTGCTTTTTTACACCGCAAGTGGCAGGCTGCTCCTTCCTCTTTAGCTCTCTTCAAAAAAACAAGAAAAATCTTCTCTTTTTTTAATGAAAAATAAAAAATGACAGACAGGCCAGTACAAGGATTTAAAAGCTATATTATGAAATTGTCTTGACCTCAAAAAAAAACAAAAACAGAAGCAGCCTCTTTGCAAGTTTTCATGCCGTCTTGTAATGATGTAATATAATGGTGCATTTATGTATAAACCATATTACATTACATTATGGGCATTTATCAGTCATTAGCATCTAGATGCTTTTCGCGTATTTATACTGTAGTTCTCAATTATGTTGTGATTGTTTTCACATGAGTAATTTGACTGGATTCTATATTCACAAACATACAGTGTTAAAGTGCATTTGATGGGTGTAATAGTTTCACGATGAAGTGAAATGACATTTTTACATTACATTTTAACTGTTTTACAGCAGGTGTACCATTGAGGGTAAAGACCACTGTTTAGGTCTTCCTTCAGTTTTTCTCTCTTTTTTTTCCCTTTTCTGATACGATGCTCACTTCTGTAGAGGGTCTGTTTCCCTTCACCTCTGTCTATACTCGAACCCTGAAGGAGAGAAAATGGGATCTGTGAACAGAGGCTGTTTGAAAGATGGAGATCGGCGAGGCTTTAGAGGGGAATGAGCAGGGCCTGTCTTCTTTAAGTAGCTTAATATCTGTGCCAGGGACTAATTGAAAAAACAGTAATGAATGTGCGAAAGATCAATGCTTTCTCTACGGGCACCGTCAGCCACTAAACCTCCACCCCCCCCCCCCCCCCCCCCCCCCCCCCCCGCCCCCCAGAGCGGCGTTAAACGATGGAGAGCCTCGCGCTGATGGTCTCTGCTTCTCAGAAAGTGTTGGGGATTTTCGCCTGAAAGGGGGACGTGTGTACATACATTAGGGAATACTCATGAAAGTCAAAGCTCTAGATTGAAAGGGATAGGGGATTATGTGTAAAGCACATGTATGGGGGTGCAAAAACGTGAACCACAAACTATCATATCTGTAATAATATAACAATGCTAAAATAATATTTGTGATAATATAAATGCTGTTGGTTGATTCTCTTGAAGTAGTCGTACACAGCATGTTAGGGTGAAGTCTGGGCCTATCGGCTCTTAGCCGGAAATACAGTGTAGAGCCGTTCTGGGCCTGTGCCAATGGCACGTATGTGAGTGGATGATCTCTTCTTGTATTGGTCAGTGGGGAGGATGGTTTAAACAGGGGAACTCCTGATGCTACTCAAGTGTACTTGTCTCATGATCACAGATAGATATGTGTGCTGGGTTCATCAGTAGGACCCTCAGAGTAGGGCTTTTCCTTTTCATTGTGTGTGTGTGTATGTGTCCGTGTGCGTGTGTGTGTGTGCTTGCATGCGTGTGTGTGTGCTTGCATGCTTGTGTTTGGGATAAGCATCTTATTTGGGTTTTGTGGCTTGCTGGCTGGCTGTAAAAGGAAGATGTCTTAGGCCTGGTTTTCCTACAGGGGATTCGAGGATCTCTGGGGGTCCTGGAAGGCACCGTAAGTGGTCCGTGACCAGGCTTGATATGCAATGATTATATATAAATTATATATAAAATATTTCAAAATATGAATCTGATAACTCAATCCATTTACAATGGGTTTAGGCCACCAGGTGTGAGCTGGGCTCACTGAATATAAATGTATGCGGTTAACAGGACAACTTCGCAAAGCGTGTGCCTGCAGTGGCAGATGCTACAGTAGCGATCGGTGTTCTGACTGCAAAAAGAGGGGGTGGGGGGACTCTCCAGATGCGCCTGAAGGATACAGAGCTAATGTTGATCTGTTGGAGAGGAGTAAGTCAGTGATCTGACTGCTGCAATGGACAGGATTAAAAACTCTGCGGAACATTGGACAGGAATTACTCTGTGCTCTGTCAACCATTGAGCAGGAAAGTCCTCGGGCTCTGTAGATCATTGGATGGGAAAGACTGGTCTCTATAGGCCGTTGGGACAGGGAAGACTCTGGGCTCTGTTTACCATTGGACAGGATTGAATCTGGGATCTGTAGAACATTAGACAGCAAAGAATCTGGGATCTATGGACCATTGGACAGGAAATATGGCGCTCAGTACACCATTAGACAAGAAAGACTGGACTCTGGAGACCTCTGGAGAGGAAAGCCTGTTGGCTCTAGACCATTGTCCAGGATGAAGAACCGTGCTACTGGGCAGCCTGGCTCAGTTGCTCCTGACCTGCATTTGACCAGTGCCTGGAAAGTGTTCCTGTGGGGCCTGCAGACACACGACTGCGCTCTGCTGTCCTCCCAAGCATAGACTCCTCCCTCATCCTCCACCTCATTCACTTTCCTCATTTCCCACCACTGGCCTTCGCCCCATAGTTTCCCAGCTGGTTTCTCTTCCACTGCCATTTCCCTAATCCTCTTTGTTTTTCTTGTTTTGTTTTTTTTTTTGTTGTTTTTGTTGTTTTTGTTTGTTTTTTCCTCTCCAGTTCTGAGCTCTTTCCACGTCTCCGGGATTTGTTTAGTCTTCTCTTTCATGTGTGAGAAGTTGGTCTTTCCCAGTCAGACGGCCTGCTGCTTGTGACAGGACCGTACAAAATGGAGAACCTGAACCGCTGATGACTGAAGGCACACAGTCACTGTACAGACTCTTTCATATTCTGCTCTACAGCTCTTATTTACGGGCTGTCCCCCCCACACCCCCCCCCCCCTCAGAGTCGCGTTGTTAAAAATGCATGTCGAAATGAAATCCCCCCCCGCTCTCCTTTGAATTCGGATTCCGTGTCCGTGCAGTTTAGCGCATTCCCTGGAAAGGGGGCGAAATTGGTATTTTTCGCGAAACAATGTAAAAATCCACCGGCGTCTCCAGCCCGCTCCATCGCCGCTGTGATCTCCCCCGGCCGTCCGAGCCATTACCAGAGGGGTTTAATGTTACTTCTGCGATGTGGAGAATGCAATTACGCAGCGATTGGGCTGAGAAATAGCCCCGCGGACCCGGACCCGGTCCCTGGGGGCCCGTCGTCGTCGCCGCCAGCAGCTGAAAAAAAACTTTTTTTTAAATCATTATCAGATCCAGCGCTGTCCATCACTGTGAGTGACAGCCGCGTGTGTTTAAAAAAAAAAAAAAAAAAGATATTATTATTATTCGGGACCACACATTAACTACAAACGAGCGGGGAATGAATAAGAGCCAACTTAACAGGAAGCGGATTCAATCGCGGTGCACAGCTGCGCGTGGCATTTTATTCTTTCATGTGAAGGAAGGTATCTTGGGAGCGTGTTGAATAATGCGTGTGTCCGAGCCTGCTCCCCAGTGCCCGTTTCGCTTTTCATCGTTTTTTTTTTTTTTTTTTTTTTGCTTGGTGGTGTTTCTGTTGTTGAGGAAAGTAAAATGTATCGCATATTTATTCGGGGGAGCGTCTGAGGTCGACTTCCACAAAGAACTGCAGCGTGCTGTTCGAGCACCCCGAGCGCGATAAGGCAACGGCGAGAATTCTGTTTAGCACGCGCTATCGGGCTAAAGCCGCTTGGTGTACGGCTATCGTGCGTCAGAAGCATTCGTCAGGCGTGAGAGTTTGCGATGAAATCTGGTGCTGTAATGGAGTGGAGCTTGTATCCGACGTGTGTAAACAGCGCATGTTTTTCTACCGTTTGCTACAAAGATTCTTCTGTTCTTCCGTGGGCCCGTGTGTTTTTGTGTGTCTGCTGATACATGCTCGGTTTCACTCGACGCCGAGTGGAAATTCAAATTCTCGGAATCCATATATTAGCGCTTGCAGTTTATTTTTACGTGTGGCGGTTTTGTTATCAGTGTTGGGTGACAGAACATCTGTAAGCACTCAGGAGCTGTTCGCTCCTCTAGCCCTAACCCTGGAACACAGGGCTGGTCACTCGGGCGTTTGGTCAGTGAGTCGGAGCGGTTGGGGTTTTGTCAGCCTCACATTCCCAACATCTGTTTTTGCTGTTGACCCTGTCAGCCGCCGTCCAGATGTCTTTCTCTCTCTCTCGTCCAGACGTCTTCTGTCTCTCTCATCTCTCCTTCCCCCCTCTCTCTCTCTCTCGTCCAGACATCATCTCTCTCTCTCTCTCTCTCTCTCTCTCCCTCCTTCCCCTTTTCCTCTATCCTCTCTCTCTCTCTCTCTCCTCTCCTCCTTCCCCTCTCTCTCTCTCTCTCTCTCCCTCCTTCCCCTCTCTCTCTCTCTCGCCCAGACGTCTTCTCTCTCTCTACTCTCTCTCTTTTTCTCTCCTTCCCCTCTCTCTCTCTCTCTCTCTCTCTCTCTCCCCCCCCCCTCTCCCCTCTCTCCCTCTCTCTCTCTCTCTCATTTCGCCTTGCTGCGGGTCGCCCCTCTGAAGGGCCGGCGGGCCGTGTCTGTGATTGCTCTTGGCGTCCAGCCCGCGCTCCCGCCAGCGGTCACTCAATTTGAAGGTCGCGTTGTCCTTGAGCCGCTCGTCCGTTCAGCCAAGCCCCGCCCCCTCCGAGGCAGAGGCCTGTCCTGTCCTGTCCTGGCGGTCTTTATCCTTTTCAGCCATGGGTTGTGGTAAAGAGGGAGGGGAAGAGAGAGGGAATGAGAGGGAGAGAGAAGAAAGAGAGAGAGATGGATAGGGAGAGAGAGGGAGAGAGAGAGAGAGAGAGAGAGATAGATAAATAGATAGAGAGTGAGAGAGAGGGCAGTGGCAGAAACTCGTTAGCCTCTCTCACTGTTGTGTCTGTGTACCTCACAGCAGAGACGACCATGAGCGCTTGCGGGGAGGCTTGCGTGGGGGGGGGGGGCTTTTTAATAATAACTCGGGCACTTTGCACATGCTGCTGCTGCAGTGGAGTTTTTAATAATATGCAGTTCGGATGGCTGCCCCCGACCCTTCGACCCCCCCCCCTGCCCGTCCCCCCCCCCCCCCCCCCCCACCCCGTCCCTCCGACCCCCCTCCCAGCGCATGCCTGTGCATCAGCGGGAGCACGGACGAGCCTGTGTTCTCTCCTGCCTAATTGGCTGTTTGCTGTTAAAACTTCAGAGGAACCTCTGGCCTGTGAGATGCCATGGCGGTGAGGCAGTGTGGAGGTGTGGGGGTGTGGCGGTGTGGCAGTGTGGTGGTGTGGTGTGGGGGTGTGAAGGTGTGGTGTGGTGGTGTGGGGGTGTGGCGGTGTGGGGGTGTGGAGGTGTGGTGTGGTGGTGTGGGGGGTGGGGGTGGGAGGTGTGTGGTGGTGTGGAGGTGTGGGGGTGTGGGGGTGTGGGGTGGTGTGGAGGTGTGGTGTGATGTGGGGGTGTGGTGTGGGGGGGGTGGCGGTGTGGGGGTGTGGAGGTGTGGCAGTGTGGTGGTGGGTGTGGCGATGTGGTGGTGTGGAGGTGTGGCGGTGTGGAGGTGTGGTGATGTGGGGGTGTGTGGCAGCGTGGTGGTGGGTGTGGCGATGTGGGGGTGTGGAGGTGTGGCGGTGTGGTGTGGGGGTGTGGGGGTGTGGCAGTGTGTGGTGGTGGGTGTGGCAATGTGGAGGTGTGGAGGGTGTGGTGATGTGGGGGGTGTGGCGGTGTGGTGTGGTGGTGGGTGTGGCGATGTGGCAGTGGGGTGTGGCGGTGTGGCGGTGTGGGGGTGTGGAGGTGTGGGGGTGTGGCAGTGTGGGGGTGTGGCGGTGTGGGGGTGTGGCGGTGTGGAGGTGTGGCGGTGTGAAGGTGTGGGGGTGTGGAGGTGTGGAGGTGTGCTGTGGGGGTGTGGAGGTGTGGTGTGGGGGTGTGGAGGTGTGGAGGTGTGGCAGTGTGGGCGGGTGTGGCGGTGTGGGGGTGTGGCGGTGTGGAGGTGTGGCGGTGTGAAGGTGTGGGGGTGTGGAGGTGTGGAGGTGGGTGTGGCGATGTGGTGGTGTGGGGGTGTGGCGGTGTGGAGGTGTGGCGCTGTGGGGGTGTGGGGGTGTGGCAGTGTGGCGGCTGCTCTGGCGCGACGCTCTGAGCGGGAGTCTGGGAGCGGTGAGCGGGTCACGCCGCGGTGTGTTAAACAGACACGCGGGGGGGGGGGGGGGGGGGGGGGCGTTTGGGTCACGCCGTGATGGGGTTTCAGTGGCGGTCGGGGCTGTGTGCGGTGTACGGGGCGTATCGCATTTCTGAGCTGTCAGACGCTGTCAGTGCCGCGTGAGTGAGTACAAGCATCGCCTGTCCCCCCCCCCCCCCCCTTCCCTCCCCCTCCGCGGGCCGCTCACAGTCACTCTGCTGCAGGTGAGTTCCGGAGGACCAGCTGGAAAGCATCGCGCTCCTCGACAGATATCTTTCAATCTCTGCCCGTGGGGGGGCGGGGCGCTGGGACAGCTGGCTGTTACGGTCTGGGCTCACACACTCATTCTAAAGCTGCTCAACATTCCTCCTGTTCCCTGTCACAGCCTAACCGACGGTTTAAAAAAAAAAAATATATATATATATATAAATATATATTCCAGCATCTGTACCCTTATTATGGTTTCCTCAGAGGGATCGGTATTCAGGTGTGACAGCACCAAATGTTCTATAAATGCTTCTCCTCTACCAATGCAGAAGAAATTAAACATATTTAAATATATATTGCGGGAATTTCAAAAATAAATAAATAAATAAATAAATAAATAAATATGAAATAATAAACATACATGTGTTTCAATATATATTTTTTAAAGCACATGTATGTATTAAATATATGTAAATGCATGTCATAAATATGCAAAAGTAGAGCTGGTTTTGGTTATTTAAATATATCCTCAAAATATATTTGAAATGTCAAAAATGTATGTAATAAATATATTTAATACATATATTGCATTGCAAAGTATAGCACATATATTACATGTAGTTCCTATATATTTCCATGTATCATTTTTTCCATATGGGTATAGTGAGAAATGCCATTGGGTTAAAGCAGAAATCCTGGATGTGGTGCAGCAGGACTTCCTGTTGCTGTCCCTCCACCGGCCATTTCTGGTCCCTAGGAGCCGCAGGGTCTGTGGACTTTCACCGTTACTCACTACATAATTAATTAAAGCAGCTGATTATACAATTAACTCCGCTGCCCTGCTTCCCCGGGTCTTAATTTGTTGCTGATTTTAAGGTTTGCGACCCTTGGCCTACGCACACCTCGCTGTATTTATTTATTTTTTTAGGCTTGCATCTAATCATCACCCCTCTCTCCCTGGCATGAAAATCAGTCTCTTGTTTGCGCACTTCTAATCATGCAGGGAAGGGTGTAATTTATGGGGGGGTTATAAAAAAGGCCAAATAACATCTGCCCCCCCCAAATAATATACAGCGATGATGAGAAACATAATTTCATATAATAAAGATGGGGATTTCATGTTGTGATTAGGATACCAATCAATAGTATCAGTAATAGTGTAAAATATTGAAATGATCATTTCACAGCCGTTCTTTTAAAAAAATTCTTCCGGGAGGGGGGTCATGCCCCCAGAGACAGGTACAGCCTAAAAGCATGATGGGAATGGGTTCTGACAGGGAGTTTAGAACCTAATAAAATATACCTGTTTATAGTTCTGTGAGGATGCATCTTTTCTGGTACAAAACAGTGAGGCAAAAATACAGTGTTACAAGAAGAAGAATGAAAAATGGCATTCATCTGTGTGTGCTTGACGTGATAAGCACTGTTAAAATGCAGCGAGAGTGCTGTATGTATAGAGGTGGTCTGCCATCTGGTGGTTGCTTAAGGCTAGTGCGGAAAGCTGTTAGACCTAAACCTTAAGAAGTCCCTTGCTTGTGTTAAGTGACTAGCCTTTGCTTTAAGGGGTTCTTATATTCTAATAGTGTTGAGTGTCACTGGATGCTATTGACTGTACAGTTATTTCTGCATTTTAAAATGCAAACCCAGTACACCCCAGGAACTGGGCTCTTGCTACTGCAGAACGTTTTTGCTTTTTGTAGAATGGGAACCCTGATATATGTCCTTCCTCAGTTGTCTGTACACCCAATTTACAAATTTGAAACACCATTTAGGCATCTGAAAATGCTCGTATTAGATGATGGGAGGATGGCCACACGTTTGAGTAATTTTGTCGATTAGTCTGTTCCCCAGCCTGCTGATTTCCCCCCCCCCCCAAATAGTGTAAGTCTCATTCCAGTGAAATTTAGGCGTTATAAGTACGATCGCGGGGTTCTCTGGAATGGGATTTAAATGCTCGCTGCTTGCAGCACTCCACCAGGCGAGACCCAGAGAATGAGGGGAACGCAGTGGGGGGGGGTGCTCGGCTGTAATGAGGCGCGCCGCAATGAAGTAGATCCGGCACTGTGTGGATGTGCGTATTAATGTGCGTCTGGTGTAGAGAGGGAAACCGTTCTGTGTTGCACTGCATCCCGATTCTGACCAGAAGTGACTGTGCCTGGGGTGGGGGTGGGGAGGGGGAGGGGGAGGGGGTCAGTATGGGAGGGGGCACCACTTTGGCGAGACGTGTGGTCCCAGCACGACGTTTGCTTGCTACGGTGGCCATGCGAGGGCCTGCTTGTGTTTGGGGCTGCTGACCTCAGGGCAGCCTCGTTTTGTCCCCATTTCTTTGCCCCCCGCCCACGGCCATCCCGTCTGCTCCACAGCCTTTGTGTGGGTGGCTGGTAATGGATTAGGGGTGCACCTCCCCCCCCCCCCCCCCCCCCCTCTCACCCCCACCCCCCTCTCCACTCTGCGCTGCAGCAACCCCAGGAGGTCCCACTTTAACCCATTAAGATGTGAGGTCACAAATATGTCATTAGAATTGAACTGAATTTTCCGGTGCTGATGTAACCATCACTGCTGGTCATTTAAAACAGTGGAGTTCTAGAACACTGACTCAGAATTCCGAAAAACCTAAATACTAAGGGTTAAGTGTTAACTCCTCTCGCCATGCCCTCTGCACTGTAGGCACACAAGCTGTTGCATTCTGGGCTTGGACACCAGCTCCCTGAGTGTGTGTGCGAACTAAGACCATTCCAAGCTGGGTGTGGCAATGATTGTTTCTTTTCTGGATAAATTAGCTCTTGTATGTATTAAAAAGCATAATTTGTCCTCAGTACTTTCAGCCTGTTGGTTCATTATCATGAACAGGATTGGCTTTGAATCGATGATACTGATTTCTTTGAGAGAAATGTTTTGAATGAGAAAGATGTCTGAGAGTAACCCGACAAGGCATACAAACAATTCTGTCTGCACTTCCTAACTGTACCACTTGGGGGAGCAAGTGTTCTATAGGACAACAGCAGCAATGCCTCCCGTGGCCTCAAATGGATTTTGAATCAAATCAGGGATCTTGATGGCGAATCCCTTCGAGGTTAACCCTCTGACTGAGAGTGCCCCGTTCTCTCTTGTGAGACCGGCTACGGGAGGAATCCATCGCGTGCGCTGTGAAAGAAGAGGACGAGCGGACGAGAGAGAGAGGCCTCGTCGTTCCGCGACCTCCGCGTCGACGTTCCGGTTAGCGTCGGCGTTCCGGTTAGCGTCGATCGACCAGCGGGAGCGTCTTGGTTTGAGGCGGGTTTAAGGGCTTTGCATTGATGGGCAAGTTTGACGTGGCCCCTGAGGCTGCTGCAGAACAGAGAGGAGGGGGTGTTGTCGGGTGGGGTGGGGGGGGGGGGGGCGCAAACCGCTAATCCATTTATCAGCCACCCGCACAAAGGCGGTGGTGCGGAGGGGTCGGTCGTGCGGGGGGGGGGGGGGGGGGGGGGGGGGGGTAAAAAACAGGGGCGCCAGCCCCCCCCCCCGGGATAGGCTGTTTTGCTAAATGGAGTCCCCATCTGGCGTGGAGACATTACCGATCCTGATGCACCCGATTAAAAAACAATCCTGCCCCCAAACCAGCACTTAGGCCCCCCCCCCCCCCCCCCCCCGGCTCCCCGCTAATGACAGACGTCAACCCCCATTTGCTACCCCGGAGCACGGCCCCCTGGGATAGGGGAGAACTGGGTCGAGGGTTCCATTAGCGCAGGGGCGCGCAGCGAGCCCCGATCCGTTTTGGCGTTCAGTGCCGACTTCTGCTCTTAATTATTGCTATTAGCTCGGTCGTATATTGACCTGACGTTTATACGAGCGCCGGCTGCAGCCGCAGACTGCAAGTGCGTCCGTAAGATCTTTTTCCACTGTGCTCATCAAGTGCAGGAGCGAGCCAGCGTGGTTTATAGAGCTGTCAGAAAAAATAAAACAAATCTAATTGGTTGGGACAAAAACCAGGATGCAGGCCGGCCCTTCAGGACCGGAGTTGTGTTCGACTGCATTAGCAGCTCAGTGGAATCAGTGTAATGACCTCAGACTCCCCCCCCCACCCCCCACCCCTCTGGCAGTGCATGCCCAGCACCCACCTCTGGAGACTGTAACCCTGGCAACCTGCCCCGCCCTTCCTCCGGAGTACAGCTCCAGACAGAGTGCTGTGGTGGTGCTGTACTGACGGACACACTACACAGGCTCAGTGCCCATGTGACCCCTGCTGCATCATCAGTGAAGTTACGCCACAACTGTTGTCCCATAAAACGCTTGTCTTCACACCGCCTGTGATACGGTCGCATGTAATATAATACAATAATATAGTCTATTCTTCTACACAATGACAATCGAACAAATTGAAATATTCGCCGGTCATGTTTTTTTTGTTGAAAAGCATACACAAGATTTAACCATTTTACAGAGGCATCCAATGAGATGAGATATATATGTATAAGAGAAACCTTATTGGTGCAGAGAAGCTCCAAAGATATTGAGCATCTCGTAAAAGCGTAAGCCCCCCCCCCGCTTGTACAGGAGCCAGGCCAGGCCCCCCCCCCGCCCACCCCCCGCTAAGTACTTCACAGTCGCTCTGACAGGTTGTGACGCTGATTGAGGTGGATGGCGGCGCACGTTGAGGCTGCCGCACTGAGTTTTACCGCCAAATGCTGGAGGCTGCGTCGGGCCGCCGTGCGAAGCAGCGCGGGACCGATCCGGACCGCGTGTCCTTTTTACGATCGTGCGCGGTGCCGAAGGTATCGTTCCCTCTCATAGATTTATACTCTGAACTCCGAGAGGGGAAAGCGCTCGTGCTGTGGAGCCTTACTGTGGCGGAGTAGAGTCTGAAGGCAAGGCTGGGAGGAAGGCTCTCCAAGGCTCGCCTTCGTCAGAACAAGCGTTGTTGGGAGAGGGGGGGGGCGACATAGCTCAGGAGGTAAGACCGATTGTCTGGCAGTCGGAGGGTTGCCGGTTCAAACCCCGCCCTGGGCGTGTCGAAGTGTCCTTGAGCAAGACACCTAGCCCCTAACTGCTCTGGCGATTGAGAGGCATCAATTGTAAAGCGCTTTGGATAAAAGCGCTATATAAATGCAGTCCATTTACCATTTACCAAAAGCTCCTGTGGCTTCTCTCTTGATTTTTATCATGAGACCTCAAAGATGAATATAAGCGGTGAATTATTTAACTTGTTCCCTTTCTTTAATTTCCTTTAGGTTATTTGGAAATGCAGAATCGCTTTGTTAAATTAGGAGTCTCTCACGAGTACGTTCCTCCCATTATTGTTAAATGAAGCCATAATCTTCAGTAAAGCAAATTGAATAAATTGGTTTGGGATTTTTTTTTTTTAAACGTACTTTTGTTCATGAGGTTATTTTCCCCAGTGGCATACCATTTCTAATTTCAAAATGTATTGTTTCTGTAATTGATAAGATGAACACACGGTCATTTGCATTTCGGCTAAATCTCGAAGTCAGAGGCAAGAAAAAAAAGTATCATTTTAATTTCATTCTTTTTCTTAATGGAATTAAGTGTAACAACGCAACACTGATATCAGGCTCTTTCAATCGGTGGGCATTCTCCAGGCCGAACGTTACCCTGTGCACTCAAAGCAATGTGCTCTCTGACGGGTTTAGACGGAATATTAAAAAAGGCCCCATTAAAGTTGCATTAATGCGAGTTGCTGTTCATATAAGAGAAGAAGGACATAGAATGGCAATCTGATGGAAATCCATTAAGAACGTTTTTTGTGGTTCGGATATTGGAGGGGGGGCTGGGGGGGGGTGCGTGTTTCCAGGGGGGGGGGGGGGGCGATGGAGAGATGGGAATAATTGGAACATTTTGTCTGTCTTGGCACATGCCTGTTTATAATTGGCTCGCAGCTGAGTGGTTTTTTTTTTTTTTTTTTTAAGAAGTGCTGGGAGTGGGCGGGCTGGCGGGATTCCAGCAGGGAGCCGGCGAACTGCACGCGCTCAGAGGACCTCGCGCGGGCAGCCCGGCGGAAGACACATAAAACATTTACAGTAACCAATAAACACTCCTCTGGCTAATTGCTGTCAGGATTCTTTTTCTGGCCCCTTTTTTCCCCTTCTCCCCCGCTGGTTTTCTCAGCTTCGGTGAGAGCGTCCGGAAGCTTCCGTCTTCCCTAACTGCTGGAGGGGGGCGGAGGGAGGGAGGGAGCTGGTGACGGACCTCTCCGTTCGTTGTGTCTTTTGTTCTCAGAGCAGCCGTGTCGGTTGGGCTGAGGTGCACCCGGCTGATCTCAAGAGACCAGGATCTGTTTCTGATGTCAGAACCGGGCTTCCTGTACCAGGATCTGTTTCCTGCGTCAGAACTGGGCTTCCTGTACCAGGTTCTGTTCCCTGCGTCAGAACTGGGCTTCCTGTACCAGGCTCTGTTTCTCATGTCAGAACCGGGCTTCCTGTAGAGCGACAGAGGGAATGGGTCATCTCCTCTCATCGCACTGAGGCCAGCGTGGCCACTGCACGCGGCGGCGAATATTCCTTTATGGAGCACGGCTCAATGAGCTTTTACTCCCCGGAGGGAAGAGTGTGATGAAGGGGAAGAGGAGACGAAAGCAGTAGCTCCCTCGCAGTCCGTGACTCACTCCCGAGGTGTAGCTTTTTTTTGTGATGGAAATTGATTTGCGAGTGAATTATTCTCGGAGCTCAACCTTTAGCAGCCTCCCGTGAGAACGGCGAGCGCCTGTTTTTTTTTTTTTCTTTTTCGTTCCGGCGTACGACGCCGCGCCATTTTTCCCCGCTCGCTCGCTAATCTCGGCCCGGCCGATGATGCGCACGTGCCTATTTGCAGCTCTTTCATTGACCAATCAATGAAACTGCGAACGGGTAGCATCGCGGAGCGCTTGGCCTCGGGAAATAGGGTGGCGGCAGCGGTGGTGCTGCGCGGCGGTTAGCGAACCGGGCCTCGTACCGTAGTAGCTTTGAAGCTGCAGGGTCGCGTCGTCAGGTCGTCCTGAGCGTGGCGCTTGCGCTGAATTGCTAAAGTCAATATCCAACGTCCGTGCGTTTGTACAGTAAGCGCGTTTGTACGGAAGCCACCGTTAGCGCTGAGAGTCCCTGTGGGCCGGAGCGTTTAGGCTAAGTGCGTGAAATGTGATCGCCGCGCGAAGGAGGCGGTTTAGACGTACCTGGTCCGTATTCGGGAGACAGCCGGGAGAGATGAGTAATGTGGCGCGCGTTTTGCCGGAGATGGGCAGATGGCGAATTTGGTCAAAGAGTTGACACGTTGACCTGCGCAGTGCTTTGCATTCACGCTCACGTTGAGCAGGGAGAGATAGAGGGAAAGAGCGGGGGAGGGGGGAGGGAGAGGGGGAGAGACAGAGGGAAAGAGGGGGGGAGAGGGAGAGGGGGAGAGACAGAATGGGGAAAAAAAAAGAGAAAGGAGGACAGAGGATCCATGTGTTTTTGTTATGTGTGTGTGTGTGTGTGTGTGGGGGGGGTGTGCACGTGTGTTGGTGTGTGTGTGGGGGTTTGCATGTGTGGGCGTGTGTTTTGTGTGTGTGTGTGTCTGTGCGTGTGTGTGTGTGTTTTGTATACATGCGTACGGGCGTACGTAACTGCTCTTGTTTTTCCTTTGTGAACCAGCCGTGGCTGGTGATTGTGCAGTATATCCTGAGCAGTTGTCACAGCAGATGTAACCTGGATCATGTCTGACCTTTGACCTTCCGTCGTGGTTTCAGTTTTAAGCTGTCCCACAGTGCACTGTGCGCTGCTTGAGGTCTCCTCTGGGTTAGACAGCTTCTGTAATCCATATCTGGGCATTGTGCTCAAAGCAAGTAAACCATAACTGTGTCCTTTTCTCACCAATAACACCCAAAGCTATTTTAAATTAGACAGGCATATTCCATCTCACTAACTCGTTGCCCAAATGGGTAACACTTCTCTTTGAAGGGACTGCTAGACTTCCTGGATAAATGAAGGTTAAATAAATAAAATAAAAAATCTGCATCAACAACGGCAGTTGTCAGGAACACCCCGAGTCCTCCTACGCTAGGACCTGACGTAATTGCGAGTCACCCTGGTAACCACCTGCCGGGGTGACTGCACCCCAGATTTCTCATACTCTTCCTCCCGAAGCGGCTCGGGAATCTCTCCTCTTCTTTTTATAGTTTTTTTTCTTCGTCTTTTAGACCGTAGTAAATATTCTGGGGCGCGTGCCTCCGATTCTGGATTCCGCTAGAGGAATTTTTTGTTCGTAGTTTTAGAGACAGCGCTGAGAGGCAGCACATGCCAATGGCTAACTCTGAATTTTTTGTTTTGCACGTCATTACTTCTCTTCTCTCTCTCCATCTCTCGCTCTCTTCCCCCCACTCCATCTTCATCTCAGTCAGGGTCCCTTTTTTTTTTCTTCTTCTGATCTATCTTTTTAAACTTGGCCTCTTTCTTTTTTTGTGATCTCTCCACTTGCCAAACCCTTACTGTCTCTCCATGTCTCTCTCACTCTCTCTCTCTCCCTCTCTCTCTCTCTCCCTCCGTCTCTATCTCCTCCATGTCTCTCTCTCTCTCTCTCTCTCCCTCCGTCTCTCTCCCCGTGTCTCTCTCTCCCTCCATCTCTCTCTCTCTCTCTCTCTCTCTCTCTTTCTTTCTTTCTCCCTCCCTTCCTATCATCTCTACCCCTCCTTCGCCTCTCTCTCTCTCTTTCTCCCTCTGTCTCTGTTCCTCCTCTCTCTCTCTGGAGACAGGACTTCTGATGCCAGCGTTGAAAGTGCTCCATTTCTCTCTTCCCCCCCCCCCCCTGGAGCGTATGGGCTCTACGGGGATGTTTTTTAGTAACGCTGAGGTTGAGAAGGGGATCACGAGGGGGCTCCTCTTTTACCGCGTCCCGCCAAAAAAACCCCCGGGTGCGGGCCGCGGTGCTCGCCGACACCTCGGAGCCGAGGTTCCTCTTTCGGCGTCTGCCGTCGCTATGACGCCGTCGCCATGACGCCGTCGACGTGTTAATCTGAAGCAGCGTTCTCTCGCGCGCGCGAGCGCGTGGCTTATTATAGGACGGCGCTGAAAATAGGAAACGGGGCGCTGCTTTCTGCTTTTCTCAGCCCCCCCCCCCCCCGGTTTGGGCGATGATGCCAGGGAGAGAAATCCTGATTGGATGACGCAAGTGGCGGGGAACTCCGGGAAGGGGGTCATGTGAAAACCAGCCGTTTCTTCTTCGACGACTAAAACTGTCTTCTGGGAGGGAGGGAGGGAGGGAAGGAGGGGGGGGAGAAGGAGAGAGGGGGAGAGGGAGGGGGGAGAGACAGAGATAGGAGAGACTGAGACAAAGGGAGAGATGGAGAGAGAGAGAGAGAAATCACATGATCACATCAGCTCTGCAGCCCCATGGGAGTTTACAGGAGATGAATAGATCAGGGTCAGGTGACCGAAATCTGGATTTGACTGGACCGCAGCGGGATTTATGTGAGAAACAGGGGGAGCGAGGAAGACAGGGATTGATTGCGGGAACAGGACGTGCAGTACGGGGTAAGTAACTGAAAGGACAGATTCGGGAAGTTAAGGGAATTTAAACACCAGAGGCAGTTACTAATGGGAACATCGCGCTGGTTGGGCGTGGCTTGAGCAGCGATGTCTCCCTGGACCCGCATCACGAACGGTGGAGAACTCACTTTCCCAGCTGAACTACGTCTGCATGCCCCCATGAGCTCAGCTGGCTGGTCTAAATCCCCCACCGTGACCTCTTGACCTCCTGGATTGACCGACAGCAGGCCTATCGATTGGAGGCCACACCAGCAGCAACCGTTTCTAGGCACCACGCCCACAGGTCTGACGCAGCTGTAGACACAAACTGGCCCAGACTGGACTGGCAGATGTTGTGATGTCAAAGGTCATAGGTCATGGTTCGTAATGTCGTCGTGGGGCATGTTGCTGCTCCCTCCAGGCCAGTGCTGCTAAGACTCTTCGATGTTTGTGTCACCTTGTTGTTGTTTTTTCTTTCTTCTTCTCTACACTAAAGAGAGTAACTGCTGAAGCCTGGGAGGTCACAGGCCGAGATGCGGCAGTTCGGGGCGGACATTTTGATTTCCCGTCCTGTTCCAGGAATTTCTTTTTTCGCGACCTTGTCCGACGCGTGACGCGTCCGCGCCAGCGTTTAAATTCTCTCGCGAAGGTTCCGCTGTGTTCCGCCCCCCCCCCCCGCGCCATTTGCCGTTGTTCCTCTCCGTTTGTCCCGCCTGCCGCGGGCTCGTCACTGGTGAATTATGGATGAGGACTTCCCGTCACGTTTTAAAATGCGCCCGCCGTTATCTGAGAGCGGGTCGTTTTCGGCGACGGGCGTCTCCGTGGCGACGTGTCGGCGCGCGCGCCTCCTTCCCGGATGATCGAGTCGCCGTCGTCGCTCGCGTCGTGATGAAGACGAAGGACGCGGAGCAGAGGAGTAATGAATCGAGCCGTCTGGAGAGGCTCACGACAAGCACCGCTTCCGTAGTTTTTAAATAGAACACACTTCAACGGGGAGATTTAAAACGAACATGACACTTACAAGGATAGATGGATGGACACAGTAACCACTTATTGCATAAACATTGACATAAGAGGGAGTTTATACATTTTATGTGCTTTAAAATACATTGTGTCCTTGTTATCTTTTCATATTTGGGCTGCAGGGTGTCATTGCGTTTTATAAAACCTCAGTTTTATTAGCAGTGGTTTGATTCGTCATTGACTACACTGTAGAGAATTCCGAAGCAGGGCACCTCTGAGCTGTGATCGGTCGGTAAAAGATAATTATGGAGCTTGAGATGGCCCTCAGGGTCCCTGGCCCCTCCGTAAATTGGATCAAAATGGATCCTTGAAAAGGAGAAGTCCGCCCTCGACGGACCACAGGACAAAGGGCCTTATTTATGATGGATCGTTAAAAAAGAAAAGAAAAAAAAGAAAAAAGGAATTGTCATTTTTCGTGCGGTGCGGAGGAGAGAGCTCTGCGGACGACGCCGTCGAGCCCGTCGGAGAGAAGTGGGCCTGCTGCCTGTGATACGGGCCTCTTCACAAAAGGGCCGGAAAATTGTCGACCGAAAATATGGGGGCGCTCCTTTGAAGCTGTCGGCGTGGTTACGCTGGAGAATGCGCCCTTGCAACGGCTGCGTTCCAGACCCTCGAGACTGGAGAACCTGAGCAAGAAACCGTCTGAAACTGCAGATCTGCCCCCATCTGTTACTGAGACACGCGCGTATGTGTGTGTGTGTGTGTGTGTGTGTGTGTGCGTGTGTGTGTGTGTGTGTGTGTGTCTGTCTGTGTCTGTGCGTGTGCGTGTTTCTGTGTGTGTGCGTGTGTTTGCGTGTGCGTGCGTGCGCGTGCGCGTGCAAATACTGTATGTGTGTGGATCTATGGATGAGTATGTGTGTGTGTGTGCGTGTGCAAAATACTGTATGTGTGTGGATCTATGGATATGTGTGTGTGTGTGTGTGTGTGTGTGCGCATGTGCAAAATACTGTATGTGTGTGGATCTATGGATGAGTACATGTGTGTCAGCATGTGTTTTGTGTGTGTGTGTGAGCCCAGAATATGAGAAATTCAATTTTGTGAGGCCAACACCTTTTTGGTGGTGTTTTGGGGTGGGGGTGGGGGCGGTGGTGGTGGGGGAAAAAGAGAGAGACAGCTCCACAGATGGCTGGTCT
>CM045893.1:6707500-6712500 GCA_025169545.1 Anguilla japonica | reverse complement strand
ATGTCGCAAACGTTAACGATTAATCAGAGGAGGCTTTGTTGTCAAATGAAGAATTATTAGTGTCATAGTACAGTGGGAAGAATGGCAGTGGTGTAGCCTCTGCAATGGAAGCTTGTGTCCTACCCTCTCTGAAAAAAGGTACCATTCATTGTCACTGTGGCAGTACCCCTTGAAGGTACAGAACTGTACCTTTACCAGAATAAAAGGTACCATTCAGCACCTAGAAAGGTACAATCGCTTGTCACTAGTACCTTTAGAGGTACAGTTTTGCACTTGTACCGAATTTGTACCCTTGTGTACCTTTATTTCTGAGAGTGTATACTTTACCTCTCAGGCTGAAACTGATGCTTTAATGGAGGACACATATTAAGCTGTGACAGAGACAGGAAGAGAAATGGAGAGACAGGGAGGGAGAGAGAGAGACAAAGGGAGAGATGGAGAGGGAGAGAGAAGGGAGAGAGTTTTCAGAGTTTTAATAAAACCCTTATTGTTCCATTTACTTCACATCAGTAGTGGCTCACCCTCAATTGCAAATCTCAGTGAATGCGTCTGTCATTTTCCTTTATATGAGAGAGAGACAGAGCGCAGAGTATGGTGAATTACGATGTAGAACAATAATATAAGTCTGCTTGTTTTTGAAGCTACATTCACTGTTCATGGGCACGTCTTTATTTCAAGAATGGAGGTCAAGTAGAGGATCCTGTTTGTGGACGTGTCTCACTACAATGGGAAACGCACCAAACCTATTGCATGGAGCTGGCCGGTGGCCTGGGGCATATTTGTGAAGCATATTGTAAGAAATTATTCTGAAAAATGCACTATGTGCATAAAATTAGTTTTGATATGACCTCATTAGGCCACACGCATTTTAAACGCATAGAAATAAAATACATTGGAATTACGTGCAATAAATGCGCTACCTGTTTTTTTTTTCTATGATCAGCTGCCACCCCTGCTGAATATTCATGGTCTTTTTTTTCTCCTTTTGTTTATCAACGCAGGGGGAAAACTGGGTGAGCAGGGCTTTGTGCAAGTGAAAGCAAAGTAAATTATTTGATATTAAAAGTGAGGCGTGCCAGTTGACGTTCGCGCACCGTGCTGGGGCTGTACTGAGGCATTTTCGCAAATCTTTGGAGAAGGAAGTAAAAACGTCAAGGATTGAGGTTGAGAATACGCCTCAGGCAATGGCTGAACGGGGGGATTAACAGGTTATTTTGGAGCGAACGAAAGCTCGCACCAGAAACGCATGTCATTTTTTTGGGGGTTTGTCCCGCTCTCTCCAGCCGAGTGGAGCGCTCCTCGCTAATTGTAGCGGTTTTAGCGCGCCGCTGGACGGAGCTCACGGCCAGCGCCGCGTTCGCTGAGCGCACCGCGGCCACGGAGAGGGTCTTGACATTTTTTTCCCTTCCGTTCCTCTTTTGTGTTCACCCTGTCGCGCATCTCCCCCCCCCCCCCCCCCCCCCCTCTCTCTCTCTCTCTCCCCCCAAGTCTATTTCTCTCATCCTTTTCCCTCTGTCCTCCCTCCCTCCTCTCTCTCTTTTCTCTCATTCTTTCCCTCTCTCTCTCTTTCTATCTCAATCTAAAATACTGAAATGATGCGCAAGTATTCCCATAGCTTTTATTTGCTCTCATCCTTTTCCCTCTGTCCTCCCTCCCTCCTCTCTCTCTCTTTTTTCTCTCTTTCTATCCCTCTCTCTCTCTTTCTATCTCAATCTAAAATACTGAAGTAATGTAAGCACAAGTATTCCAAATAGCTTTTATTTTCTCCCTCCTTTTTTCCTTCTGTCCTCCCTCCTCTCTCTCTCCCTCCTCCCCTCTCCCTTTCTCTCTCTCTCCCACCCCACTCTTTCTCTCCCTCCTCTCCCTTTCTCTCTCCCTCCCCTCTCCCTTTCTCTCTTTCTCTCTCTCTCTCTCGTCCCCTCCCTTTCTCTCTCTCCCCTCCCTCCTTTTCTCTCTCTCTCTTCTCTCTCTCTCTCCCTCCCCTAACTCCCCCCCTCATCCACTCCTCCCCTCCCCTCCCCTCCTCCTCCCCGTGTTTCCAGCCTGTGGTGGCGGTGGAGAAGGGGTCTGTTGCACTGGAGCCGCTCTCTCAGCAACGCGTGGACGCTCTCTCTCCCTCTCTCTCTCTCTCTCTCTCTCGCTATTGTCTGTCCGAGACAGCAGCCGGACCGAGAGTCAGAAGCGAGCCGGCCGTCGCGATCTTCCTTGTCCTCCCTCTCTCTCTCCCTCTCTCTTTTTTTTTCCCTGTCTCTCTCTCTCTCTCTCTCTTGCATTCTCTCTCTCTCCTGTTCTCTTCCCCTCTCGCTGGCTGGCTGAATGGGGACCTGACAGAGAGAGAGAGACTACCTGCTGCCGGGGGTGTTTCTGACATGAGCCCTCGCGCCAGAAGTTGGCATTTCGGCTCGGAGGGTTTGCGAGAACATCGTTCAGGACGCCGGGAGCTCTCCCGGAGAGGAAACCCAGCCTGAGAGGAGCGACAGACAGAGAGAGAGCGGAATGAGGAATGAAAAGCAAAAAGGGGATTGAATAAGCCCCCATCGCTCTGAAAGGAAAGACAACTTTAAACTCTTGTTTGGTGGAAGCCTTTTTTTTAAAAAAAAAAAATGTTGGATTTATCGGCAGGAGTGGACTGAGTAGAAGAAGCAGGAAGCGGGGGAAGCCTCTGAGCTCCTCTTTTTAAAACCGGGTTCAGCCTCTCCGTGTCTCCAGTTAGTTTGGTTTTTATTTTAGCGCTCTGGTTTCGGCTGCGTCCCGCCACTCAGCAGCCCCTGCCGGACTTCGGGCGGGTCGCGGGAGAGGCAGCGCTGGGCGCGATCCCCGTCTCCAGGGAGACGCGGCGGAGCGCGGCGGAGTGACCTCGCTTCTTAAGTTTCGGGGGGTGTCCGGGCTCCCCGCGTCCCGTATTTTCAGAGGGCTCGGGGTGGAGCTGCCCTCGGAGGGGGGTGTGGGGGGGAGGAAAGGGGCCAGGATTATAACTGACGGGGGGGGGGTGGCTGGGGGTGACAGGCGGTCAGAAAGGGGGGGGGCGGTGTTGGGAGGAGCGGGACCTTCGCGTTTCGGAGAGCGTATGGATGAGTGAGTCCCGGACGGCTCCTCGTTATCTGTCTGCTAATTACTCTTCAGACGCGCTGGGAGGGGGAAAGTGCGCACCTTAACGAGGGGGGGGGGGGGGCGAGCGAGCCCTGCTCTTCAGTTTGTGTGATTTTTTTTTTTTTTTACCGCTCGAGGGGGAAAAGTCACTGAGACCTTTGAGCGGAAACAAAGGAGGGAGCGTTTGCTGAGTGTGTGTGCGCGTTTGGAGTCGCGTGTGAGCGCTTGTGCGTCCGTGCGTGTGCGTGCGGAGCGTGTGAGCACCTGCGTGTGTGTGTGTGTGTGTGTGTGTGTGTGGCTTGAATCAGCTGTGCATCTCCCAGCTGAGCGCTGAGGCAGGCTCAAGGATGCCCCGCTCTCTTGCGCGAGTAGCTTGGCGCTCTGCCCGCTCTCCGGAGGAGTGACTGGAAGCAGGTAACCGAGACTCAGAAGCGGATTTCGGTTCTGGAGCCGCTTCATGTGTAAAAATGTTTACGTTTCTGAGGAAAAGTGCTCAAGTGAAATGATCACAGCGAAGCCCTTTCTTGCTTTATCCCCTTTTCACTCGTCCTCATTGAATTGGTGCTGTTTCCCCTGGATTTGTGGATAAGGAAAATAAAAAACCAAAAAAAGGCACATTTTTTTTTCGGAGGAGCGCTGGGAGGACCCGGGAGTGCAGTTCGGGGCGAGGGGGGGGGGGGGGTGCGCGTTCACCTGCCGCCGCTTGCCCGTGGAGCGGCGCACCTGTCCACCTGATGATCCCGCGGCTCCAGCTCAGCTCCGCGCTTGTCTCTCTGCTTTACCGGGGGTCATGAGGAAGGAAGGGGGGGAGGAGGGGCGGGGGCTTCGGGGAGCTAGTTTAAAACCCCTCTCCTCGTTCGTCGCCGACGCCGCTTTTGACCAAAATGCGTTGCCTGGAAACCGCGGAAGGCGAGCTACATTCTGAGAGGGACAACGATGAGGACCCTGTAGAGGAGACCCGGCGGAGTTTCAGCTGAGTTCAGACACTGTTTTCGGTCCGAGTGGAGTTTTTTGGGAGTTATTTTTTTGTTTGTTTGTTTGTTTGTTGTTGTCGTTCCCCGTGGCGTCCCTCCATTCCCTGGGCGCCCTCCCCCGCTGGGGGGAGGGGGGTGCGGAGTGGAGCATGACCGGCTGCCAGTACCCCGCGACCCCCCCCGAGCGGGAGCGGATGTACCAGCACAAGGTCTCCCTGGTGGTGCGCTACTTCATGATCCCCTGCAACATCTGCCTGATCCTGCTGGCCACCTCCACGCTGGGCTTCGCCGTGCTCCTCTTCCTCAACAACTGTAGGTCGCCCCGGCGCACCTCCCCCTGCTTCTGTCACTGAGGGGGGGGGGGGGGGGGGGGGGGGGGGGGGGGGAGGGGGGGTGAGAGAGAGAGAGCGAGTGAGGGACAGAGAGAGAGAGAGTGGGGAGATGGAGGGAGAGGGAGGGGAGAAACAGGGAGGGGGGGAGAGAGAGAAAAAGTGAGAGGGAGAGAAAGAGGGAGAGGGGGAGAGAGAGGGGGGAGAGAGGGAGGAGGAGGGAGGGGGAGAGAGGGGGGAGGGAAAGAGTGGGGGGGGGAAGGGGGGGGGAGAGAGAGGAAGAGAGAGAGAGGGGGATGGAGAGAGGAGAGGGAAGGAGAGAGGAGAGAGAGGGGAGGGACAGAGAGAGAGAGAGTGGGGAGATGGGAGGAGAGAGAGAGAAGGGAGAGAGAGGGGAAGAGGGGGGAGAGGGAGGGGAAGAGAGAGGGAGAGAGAGAGGGGTAAAGGGGGAGAGAAAGAGAGTGAGAGAGAGAGGGGGGGAAGGAGGGGGGGTGAGGGAGAGAGAGAGTGGGAAAGAGAGGGAGGGAGTGGGAGGGGAGAGGGAGGGGGGAGAGAGAGAGAGGGAGAGAGAGATAGAGAGAAGGGGGAGAGAGAGTGAGAGAGTGGG
>CM045893.1:6642500-6705000 GCA_025169545.1 Anguilla japonica | reverse complement strand
CTATGGTCCTGTGTGTGAGTGTGTGTGTCTGGCTGTATGTCTGTGTGAGTGAGAGTATGTGTTTGTGTGTGTCTGTGTATGTGTGTATGTATGTGTGAGACAGAGAGAAGAGTAAAATCAGAAAAAAGTGCCTGCATGTGTCAGTGTGTGTGAGAGAGAAAGAGAATGTATGTGTGTGTGTGTGTGTGTGTGTGTGTGCATGTGTGTTTTTATGCTTTGTTTGTTCTGTGTGTTTTGTTTTTTGGTTAGGTGGTTGGCAGTTATGGAATGAGAGCCTAGTACAGCGATGATTGTCTCTGAAACCAGTTCAAGAGACACTTCATTATTGAAGAACTCGAAATGCAGCGCCCCCCCCCCCCCCCCCCTCCCCCAACCCCTCCCTCTCAGCTCCATCCTTCCTGGCTGTTGACACGCAATTTTAAGTGAGGCTAAATTTAAACCTGTCTCTGGCACCTGGTTGGTTTGCTGAAGAGGAGAACTACCCCTTAACCCTGCCCCCTCCAAAAAAAAAAAAAAAACAAAAAAACCAAAAAAAAAAAAACAGGTCCTCTGGTGTAGAGTGATTGACTCGGGTCGCGCTGAGTTTTAATGGCCCTCATTGCAAAGGTCATCCAGCTTGGGTTGAGGTGATGGAGGGTGAGTGGAGAGCAGTGTGTTGTGTTTTTTTTTTTTTTTATAGGCGGGTTTGCATGTGTCAGCAGGGGATGCTGATCGTTGCTGTGGCTCCCTGTACTGGCCCGGTGGGGGGGGGGGGGGGGACATGAGCTGAGAGTAAATTATGTAGCATCTCGCTCTACTTACTCCGGCAGCTCCACCGTTAGGCGGTCGGTCGTGCACCACTTCCTGCTCTTCTTTTTATTTAATTATTTACAATCCGAGCGAGGTTTCAAAGTCCTGTTATTTACACGCCTGGTGTAAGCGTGCTCTTGCACACGCACACACGTGCACATACACGCACACGCACACACAAGCACATGCACGCACGCACACACACACACAAGCACATGCACGCATGCACACACACTCATGCACGCACGCGCACACACGCACACACGCACACACACGTGCACACACATGCACACACACACACGTGCACACACACACGCGCACACACACACGCACGCACTCATGCACACACGTGCACACTACAGACACACATGCTCTGAACCGTGTAGAAAACGTGTGTGTTTTCCTAAGCGTCAAGGTATCTGACAAGAGCGGAGTCGCTCCAGTGCGCTGTGTATCACACCGTAATATCTGCGGTCTGTTTGCTGTGGTTTGCTGTGAAAAAAAACAAAACAAACCTTTTTCCATAAATATGATAATAAATACGATGCGTCTGTCGCTGAGATGTAATTAAACCGTGTATGCAGTGAATGCCGTACAGTGCACAAATTGCCCTGCACTCTGCGGTGTTTTTGAAAACAGGTCCGCGAAAGATCGCAAGCAAAGTGCTGCCTGTCCTTCGCATGACTTTTCTTGTGACTAATAAATGATATTCGCTGATAACGGCGATAATAGCAGGTGAAATGCTGTGATTGCCGTGATTTGAATGCGCTGATACCTGCTGATTTAGACATTACTGGTGAGGTTCACATTGTCACGTATATAAATGCTTCCTAAATGCTGCCTGTTCTGTGTTCGGTATCACAGTGTTTATAACTTTGGCCAGCCCATGAATGTTTTTGCTGATCTAATAAGTCATTTTAAATGTGTTTTTTTTATGTGTTTTTTTGTTCCCTCTCTTTTCCAGACAAGCCTGTTCACTTCACCCCGGCCCAGCCTCCTGATGGTGAGTCCTCTGGGGTTTTTTGTGTGCGTGTTTCAAACTGACCGAACGGATTTCCATACAGATCGAGATATCAGACCGGCCTCGTTCGCCCTGCTTTGAAGTCTAGCCCCCCCCCCCCCACCCCCCTGCACCGCCCCTCTATTATTTTTTTTAACCAAAGCAATGCTGGGAATTTATTATGCAGGAGACGTACTCGGGCATCTCAGCTTTGATGTGGAATTCCTGACGGCTTGATTTGTGTGCGGGACAGCTGCAGCGTACAGTGCTTACTGTGTTTCCTCCGCCTCGTTGACCTCCCCTTGACCCCTTCTCTCTGTGTCATTGTAACCCCCCCCCCCCCCCCCGCCCCCGCCCCCCGCCTTTTTAAATTCACAGTGCTACCACCCCCCCCCCCCACACCCCATCTCCCCAACACGTCCTGTATACAGTATAAGGCCTTAACACCAGCCGGTCTCACCTGCTTGATTTCGTCCAGTTTGCGCATACAGGTTTTTTTTTTGTCGCCGCTGAGCGTGGAGAGCCATTAATTTAGACGGCGGTGCTTTATTGGCGAACGGCGAATCTCGCGCGCGGCGCGTGTTTAAATCCGAGGGGAAACAGCTGGTTTCCACCGCCCGTTGTGAACATTTACGGCCCCGGCGCGAGAGGCGGGACTTCCTGTCGCAGGTCGCCGGCGGCGGAGACGGAGTTCGCCGGGAGGCCGGAGGGCGAGGCGCCGTCGCTCGCCTCCTCATGTGGGGCGGAAGAGCCGCGAGTCGCGTTTCCCAAAAAATAAAATCCCGCTGATCACGACCTAAATCACTGGAGCTAGGCTACGCTAGATTACATAGCTCAGGAGGTAAGAGCGATCGTCTGGTAGTCGGAGGGTTGCCGGTTCAAACCCCACCCTGGGCGGTCAAAGGTCCTTAGCAAGTGCTCTGGCGAATGAGAGGCATCAATTGTAAAGCGCTTTGGATAAAAGCGCTATATAAATGCAGTCCATTTACCGTTTACCATTAGAGTAGCGCTAGGGACGCTAAAGGAATAACTTGAGCCAGCGTCCAGCAGTAATCCACGCTCGGTTCACTGTCCACAAATGCCTGAGGCAGAGACGTTTTGAAAACGCTGCATGTGTCTGATACGACGAGATAAACTTTATTGTCCCCGTGGGGACATTTGCTTTGGACGTGAAAAGCAGCTGTTTACAATAACAATGCGTAACCTAGGCGACCGGGCAACACAACACACGTCAACGGTAATAAGATGCAACTTCAGCGTCCGGGCCACGCCACCTTAGTCCACACTGTAGTTAAGCAATGGGACCTTTCAGACGTCACAGTTCCCTGGTCGTTCTGCAGCTTGATTAATAGGGGAATAAAAGAATGCTTGAAGTGATTCGGTTTGCACCTGGGACAATTTTTTAACGTCCTTCCTGATTTCAATAATTGGATTTTGGAATGGAGCGCGCTGGAGAAGGGTCAGCAGTAACTCCTACTGCTTATCTGATCAAAGTTTGTTTTGAAAATGTCATTTATTGAAACGGGGGTGTGATGTGCGCCTATTATTGGAGATACTGCTACCATAAATATTGTGTTTCTGCCTTTGCATAAAAATTTTTATGAAGTCATTAGCTGCCGTTTGATTGGGGGAGCGCACTGGCTCTCCGGCCTGGAAAATTATGTATAATTGAAGCATTGCTTTATTTTATTCACCAGCACTTTGGGAGAAAAGAGAAAGAAACCTTTTAATGTATTTTTCAGGCACCTCTTTCCAGGGAAGCTAGCCTAACGGAAGCTATCCCTTCTTGTTTTTGCTGTGGGCTTTTTTTTTTTTTTTTTTTTGATAATGAAATTTTAATAACGGAATGGATTGGCTGGCCCATTCACATTCCGGTGGAGCAGCTAGACGCAGAGAGTTTGGGAGGCTGGTGAATGAGGAATGCCGGCCTCGTGATGTGTTCTCAGAACCACAGACTATTGATCCCCTTCCTCATTTTCAATGTATGAAAAGCGAAGACGTTGAAAATGTGTCCTTTATTTCAGGCCCTGGTAAACCGTTTAAGAGGTACGGACCCTTAATTACATTTCCAGTGCATCAAAATGGCTGCAGTCAAATGCCAGAGTTTTGAAACTTAAAAAAAGAAAAAAACTGCCTTTTTGAAGTTCTCAGAGATCTGAATGCTGGTAGAGTGGCCCTCAATAAACCAGTTCCGACCGGTTCTGAAACCCATGGGACCTGCTGTTATAAACCCGGATTCAATCTACATTATTACTTAACATTGAATTTAAAACCGTTTTTTGACTTTACACTTTATCTCAATGAGTAGGATTTTATATTAAGTCATATATGAGTTGATATTAGTGAATGCCTAACTTCCTCTGTTGGGGAACACATACTTTCACGCAGTTGTGAATCAAACATATGGAAAAATGTCACCTGAATCCATAGTATGTAGTGTCTACGATTGATCCTTTAGAAATTCTAGAAAAGACCGAACATTGCTTATGTGCTTAATTTTTTGGTGGAAATGATATTCAGATATTCATGATAGTGTCATATAAGTGGATCCACTGTCCCCGTTGTAAAAGGTACCGCATGGAAGACTAAGTATCGCTCTCAGATATTTAGTTTCAACAAGTCAGTTGACTTGTTGAAAGAACTTCTGTAACAGAACTGAATATCCTTTTCAACAGGCCGGAGGGTAGTTGGATCACGGAGGAATTCTCGAAATGAAAGTGATTAATTGAAAGAGCAGTGCTCAGGAAGAAAGGAGCTTTTGGAGAGGCAGAAGTGGTAGTTTTTTTAGTCTGCAATTGTTCTCTCACAAATAAGACACAAGCCTTGTGTTTTCCTGTGGGGGGGGGGGGGAGGGGGGCTTTGGTTGGTGGTGGGAGGTGGCAAACATCTGTAATTAGTAGCGAAATCCGTCCTAATAAAAGCTGTCTAACCATCAGCTGTAAACTGACAAAGTAACAAAGCACCCTCTGATTAGTGTTTCATTCATAGTTGAAGGCAGAGACTGTGCCATCTGAGGTTATTACTGGCTGTCTTGTTGGAATAATGAAATGTTTGTCTTTAATGTGCCTTCATTGTAGAAGATGTCAGATTTTGTAACATTTGGGGGGGCTCGGGGGGGAAGGCTTATTGGAATTTAAAGTGCAATCAGTAGACTTGGGCAAGCAACATTCTCATTTCATTGTGTATTATTCCTAAAGATCAGAGTATCGGTATCTATTAAAAATGACTCTGGACAAGAAAATTGAGTCCTCTTTACGGCCATCAGTCATTCAGTTTATCAGTTTATTGTTTTATTTGCCATTCAACGTGGAGAAAAAAGATGAGGGAGGTGTCGCATATTCATACGTTTAATTTGTACAGACAATACAGGTTGCCATCGCAACACATCATTACGTTACCTCATTCATTTGCTTGGTGGACTTTTACATAATTATCAATTATCAATTCATGTGTTCGATATCTTACCGAAACTCTTCAGGTACCTGTGCTGTTCAAATGCTCTCTTGCTCGATGGCACAATGGGCATTTTAACGTGTAACCTGTTTAAAGGTAGGCTCCTAAGCTTGTACCCAGCATTCAGTTTGATGCTTGAAACTGAGTTTCCTCTTGGGTGCTGACTATGACTATAAACGGATAGATAGATGCTATTAGATATTTGACGGTGTTTCAGTCACATCCCAATCCCCCCCCCACCCCCTTTTTTCCCCCCATTGCACTGCCTGACCTCTCTGCATAATAAATAAATAAATATATGGAAGTCGCCATGTTGTCATTTATTCAGTCCTCAGTGGTGATGGCAGTGAGACTCCCCGAGAGAGGGGGCAGAATTAATTATTCCCGGCCTTTATCGTAATTAAATCTTTTCATGTCACAAATTTTCACACAAAAGGGCCTAAAAATCTGCCTCATCTCTCAGCCGCAGAGGATGGGCGTGTATCGGGATATCAGAATCTCCCCCCCCCCCCCCGCCCAACCCCCCCTCGTGCTCACTGTTTAGCGATTAACGTTTATGTGAGGGAAGGCCCTCAAAGAGACGCGCCCACCAGGGCCGCCCAAAGAGAGCCGCTTTCCCCTTGAATAATACAGCGAGCCCGAGTGTCTTCCTGAGCACGCATCTCAGTAAAGCAAAATTCCCTTTTGAGAATTTTTTTTAAAAGGAGGGAACAAATCCGGGGCATTTTGACATTTTCTCTCTCCCCCGTCCCGAGCCGGCGTTGTGCTCGCCGCGGCTCGGCTGCCGCGTACGGAAGCAAAAAAAAAATTCAAAGCGCCGGATATTGATCCGCGAAAGGTACCAAAAAAAAAAACAAAACAAAACAAAAAAAAAGATAAGTTTCAGAAATAAGTGTCAAGACGTGTGCTTGGAAGACTGGGTAAGGAGCCACAGCACTCCGGTGGCTTGTTCCTGAAGTGTTGGCGGGGGGGAGGGGGGGGGCGTGGGGGGGGATGATTTCTGTCTCGCACTTCTAATTTTATAGATTTGTCACAGCTGACATCTTCACGGGGGTTTTTTTTTTTTGCTTCGTAGAGGCGCTCCTTGGTCAGCAGCAGACGTGCCGAGAGCAAGGATTAGATTCCGCGGCCCTGGGTTACCGAGCTGTCTGCAGCGTGTTCTGAGATCCCCTGCTTCTAATGGGCGCAACTCAAAAAAGTTTTCCTCTCGTACTTCTTAAGGGAGGGATAGATGTGCCTAACGTTGAAGTTTTGACGTTCCATTTCAACATTTTCATTTTCCACTTTTGTCAGCACTTTCCTTCCTTCAGTGAGCCCTTTTAGCACCCTAGTTATGTCCAAATGCATTCAGAGGTGTGTGTGTGTGTATGTCCTTCGTATCTGAATATTTATTTTTTAATGCAAAATGAAGGATTGAAGGTTTACATAAGTGTATTTTGTTGGACCTAGGTCTACTTTTATTTTGCCCTTTCAAGTATACACAGACAGGAAACTTATTTCTGTAGTGTTCAGTGTTTTTGCCCAGCTAACGGTTAAGCAGAATGAAACCTTGAGTGCTCATTTGCTAAAGGATATGCCATCATTGTGCGTGTCTTTCACCTGCATTGTTGAGTACTGTTTTAGCATTTTACTGTTCACTGTAAACAAGGCATCATGAAGCAAAATTTGTAATTGGCTCTTCGGTGTAAACATCAAATCCCTTTTTTGATGATCACTTGCCTTTTCAAGTGGAGGTCTTCTTCTACTCTGTATTTTGTTGAAAAATAAGTGAAGAAGTACTGGCAGTACTGTATTTGGTAAACACGGATAGCTGGTTTTGTCGCTGTAATGAGACCTTTTGTACGTGCTTGTGAGTTTTACTGTGTGCAGGCTAAATTGAGATAAAATAATAGGTACTCTGAAAAGTGGAGTCAGTTTCTTGCCCTCAAGCTCACAGTCCACGGTACTTTTTAAAAGTTTAATTCAAACTTTGTCCATGCTTCCTGTTCACACACAGTACTAACCACAAACTCAATGACAATAGTAGCTAGTGAATTCTTCAGTTTTT
Source organism: Anguilla japonica (assembly GCA_025169545.1). NCBI lineage: Eukaryota > Metazoa > Chordata > Actinopteri > Anguilliformes > Anguillidae > Anguilla > Anguilla japonica. The sequence goes on along the minus strand of CM045893.1, from coordinate 6,697,711 downwards.
AAGTTGGTACTGAAGCAGCAAATGATCTTCAAACTGCAATCCTGCTCTCTCATTGGCTGAGCATGCAAGGGTCCTCACTGATGGCCAATCAAAATTCTTCAGTGTAGAATTGAGCGATGCAGCTGTGGGACTGCTATATACGTCAGACCCCGACTACCTGGCAGCACCCCACACTGCCCACCTGGGCATCAGTACTTTGCTTTAACAGGCTTCTGGATGCTCTTTGGCCACAGAGCGTGATGGATAGTCTTAAACATCCACAGTGAGAAACAGGCTCGGGCTGAGTTGACAACACTTCCCGTTTGTTGAGTGAGTGACAGAACTCCACTCCAGTGGGTAGGCCTAAAGGGGACGCAGGGGGGTTGATCCGGCAGTAAACACGTGGCAGTTGGCCAAGGTTAAACTGCTTTGCCTTTGTCCATGGCAGTGTACAGCAGCAGGGTGGTCAGTGGGGCAGTCGCGAGATCACGGATACGAGAGCTTTACTGCAGAACGAGACTCTGGGACCCGTAAATTTGGGCTCCTAATGCCGCGTGGCCACAGTGCACAGGCCTTTCCTGTCTCTCCATTCATTCAGGGGAGAGAAAGAAGGTGGTGGTGTGATGGAGGGGGGCATGGCGGTTTGCAGCCTTGTTACCAAGAAACGATGGGGAAAAAAAATGGAAAATGCTGCTACGTTACAGTAACCTAAATCTGGAGTCTATTAATACAGAATTTGGTTTAGGAGCTGGCAGAGTCCCCCCCCCCCCCCCCCCCGGCCCCTTCACCTCCCGGACGCCCTGCAGGATTCCAGCTCATCCTGATGTAATTTGTATTGTTTCCCAGCCTCTCCCCTTAATGGCTTGTTTGACATGTGTGCTCCGCGCTGCCGCACACGGTTATGACAGGGAGCTGGGGCTGCTGGAGGAGGCTTCCGGCCAGCTCTCTACTGACAGCGCCTCACTGAGGGGGGAGAGCATCGGGAGAGCGACTGCCACAATCCAGCGATTTCCTTCCCCCCCTCATAGTGACATTGACTTATGTGTGTGTGTGTGCGTGTTTGTGTGTGTTTGTGTGTGCGTGGGGCTGTGTGTGTGTGTGTGTTCGTGTGCGTGTGTGTGTGTGTGTGTGCAGGTTCGTGTGTGTGTGTGTGTCCGTGTGCGTTTGTGTGTGTGTGTTTGTGTGCGTGTGTGTGTGTGTTTGTGTGTGCGTTCGTGTGTGTGTGTGTGTTCGTGTGCGTGTGCGTGTGTGTGTGTGTGTGTGTGCGTTTGTGCGTGTGTTTTGTGCTTATCTTATTTGCAGTAAGTACTACATGTTCACATGTGTGGTTTCTCTTTCCTTTTTTATTTTTGACGGTGCTGGGAGATTTCTGGCAGAACCCCAGCTTGATGAAATCCTTGGAAGATTAAATTAGCGGGGAGAGGTACAGTAGTTGATGGAGAGCAGGAGAAGAGAGAGAGAGACAGCTGGAGAGAGAGATGTTGAAATCAGCTGGAATTGTGCGTGTGTGCGTGTGTGCGTGTGTGTGTGTGTGTGTGTGTGTGTGAAAGTGTATGCTCCCGCGTGCGCGAGTCTGTGTGTTTTCCTCTGCTGTTTAATGATGTACCTCGGATTCTGTAATTGAAAGCGAACAAATAGAAGCTGTTTGGTATTCAGACGCTCCGGTGCGTCTCCAGAGGACCCTGCATCTGGCCTATTTACATAATGAAAGCGGTTGTAGGCGTCACAAGGAGAGACTGGCAGCTGGAAAGGTGGGTGGGTTGGAAAGGAATTTTAACACATTGTGCCAAATTTGTATTTCCCTTATTTTTTTCTTTTTTCTTTTTTTTTTGAGGAGGAGAAGGAGGAAAAATAAGACCCCTTTCCACGGTTCTTAAGTGTAAAGCGCTTACGCTGGCTGTGACTGCGGGCTTCTCCTGTTTCAGCCGGGTATTCTGGGATTGCTACAGTAGGTGCGTTTGCAGTAGGTGTGGTTTTAGAAAACCCCCCGCTCACCTTCAGAGCGCTGGAGGTCGGCCCCGAGCGTTCCTCCCGGTTTGTCATGCTGCATTTTCCTTGGCGGGCACCAGGCCGGGCGCCATTTTGAGGCCCTGTATCTCAGTACTTTGTCACATGACATCGGCATGACACATTTTGCTAAAGATGTCAGCCAAAATCGGACCTGAAAACAGGCCCTCGGCAGCCTTGGGGGCTGGCCTCACCTACCTCTGTCCTCCACAAAAGCTTCAACCGGGATTCAGTCAACAGTCTCTCTCTCCCAATTGGGATTCAATCATGACTTATAAAAAAAAACTGAGCTCATTTTTCATTCATAAACAATGTTTGGCAAGTTAATATTGATGATTAATATTGATTGAATATTGTGTAACTCACCAAATTGTGTTAACTATTAGGAAAACAACGTAGCAGATTTATCATTCAGTTAAAAGGTAATTCTCCTTTACCTAATTATTTTTGTTCACATGTTGTGCATTATCCTTATTATCTGTGTAAATATATGAAAATGTGCACATTATTTTTGAAGATATAAGAATGATTTGTGCTGAAATTCACACCAGAAGCTCTATAGGGGAATGCGCGATAAGTGATGGCATCGACCCGGGAATGGGCGCATTCAGTCACGATAGGAGTCCGCGTTTTATTGCCATCCAGCGATGCCGGCTGGCTGATTGGAATACCCGTGGACAGAATGCTAAAGCTGCATGCAAAAGATCGTCCTCCATCTCCATTCCGTCTGAGCCTGTGAGCTGCAGTCTGTGGTGTGAAAAGAAGCAGCTGGTTACACTATGTTTTTTGGCAGAGCACAGCGAAAGTCTGCGCCTTACCCGAATCGGCAGTGGGGTTCACGCATGAACGCGCCTGCGGTTGCCGATAATTGGACATCGCAAATTAGGGTGGGAATTGGATATGCACAGGCCCGGCACTGGGAGAAAAAATTATAAAAGTATAATTTTTAAAAACCCATACTTCTAAAATTTTTTACTGTGACTTCCTTTCTCCTGTTACTGAAATGATAATTTATTATTCTATAATTGTGATGGAATTCTTTCTTTCGTGCCCGCAACCGTGGAAAAGCCACCCAATGCATTCTGGGTAAAATGAGACGGAGCAGACGGATAGGGATGACCCGAGGTCCTGGCGTAGCCGAGGCCCTTGTAGGTGTGTCGCCCGAAACGCGAAGCCCCCCCCACAGCAGGCCTCGCCGAGCTGGAGCTGAACGCCGCGGGACGAGTGAACACAACCTGCGATCAGGTGTGTTCACCTGAAGGTGTAAAGGGCCTTTTATTCGCTGTCCAGCAGAAGGCCCTGACCCTACAGCTTTCCTGTAGACGGAACATTCCGGAACTGCTTTATAGATCACACTCATCGTCGGTTTGAGTGGATATCGGTGAAACTTGTTGTGCGAACGGATATCTGAAGCTAACCGTAACATTGTGCCATATGCCTACGTCTAATTATAGCTTGAATGTTCTCTTTTTTTCCCCTCACGAAAAAAAAGGCAGGTTCTAATTAGAAATGAATACCAGGTGCTGAGTATTTAACGGTGACAACAGGCATTATGTAATACGCCCTTGCAAGGAAAACCTTTTTGTAAATGTAATTATTTCTTTCTTCAGTCAGACACCATTTTTTTTATTAATATAGTATTAGAACAGCCTGAGTGCAATAGCTATTAGACAGAAGGTGAACTGTCCTTGCTGTTGGAATACCCTATAGAAATACACTCCTCCAGGGAACTTCCCAGTAACAGTATGTGGCATAAATGTTAATAAGACGACTGGTCAGTAATCTTTCCTATGACTGAACAGTAGTCTTATCAACATTTATGCCACATAGTGTTCCTGGGAAGTTCACTGGAGGAGTGTACTTCTGTGTCTTTGGCCAGTTTGAAACGGTGTTTCAGAATTGAGTGCTCCTGTCTGCATACAGTCATTTCCACACTCTGGCTCCCTCTCTCTCTCTCTCTCTCTCTCTCTCTCTCTGTCTCTCTCTCTCTCTCTCCTTTTCTCTACCTCCGATCTGCCATTCTGCTCTCCATCTCCCTCCCTCCCTCCGTCCCCCACTCTACCTCACCACATCCTTCTCTCCGCCGCAGTCTCTGGCTGTCTGTCTCCCGGTGGCGATCTTTGAAGGGCTGTCGGCCTGGGGCTGTTGTTAGGGTGGATGTCTGTGCGAGCAGTCAGGCAGTCTGCTTTACTGTAAGTGGCACAGTAAGATGAATCATTATTCAGCTCTCCGCTGTGATTGGTTGGGACGGGGAAAGGGGCGGGGTCACGGAGGGCTGGCAGTTGGCGGCCGTGGTTCTCAGGTCTGTCAGGTCAGTGGTGTCTGTCTGTAGAGTACCCATAATGCATCTTATAACACACACACAAATACACACACACACTCATTCACACATGCGCAAGCACGCACGCACACACACAAACGCACACACACACACACACTGCTTGGAAATTTGACTTAGTCCTCACATAAACAAAAACAAAAAAACTAAATCTCATCAAATTTAGTCTTCTACCAGGTTAAAATTGCAAGTTCGAACGATGAGTTTCGTCAAAAAGCATAAAATAGTTTCTATAATAATCATCATCATCAACATTATCATCATTATCATCATCGTTGTAATCTTCATCACCATCATAATCAAAGTCCTAATTATAATAATACATTGCATTTGTCTAGTTATTATAAAACCCTAGCACACTTGAGGAAATGCAATATCATAAGAAAAAAAAAAACACAAAGGATAAATTATGGTGAATAGAAAAGGAAATTTAAATTAATACCCAGTTGAAAGAAAGATAAAACCAGGACACTCTTCACATAAAAGAAAGCTTACGGGTTAATATATGAAAACAGATTAGTCTTTAACCTCCACTTGAAAGTAAGTGTGCTTCTGCAATCTCTCTGAGGTTCTTTGAGTGGCTCTGTTTGATTATACCTTTGGGAAGGTTCCGTAGCCCGTGTGCTGCGACGCTAAAGGACCTGTCTGTCCAGCCATGGTGCAGATGCTTGTGCTGTGTGCTGAGAAAAGGGCAGCTTCAGAGGATCTGAGCTTCCAGCGTGAAGCACCAGGTGCAGCAGACCAGTTATGTAGGCGGGGGTAAAGCCCTTTAGTGCTTTCAAAAAAAACAAAACAATTTGAAACACTCTGTACCGACGCTGGTGACCGGTGGCTGTAACACCAGGTGGGAGGGAAGCCGTTGGATGTACTGTACACATGGGCCAGAACCCTGAGTTCTTCACACGCTGACGTTTGTTGAGTTTTTTTTTTTTTGAAGGGGGGGAGAACGATGGAAAGAGAATCTGAGTAATCGCAGATCCAATCCTACACACTAGCTCGACCACTCCGCTCCGCGACTTGCACTGCCTGCCATCCGGGTGAAACGGTTTCTTGCTTGTCCCCGACCACAGAGCTTCTCCACCCCAGCTCCCCAGTGGTGGAACAAACTCCCTGTTCCTCTACAAACCACTCAGTCATTGCCCATCTTCTGCCATGGTCTGAAGATTGTACCTGGACTAACTATCACTACTCTGCAAGGCTCTCCCAATCTAGAAACACTCTTATCATTTGTATCCTTCTAATTTGTTCCTGTAGCTCTTTCATGTTACACTTCTACCTCCATCCAGCACTTTCTATATTTCACTTGTATCATTATCTTGATGTTGTAGCTTGTTGTCATGCCTCTAAGTTTGACTTACCATAACTTTCTGACCTAGCCTGTGCTATATTACTGTGTGCACTGGACTTAATGTTTCCATGGCTATGAATAACTGTTGCATATTGAGTATTTTACCTTATCGGACCTGTGTTTTGTACTTGTTCCAATGACCTTCGGTATGAACTCGTTGCACTTCACTTTGGATGACAGCATCTGTCAAATAAATGTAATGTACTGAAATCAATACGGGAAAGGCAGGTCAAGCATCTAGGCGTCCTTGTAGGAGAGTGATGGACTGATTTACGGCGTATTTCTGAGGTGAAAAAAGGCGTTTTAGTGATGCTGTTTAGTTTTAGTGATGCGTTGTGGCGTTGAAAGCGTGAGATCAAAGATGACACGCGTTGGCTTTCTCACGCCGGCAATGGGAAGCCTCAACAATGGAACCATCAAGGTGTTAAAATGGCTGACTTCAGACAACGGAGATTCGGGTGCCGTAAACATGGCTTCTCCTTCTCTCGCCATTGAGCGTAATGAAATTCACGCTTACCCAGGCCTTACGTACAGCACGTCCACGTCGGCGAATAATTTCCCGATCAGCTGCATAGATAATAATCGAAAGGGGCCGTTTCCTACACTGTAGTTACCTAAAGCACTACAGTCCTCAATCTCCCCCTTGCACCTATTTATGGTAACTTTTACATTATCTTGTGGGTTTATGCGCTGACTCCTACACTGTGTTGTAACACCGATGGTAGTGCAGCTTCTCTGCTCTTGCCCAAGCCTTTTACGCAGGAGTGGTTCTTAATTCACCCTGATAAAGAGCAACTGCTAAAAGCCTGCATGTAACCTTAATGGGACAGGGTGGCCAAGCCGGGATCCTGTGAGTTACAGGGAGGAATCCGACTCGTGTCTGACCCTGGTTACAAAGTGCCGTCGTAGGGTGCCGGTAGGATTTACGCCAAGATGGGGGGGGGGGGGGGGGGGGGGGTTCAAACATGCTAATGGCGTTTGCGAGCTTAGGGAGGGGGATGAAATAAAGCCTGAGCTAACACGTAATTAGCCCCATAAAGCCTGGTGTGGTCGTGCGATCTCGGATCGGGGGACGTAACGACCCGTTTAAGGAACTTGGAGAGGGCGATTAGAGATGGGCCTGCAATTGTTAGGTATATCGGGATTTACGTTGTGTTATGCTATGTTTCCTTGCACCGTGGGGGTAGCAGCATTAGTTTCCAGCAGCAACAGTGTTAGATTCTCTATATCGTACGCACGACACAGAGAAGCGCGTAGATTAGCGCAAATGCTTCGAGCTTGTTCAGCTATTTTGTCGCAGTTAATCTTTGCACGAAATATCCTCGGACAAAAAAAAGACATACAGAACCTATACACCATAAACGAACGCTGACGATGATGTATCGTTTAGTTATTAGCTAAATAGGAGGGTGAACTCACAGGTTTCTTCCGCAGTTTAAACGCTAGCCTTCAGTGACTTTGGAGTTGGAGCAGATTTGCGTTCGGGAGCGCGCCGGGAGCTAACGGTTAGCGTGTGCGGAAAAAGCCCGCAGCGCTAACGTACGCTTTTTGTTTTCGCCGTACGCCGAGGATGGAGGATTAGGTAGAATTACACGTTCGAGAACGGAGGAAGCGGGGGCTTTTGGAGATGCGAGAAGAGAACAGCGGTGCCTACATTGTTCCCCAGGTGTTTTTTTTTCCCCCAGTCTTTAGTTGTGTGATTAAATTCATTTGTTGGAGCATGGACAGTGGCTGATTACATTCACAGTTACACTTTTGTTTTATTGTTTTTTTTTTTTTTTGTTTTTTTTTTTTTTAATCCCCTGGCGGGCGAACAAATCTGTGTTTTGCCGCTTAAATTAACTGAAATGTGTTTCTTGCTCTTTGTAATTGTGTGTGTGTGTGTGGTACGAAGAGGTAGTTTGTACTGCAGAATGCTTCTGTATACTGTACCCACTGTATCTACATTAAATGTAGATTCACCATTTTGTCTTTGGAATTCGTAGTTTATAAATTATAATATATAGTATATATTGTAATCATAGCACTTCTGCTCATATTTATTCATGTCAGCTAACCGTACTGTATTTTTAATGCTGCACAGTGCAGGTATTGATCATTTATAAGGCCTTTATAACAACATGTGATTTTAAGTACTACCGAATTCATTTAAAATGTCAGCTAGACAATTTCACAAAAAAAAAAAAAAAAGCATTGAAGCTATCAAAGCCTGCGCTACTCTCTGAGAACTAAAAGAACAGTGAAGGTACATTTTTGTTCTGTAGGGAACAAATTTGCCGAGCGTATCCTGATGTACAATAATGTTCTATTTTGGTACTAGTAAGTACCTTTTTGCAAGCAAAAAAAAAAAAAAAACAGGTACATATGAATCATGTATTGCCAGCTAGGGGTACGATTTCATGTACCTATAGGCTACCCACCCCTGTGACGAGCATTTGTAGTTTTACAGGCGCCTTTTCCTGCCTTTTGTTCTGAGGGTGAGGTGAAATACGGTGGCCCGGAAGGCTAAAACAGTGCGGTTTAGGAGGTCTCACACACACACACACACACACACACACACACACGCACACACACACACACACACACACACACACACACACACAACTGCCTGCCGCTCTGACGGCGGCATTTCGTCGAGCTGCCCCTTCCTTCCTGTCGGCATGCGGCGGTTCGTCATGGCGACAGCGCTGCGGGCCTCCGAGGGCCAGGGCCGTAGAGAAGTATTTACTGCGCGTGTAAACCCACCGGCCTGTACCGGACCGCGCGGGGGACGTCCCGTAGGCAGAGTGGCCGTTTCATAAGTTTTTGGGTGGGGGTTTCGTCAGCGTCAACCAGCGTTAATTAAACCAAGGAGACGTACCCGTGAGAGAGGGGTAGGGAGGAGGTTTGGGGCGGGGGGGGTTAAATGGACTGGTAAATGCATTTATATAGCGCTTTTATCCAAAGCGCTTTACAATTGATGCCTCTCATTCGCCAGAGCAGTTGGGGGTTTAGGTGTCTTGCTCAAGGACACTTCGACATGCCCAGGGCGGGGTTTGAACCGGCAACCCTCCGACTGCCAGACAATCGCTCTTACCTCCTGAGCTATGTCGCCCCTACGTGGGTTCTCCCACGTTCTTTATAACGCCATAATTTATGGCTCTCGTGTATTTGGCGCAACTCTGTTCGATTAAACGGCATGTGGGGAAATATGAAATATGATATATGAAAACCTTTGTGAAAACGTGAAAACAGCCTTTTGTGGTGAGGCTCTGTGGAGAGATCGCTGGGCTCACATTCCCCCCGAAACCGACCGGGCGCTTTCCCGTTCCTACTGGGGGGTGAAAAGGGTGTCTCAAAATGGAGGCAGCGGTGCTGAGGCCTCAAAGATCAGGATTATGTGCTGGAATCACCACGTGCTCACCCGAGGTGATCCCTGATAAACAGGACAACGGAACCTTATAGGCCATTTGAACTACGGCTATGGGTGTATTTATCAGTGAGAATTCTTAGAAGCGGTAAAAACAAAACAAATCAGAAGGACTTTGTGTTTTGCTGAAATAGTTTGGAGAATATACTGTACATTTATTTAAACTCTGTGGGTAGAAACGTTTATCGTTTCTTTAATGGCGTTAAGTTTTCATCTCTGGGACAGGTTGCATTATTTACGTTAAATGTGAACGTGTGCTATTCCTACAGCACTCAAAATACAGCTCTACGGCGTGGCAGCACATTGATCTCACGTCTTGAACGTGCGAAACAGTGAAGCGCAAGGTGAACCGTCGGACGCCGTTCGTCCCGAGTGAGAACAGCGGCTTTCCGAAGCTGCGGGCGTCTTATTTATTCAGATTTTTCAGCCGGGTGTCGTTTGAAGGCGTGACGTTATTTAAATGCGGGTTGCCGGGAGACCTCGGTAACCACGAGAGCGCCCTGCGTGGATTCGAATAATAAAAACGGTTCGTACTCTGAGAGCGCCGTCGACAGCCACAAAGGTAAAGCCTTTCAGTCTCAGGTTCTGCCCCTCAAGGTCACCTTGGGTTTTCGCAAGAGTGTGCAAACTTTTTGCGGCGAAGTTCCCCCCCCCCCCCCTCGTGTTTTCTAGTCGAGAGTTTTGCAATTTACGAGTTCCGAAGAGGTTCTTCTTCTTTGAGCGGTCTTTCACGGACAGGCGATGTAATTATTCATATTTCCCTCGTGTGAAAGTCTCTGTGCTCCCCCCCGAGCTCCCCCCTGTATAATTCCCTCGCATTTTAAATGTGATTTGTGAAAACGTGCGACGCAATGCCTAGCTTCACGTATCTTAACGGCTGCCACGATAATGAAATGTCTTCCCAGGTGCCCTGTGGCGCACTCTTAGCCTTCGTCATTTTGCGGCTAGCAGTACGCGCGCTCGAGCGGTCTTGAGAGTATCCTCTGCCGCTGTCTAATAGGCTGGGGGGGGGGTCATGTGGGGTCAGCCTCTACCTCAGACTGTTCACGGAAGTGTTTTTTTTTGCACACATCACCAGCGTAAGCGCTGCTGACATTTCGTATTTTTCCAGAACTGAAGTAATAATTTGATGGTCACTAAAATGGAGGGTTATTCCAAGATCGTGTATGGGGGGGGGGGGGGGGGGGTGATAAGAAATTTGCTTCAGTTCATTTTCATTTATTTTATACGGCGCTGTTCGTGAACCGCTGCCTGGAAACTCAATTTTCTAAAGGCAATATTAGGCTGACCAGCCAATCCCCCGCTGTAACACCTGACAGTTCCGCCCCAACATGATTTTATTGAACTGGGCTAGCTAATGATGTCACATAATGCTGATCTGGTTGGTTTTAAACTCGGTCCTGGGGACCCCCTGTGTTCGCTGGCTTGTGTTCCCAACCACAGTCGCACTCCAGGATTTTAATAAGCCGTTAATTTTTTTGCTTAATTACGCTTGTAATGCTTTGAGGGATTATTTACCCTCTGAAGCCACATCAGGTCAGAAATAGCTAAGCGTGCCGCAAAGAATAAAAGTCCCGTATTTACAGTGTGCTGTATTGCAAAAGATGACGTAAAGACAAGTTTTTTTTTTTTTTTTTTTTTTTTGAAAAAGTGAAAAAGTTTGGAAATTTGAACGTTGTGAGGAGGAGTGAGCTTCAGAGAACGGTTAATACGGCTTCCAAAATAATTGGGAAGCCGTTGCAGCAGCTCAGCAGCACACCTGGAGGTCTGTTTCAGAGAAAAATGAAGAGGTTTAAGTGATTCGGCCTGTGGCTGCATGCTTATTATTACCTATTTACTTTTTTAGTTTTGTCGTGGTAGAACTTCAGTTCCAAGTTGGCTAATTAGCTCCTTATTTTCCTTAAAGTTGGAATTCTCTTCTCAGTTTCTCAGACAGACAAATGTAGTGTTATACGGTTTGATAATAGTGTGTGAGGCTTAAATTCTTGTGCGAGCATTACACTAAGCATCACACTGTGTTTGTTCCGGGGTCTTGCTAGTTCCTCAGAGTTTGTGTAATAGTACTGGTACAGTCGGTCTGTTAAAACAACGGTCACCATAAAATGTAAAGTAGAGTCACATAAAAACGGGATGGTGTCTACAAGGTGAAACTGGAGTGGAACTGAGAACCAGTGGCGTATGTTTCTTTTGAACATTGGGGGGGGGGGGGGGGTCTGGGGGGTCCTCCCCCAAGAAATTTTGAGCGTCAAACACTTCCATTTCCTGCATTCTGGTGAATTTTTATGCACCAATTTGCGCCTTTTCTGCATCAATTCATGGTGGAACTGCTTCTTTCATGTTTTTATTGGGGGGGCGGGACAAATGCACGTGTTCTAAATATTGGGGGGCGTATCCCCTGCGCCGTCCCCCCCCCCCCCCCCCCCCCCCCCAGAAATCTACGCCTATGACTGAGACTGAAATGTTGGTGAGCTCCACGCAGGGTTCACGCCGGGCCTGGCCTTGCTCTGACTCACGCTCATCGCACTTTGGGGAAAGGCTGTGGAGCCTCCGACACATTCTGCAAGCCGTGTAATTAAGACTGCGATCGGGGAGACGTTCTCGTTCTCGCAGGTCTCCTGGCTGACTGCAGCTCCGGGGGGGGGGGGGGAGGGGGGGGCGTAGTTCTCGAAGAATCTCCCTCGAAAGTCACAGCGGAATATTTCCGACTATTTCGGGGGGGGGGGGGGGGATCTGTCTCGAGAGGTGGCACTTTGGTCCGGATCATCCCGGAGTAAATACCCCCTCCAAAAACCTTAATCCAATCCTCTTCGGCCCTCTTGCTTTAGCCGAAGGGGGAGGGGGGGGCAGTGCTAGCCTATGTAGCGTATAAACACAGAAGGTGTGGTGGGTGTCTGATAAGCGTTTTGTTATTGTGGCGCGGGGCGAACGGGACGTCCCAGAGCAGATGGCACGGGTAATGCTGTGGCTACCTGGCGCCGCGGTATTAGTTTTTTATTTATTTATTTTTTTTGAACCGGACCCTGGCACCACGGCGTAGAAAATAATGATTTTTTCCCTTCGGCCCCTTCGAGGAGGAGATACAAGTCGGTTGTGGGTAATACTCCATTTGAATTACACCCGACCGCATCTCACAAGAGCACGTCATGACGTCTCTGCAAATCTATGAAAAAAAGCTTTATAAAGCAGACACTGTAAAAAAAAAAAAAAAAAAAAAAGAAGGTGAAATTAATGTACCGGCTTCAGTACTTCTATTTTTTTTTCTTTTTTTCTTTTTCCTTAAAGCCTGCTGTGCTGTGTGTAATGAGGAATCGTTTAAAAGCTAAATTAAAAGGTTACTAAACGATAGCTGCGTATCGCAAAGCGAGACCTGAGATGGACAGCGTTCCCCACAGCAGCCAATCACGTCACAGCGTGTGGAAAAAAAACCAGGAACCACTTTACGCAGACACGGAAATATCATTATTATCCTAATGATATTATAATCTCTGCGTCGCTTGTATCGCCTTGTACTTCACCTGCTGCTGTGATTCATTTTGGCCTATAATTACGACAGTTATTTGACTTTTTGTGAATACTTTATGTACAAACCACACATGCCTGCACACATGTAAAAACAAGCTTATGGAAGACGTCCGGAGTCAAACTCACAAATTTAGGAACTCACCATATGGTACGACATAAGTATTCAAGAATACATTACATTACATTACAGGCATTTAGCAGACGCTCTTGTAAGAATACTTGTATAATTATAAAAATGCCTATTTTATTGAACATAGTTTCTCTCATCACGAGCGGCTCATGAATTAATAATAAATATGCTGGTGCATAAAAAAAGACAGTATCTAATTAAAGTTTTCTTTGAGCTGCTTAGTAAGTCATTGAGCCATTTCCAAAAAAATAAATAAAAGTATTTGAGGTGACAGAAAAAGTGTTTGGTTTTTTTGCATGCGTGTTGCGTTTCGGATGTGACCTCATGATGAACCGGGCCCCCCCCCCCCCCAAACCACCGTGTCGGAAGAGGCACAGATGAGGCCCGTGGCTCGAGCCAGGAGAGGCCCCGGGCCGGTTGTCATGGCAACCTCCACCCCCAGACCCGCCCGCTCGTGCGACGATCCGCGCTGACCTTTCCTCGTCCCGGAACGGGCCCGTGACGGAGTGGGGTAGGCCTGACCCCCGTGGCCCCGACCCAAAGCTGCGGTCCAAATTCAGGTGCCTTCACTGTTCCACAGGGGGCGGGGGTAGAGGCCCAGGTAACATGCACCTGCTATGTGCAAAGGACAGGGAGAGAGATTTGTGTTTATTGGTGTATTGTATATTGTGTTGCTTTGGCAACAATGGTTGATTTCGTTCATGCCAATAAAGCCATCTGAATTAGAGATGGGGGGGATAGAGAGAGGAAGAGAAAGGGAGGAAGAGGGAGACAAAGAGAATGGGAAACAGAGAGAGAGTGGGAGAGGGAAATAGAGAGAGGAAGAGAGTGATAGAAATGGAGACAGAAGAGGAGAGGGACGGAAACTGAGAGTGCAAGAGAGAGGGAGGGGGAGAGAGAGGGAGCGAGAGGAGGGAGAGGAGAGAGAGAGAGGAGAGAGGGAGGATAATAGCGAGAGGAGAGAGGGAGGGAGATTGGGAGAGAGGGAGAGGATAGAGAGTGACAGGAGGGAGGGAGGAGAGAGAGGAGAGGAGATAGGGAGAGAGAGAGGGAGATAGGGAGCATGAGAGGGGAGAGAGAAAGGGGAGAGAGGGAGGGACAGAGAGGAGAGAGAGGGAGAGAGAAAGAGGAGGGAAGGAGAGACAGATACAGAGAGAGGGAGGGAGATAATTGGGTCTGCCACGCTGATCTGTCATCCCTCACACATGCAGCGTGGCAAATAAAGCAGAAGCTCCCGCACACTCACGACCCCGGGGACCGCTGCTGGTCCTGCTGCTGCTGCGGAGAGAGGGAGAGAGAGAGAGAGAGAGAGGAGAGAGAGAGAGAGAGAGAGGGAGAGAGAGAGAGAGAGCAGAGAGAGAGAGAGAGAGAGAGAGATGAGAGAGAGAGAGAGAGAGAGAGAGAGAGAGAGAGAGAGAGAGGGGGAGAGAGAGAGAGGAGAGGAGAGAGAGAGAGAGAGGAGAGAGAGAGGAGAGAGAGAGAGGGAGAGAGGGAGAGAGAGAGAGGGAGAGAGAGAGAGAGAGAGAGAGAGAGAGAGAGAGAGAGAGAGAGAGAGAGAGAGAGAGAGAGAGTATCTTTAAGAGCTCATAATTGGAGTGCCTGTGTTCTCAGAGTCATCCGTAAGGCACCGCTCTTCATATAACCATTAACGTTTATTACGGGGGAAGTTTCTCCACCGTCAGATATTCACACGCTTTTTAAAGGCCATTAATCATCGAGCGCGCCGAAAAAAAGGGGGGGGGGCGGTTCGGGTGCGCTTTCTGAAAACGGGCCAGCGCGTCGTTCTTCGACATCATCGCGTAAAACCCCTTGAATTAGACGCTCCTACTATGGATTCCGTCTCCGTGGGAAACGCGTTCGCACGAGGGTAACGCGCGCATCTCGTTAATCTCATGATGTATCTCTCCCTCGCCGGTCGCTTTGCATAAACGTGTTTGCTCAATCAGGCGCCGGTTTGTTTAATTTTTCATAATTGCACTCTGGGCGAAGTGTTGAGGCGAGAGGGTGAATGGATGGTAGGACTGGGGGGGGCGGGGGGGGGGGGGGTAAGGGGGGGACTTGGTAGAGATACTGTCTCTAACCCTGTGCCACACGTCACATTTCTGTGCTGGAACAGGATGAATGCACAGAAACGAGCTGGGTGCACCATTTGGAAGAACAGGCTCTATTCCTGTCATTACGGTCACAGTGTGTGTCTCTCCAGCTCGAGCTCTGAGTTTTCCCCTGGCTGCAAACCCAGCCTCCAATGAGGAGAGGAGTATGAAGATATGATGTTCTCTCTCTCTCTTTCCTGAGTAACTTATTCTTGGATGAATGTGACTCCTGCTGTTCTGTGGTGTGAGGAGGAATACCTGGTCAAACCGTGAACTTGAGCACTAGTCTGCTTATATGTAAAGTGACTGTTCCATGTATGTCCATCTATCCTGTTCAATGTGTGTCCATATATCCTGTTCCATGTGTGTCTATGTATACTGTTCCATGTATGTCCATCTATCCTGTTCAATGTGTGTCCATATATCCTGTTCCATGTGTGTCTGTGTATCCTGTTCCATGTATGTCCATACTGTTCCATGTATGTCTATATACAGTATACTGTTCCATGTATGTCTATATATATATTGTACTGCTCAATGCATGTCCATATATACTGTTCCATGTATGTCCATATGTACTGTTCTATGTATGTCCATATATATTGTTCCATGTACGTCCATGTACTGTTCCATGCCTGTCTGCATGAGATAAAAGCCATTTTGTGGGCCAGGCTGCATCCAAGCTCCCTATTATTGTTGTAAAATAGATGGTTGGGCAATAATAATACCATATTACTATAGCAACCCGTAAAGCAATTGTCAGTGGCTTGTAAAATTGTTGCGGTTGCCTGGGTTTTTTTGGGTCTGCTGAGAGAACCGTTGGCATGTCGTTTAACCTTTCTCCTGAACCGTGATATTTATATTGGCCCATATCGGCCTTGATAAGGAAATAAATGCGCTCAAGCCCTCAAAATGTCAACTTCAGCCTTCCAGAACGTTCCATCTGGTGTAGGTCAAAGAGGGGGGCCCTCATTTATAAATCTGAGCAGTGTTTGGAGGGGGTCCTGGATTCGCGGGGGCCGGTGGGGAGCGATGGTTCGGGCTGTGACGGGGCGTGTGCTGTCACTGCAAAACGCACCCTGTGGGCGTGTTAAAAAACGTTCGCCGGGTACCGGACCTTTTAGGAGTCTGTGCCGAAAGGAGGCACTGCGGTCATATCCGACACATACACCGCATTTTGTTTTCGTTTCCTTGTCTGCCTGAGCTTTATTTAAAGCTCTCAGCTGCGCAGAGAATATGAAAAGGAAACACAATTTTTTTTTTTTTTTTTTTTTTTTGCGCGCTGTCCAGAAAGTGTCAGGGCGGAAGCTTCCGGATGAGAGCGGGGGGGGGGGGGGGGGGGGGGGGTCTTTTCCGTCGTCGGCGCTCGGGAGAGCGAGCGGCTCAGCTTTCTGTAACCGCCGGTGCTGATCACGGGGACGAGGCGGGCAGGTATTCTCAGAGAGGGGGGTCGGCCCGCCCCCCGGCCTTTCGGGGCGGGGCTGCTGGTGCGGGGGTCGTTGGGGCGCCCTCTCTCCGGCCTGAAGGGAGTAAATTGATATTGTAACTGCTGCTGCGGGAGGTTATTTCTCCATCTGCTCCCTGCGTGGAAGAGAAAAACCTGCCTGGGAATTGAGTGCTCCCCGTCCACAGATGCTGGATCTGGATCGGAGAGAGGCACTGTGCTGTATGCACGAGGGTCTGTATGGACGCTTTTTAAAGGTTCCCCATTATACTGTTCTTAAGAAGTTTTATATTATTCCCCAAGGTCTAATAAAACATTTTTAATAAGGCTTTTTCAAGGGGAAAGGTATGGCAATACACACTGCCCGCGATAGCCATGTCCTGGATGTCAAAATCTCACACCCAGCAACCCCCCCCCCCCCCCCCCCCCCCCCCCACAAAATACACACACACACACATACACACACATGCGCGCACACACACACACACACACACACACACACACACACCCCCACACACACACACACACACACACACACACACACTCCCTCACACCCACACACGTACACACACACACCCCACACACACACCCCACTCCCCACACACACACACACACACCCCCCCCACACACACACACACACACACACACACCCCACACACACACACACACACACCCCACACACACACACACACGTACACACACACACACACACACACCCCACACACCCACACACGTACACACACACACCCCACACACACACACCACACACACACACACACACACACACCCCCCCACACACACACACACACACACACACTTTCGTGTCGCGCTGCGGTAATGATCTTCGCCCCCTCACACGCTGCTGCACTTTAATGGCGGTTGGCCGGATGGCCGGGGTCTGCAAAGCGCCCGGCCCTGCAGATCTTGGCTTCTGGCGGCTAATGGGGCCCATTTAGTGGCGGGAGAGCTGGGGAGGCGCGTTTCCATCGAGGGGGGGATTGTATTAACCCTTCGCGCCTCCTGCGCGCTGCGTACGCCTGCTGGCCTGGAGGGAAATTGGTGTCATCGGGGGCCATTTTCTCTCAGCCGAGGTCGTAGATTGAAATCCCGCCATTTCACTCACGTTTGATCACGATTGGATCTGCATGTATGCTGTACAATTTACTATTATTTTTCTTTCTTTGTGTGTGTGTGTGTGTGTGTGTGTGTGTGTCTGGAGAAAAGTGTGAATTTGGCCTGAATGCAATCAAATCAGTGCTATTCCAATATATTTTTAGCTATGGAGAAAGCTGGAAATGAAATTGCTTTTTCTGTTTTTTTTTTAAGTGAGTGCTGTTTTGTGTGTGTGTGTGTGTTTGTCAGGGGGTGGGGGGGGGGGGGGGCTGGTGATTGTGTGTATGTCTGTAAATATTTGTGGAACACCTGCCAAGCTACACGTACAGTATAATAGGTGGAGAAAAATGGATGTGAAAAGGTGTTATCACAGTAAAAATTTCAATTTAATACCAGCTTTGTTATGTAGATCTTTTGTCCACTGTCAGCGTTAAATTGAATTTTAGTTTTGGTGTGTATTAATTTATCCAGTACACATTTCGTAAAACACTCGTGCTGAGTTGCTCTGACTGTAATGGAATTGACAGAGGACAGCTTCGCCTCCTCTGTGTTCATAGTGATTCGTTCTGCAAAGTACACGGGGAGACATTATATGCCTGTTGCTGATGCAAGAACATGTATTAGTTTATTGCTTCTGATTTTACATGGACTGGTTGTATCTGTTCTGTCACGCTCACTGAAGTGGATGACAGCTCGTGGACTTCCCTGTCAAACCAATGATGCGCTTGATTGACCAGAGCTTGTTACGATTAAAAAATAATCCCTGTAACACGCTGCCCTTAACCTCTTCGTTTTAGTATTATACGGAGAGCAGGAATGAAATGTAGGAGAACGCAGTTTGGGAAAACGTCAGAAAGCATTTGAGGGTTTTCAGGGGGGGTGTTATTTCGCCCTTGCTAGCTCTTCGGAGGGAGACTGTTTCTGCCCCTGTACACCAACCCGGGGGGAGAGGAGGACCCCGGGGGGGGGGGGGGGGGGCAGACGGAGAGAAAATGGAGGGATCTATGGAAGCTTTCGTGGGTCACGGGGGGTTGATCCAGAGGGTTGAGAGAGACGGATGAGGACTGGCTCGGCTGTGTCTCTGGGGCATAAACCTGGGCCCTCGTGCCACAGGGCTTTGGCCTCAGTGTTACTGTCTGAGGCCTGAGCAGGTGAAGGGGGGCGGGGGCATTGCCGGCTTGGAGCTTATTTTTGCTCAAATCCAGCAACTTTTCATCATCAGTGAGATTTAAATGTAAAAAAAAAAAAATTTTTTTTTTTACTGATTGCCTGTTTGCAACAAATCTAGTGCTTTGTCAAGGTCGGCTTGGAAACCGGGGATATCTGCGAATGCAGCAGCCTTGCTGTTCATTTTGGTTTTGAGTTGCCAGCAAACATAGTCTCATCGCGTGGTCTCATCGCATGGTCTCATTGCATGGTCTCATCGCGTGGTCTCATCGCGTGGTCTCGTTGCATCTCATGCGTGGCGTGGGTTGCATGGTCTCATTGCGTGGTCTCATCGCGTTGTCTCATTGCGTGGTCTCGTTGCATCTCATCGCGTGGTCTCATTGCATGGTCTCATTGCATGGTCTCATTGCGTGGTCCCATCACGTGGTCTCGTTGCATGGTCTCATTGCGTGGTCTCATCGCATGGTCTCATCGCATGGTCTCGTTGCATGGTCTCATCGCATGGTCTCATCGCGTGGTCTCATCGCATGGTCTCATCGCATGGTCTCATCGCATGGTCTCATCGCATGGTCTCATTGCATGGTCTCATCGCATGGTCTCATTGCATGGATTCATTGCATGGTCTCATTGCATGGCCTCATCGCATGGTCTCATCGCATGGTCTCATTGCATGGTCTCATCGCATGGTCTCATCGCGTGGTCTCATCGCGTGGTCTCATCGCGTGGTCTCATCGCTTGGTCTCATCGCGTGGAGTCGACCTGCTCCTCTGGGACCTGGGCTCCAGGGACCGGGCTTTACCTCCATTGGACGGGAGATTGACAGCGCGCTGACTGAGAGTGACGTCGCTAGCCGCGTTGTGGCGTTCAAAGCAGCGACAGAAATGTAATTAATGACTTAACGATGCCTGCTAACTTGCCGCGAACTTTCATGTGCGACATCAAAAAGCCGCTTCAGTAATATTAACTGAGAAAATTTTAAAAGCTACACCCAGAAAATAATTATCAGTTTCATTTGGTGTGAACGGCAGTGTTTTTAATGAGCTCTGGGACCAATCTTGAACAGTGGGGAAGGCGGGTATCTATTGAATCTATTCATTTTAATTTGAACGGTGGTCAGTTTTAGACAAATGCATATATCATGCCCTTGTTTATAACCCGGCTGGAACGCGGTCTATTTTTGTACCTCAGACAAAAGCGCAGAGTCCACCCATTTGTGACCGTGTCATCGATTAATAATTTAGGTCCGTTTATTAAACTTATTAAGCCTCCAATAAGTTTACTGCCTCATGAACTGTGATAACGTTTGCAGTAAGAAGCTGTTAAACCCTGATTTTCAGGAACACACAGAAAGTCAAACAGTGAGCACAGAAAGCTTTTAAGCCGGAGAGTATTCCTGAGAGCCCAGAACAGGGCCATCTGTTTGTGGCTTGGGCCCAGTCCAGGAAAGACCCAGAGTCCCAGAGCTGCATTATGGAAGAGTTAAAAGACCCCCCCCCCCCCCCCCACCACATGCATGCATGTACATACACACACACACATACAGTCTACACACACACTCACACACTCACTTATACATCCACGCACACACCACACAGACAGACTTGCAGCCACACACACACACACACACACACACACACACACAGACGTGCACCGCAGCTCTCAGGGTGAAAATGAGTCTCTCTTATCTTCAGCACTCTTCCCTAACGCTGCAAAGATAGCTTTCTCCTGCCTGGTTTCTCCTCCCAGTCCATTTAATGTGTGCTGATGGAGAGCAGCCGAGTAGAGCAGGAGAGACGGACGGACAGACAGACACACAGACACACAGATAGACACACAGACAAGCAGAAAGAGAGACAGACAGACAGACAGACAGACAGGCAGGCAGATGCATGCACAGACAGACAGGCACATATACAGACAGACAGACAGATACACGCACAGACAGACAGACACATAGACAGACAGACAGACGGGAAGACAGGCAGACAGATACACGCACGGACAGACAGACACATAGACAGACAGACAGACAGGCAGACAGGCAGACAGATACACGCACAGACAGACAGGCACAGACACAGACAGAGAGACAGACAGACAGACAGACAGACAGACAGGCAGACAGATACACGCACAGACAGACAGACACATAGACAGACAGACAGACGGGAAGACAGGCAGACAGATACACGCACGGACAGACAGACACATAGACAGACAGAGAGACAGACAGACAGACAGACAGACAGGCAGACAGATACACGCACAGACAGACAGACACATATAAAGGCAGACAGGCAGACAGATACACGCGCAGACAGACAGACACATAGACAGACAGACAGGCAGGCAGACAGACAGACAGACAGACAGACAGACAGACAGACAGACTGGCCAGCCGTGTGACAGCACGGGAGAACACACGCCTGGTCTTTTAAGAACACGCTGCATGTGAGGTGTGCTCGGAATGGCCCGTCGGCTGAAGAGCAGGCCAATGGGAGCCCGGCAGGGCTGAGAGCCCTGCGGTGGAAGCTTCCGGAATGCCAAGGGCTCCGTGGGCGAGAAGAGCCCTGGGAGAGGGGGGAAGAAACACATGTTCTGGAAGAGAGATAGCGGAAGTGAGTGAGGGACGAAGGGAGAGAGGGAAGGAAGAGCACTCCGGCACAAACAGCGGCTCTCCGGACCGGCCTGAATAATTGAATCTGGTAGCGTAGCGTCGCTGGCGGGCCGCCGGGTCATTTATTCATGTATATTTCAGGAAGTTGTGATCTTCTCGTAGCTCGTCTGCCTTCCCTTTTGTGCCGAAGATGAAGGGTGACAGAATCGGGGCCCCTGCTGCTCACGTCTCCATTATTAATCCTGCGGGGCCCCGGCGATGCGCTTCCGTTCGTTATTTAAGCGTCGAGAGAAGAGAGAAGAGAAGAGAAGAGACGAGAAGAGACGAGAAGACGGCTACATTTCTCCCACACACTCCAGAGTTCATTCTCTCTCTCTCTCTCTCTCTCTCTCTCTCTCTCTCCGTCCTTTCATTTTTTTTTTAAAATCCTCCTTCCTCCAAATTATGCGGTGACAAAGTTTTTATTATGTTTCTTGGAAGACGACGCCGCCGGTCCGCCCACCCGAGTCCACCCCTCTGAACACTGACGGTTTTTTTTCTTTCATTTTTTTTTTCTTTCTTTTCCTTTTTTTTTTCGTCTCCAGAAATGGATGAAACCACCGTGACCGTGGAAGGCAGAGAGGCTAGAAATGACGTTTTGGCAGTCGCACGCTTCCGATATTTTGGGCAATTTTGGGCAGTTTTTTTAAATATTTTTTTTATTATTATTTTTTCCCTCTCATCTTTCTGCTCTATTGCAGATCTTTTTCTTTTCCCCACGCACTGACTGTGTGGGCGTGTTTTAGCTGAAATATTTATTTTTTATTTATTTTTTTTTTCTCCCGTGCCAGTAAATAAGTTCAGGCTGGTCTGAGCCAGGGGCCGAGACCTTTTCTTGGCTCGGCGTGTTCAGTGAGGAGGAGGCGAATTGATGGGGCCTTTACACGCAGAAAAGAGAAAATGGACGCCTCCCCTCTTCTGCTGTCTGCACATTGTGCCCGGTGCAATCATGCCCCCCCCCCTTCATTTATTCCTCTCCCTGATAACCAGCTTTGAAACGGAGGGACGGTAAATGCTGTTTAAAAAAAAAAAAAAATAAATAAATTCTTCTGGATGTGCTAGCACTTCTTTGTCGTGGAAAGTACACGCTGTGTCCGTCTTGATAAGGCGCTGAAAGACGACGGATTATTCATTTGCAGAAAGCTGAAAACGAGAGCGTCTGCGATGCAGCCGTTTGACCGGAAGAACTGGATAACGGGGTCATCGTCGGGGTCAGACGAAACACCTAATTTCATTACATCGAGTTTAGCCATGCTCTGATTGGAGAAATTTACTGTAAGTCACGGCAACTATCGCTATGGACGCTGAGGAGGCCCGCCCTCTTAAGCTGCTGTCAAATTTTCCTTCAATGTCCTGGGGGAAAAAAAAAAAAATGTTTCAGGACCATGGACAGCGGTGGCTTTGTCTTCCCCCCAATGCACAGCTGTGATTGGCTGGGAATGAGCCCAGCTGTTGCTCGTTGCTTTCGTGAGGGCTGTGCAAAGGCACAGTTTCTAAGAACTCGGGACGTCCCGTGTCTCTGAGCAGTCTGATTCGCTACAACACCCGCTGCACATTTTAATTATGAATTTACATTATTAGTGCAGGCACAGTAATAATTTAATATCTCTTTTGTAGCATTGTCCTCGGTTTTTGTTTTTGCACCAGATTCTTTATAAAATTCTACTCATTCCGTGTTTTTCATTGGTTAACTACTAGACTAGTAGAGGGAGCTGAACAATATGCACTGCACCACAGTGTAGAATGCATATTTTAGACGCGTTCTGCTTTGACTCTATAATCAAACAACAAAGCTGAAATGTTCCTATTTTGAGTTATGTACTCAAGACCAAAAAGACTTCGCGCTGGAAGGAAATGTTTCTGAACAAATAATTCCTAAAAGCAATAATTTTCGCCGAGATAGACACGCTCAGCTAATCCAAAACGCAGCTGAGTCTAGAAATAGAAGGAGGGGAAAAAAAGCTGCATGTGCTAAAGGTTTAGAGTCAAGGAAACGTTCTGTGTATCTCTACCCATCAATTAGGCTGCTGTGTGTGATGTCGTGTAATTTGTGTCTGTTTTGTTGCCGAGCATCTGGCAGCACAATGAGGGAGGGAAAAGGTGTTGACGAGCTGATGCAAAACACTGGGGGACACCTTTTTTTTTTATCTGTTGACTTCAAAATGCCGTTGTTTCAATTTAATGTGAATTGTATTTAAATATTTACATCCGGTACCCGGTATTCCTTTACAATACTCAGAGATGCATAAATGCATGAATGTATTCAGTCTCCTGCTGCATACAGTCTATGAATATATTAATCTGTGTGGTGGTATTGAATATACAAAGGTTTTTTTTTTTACATTGTTGTAGAGAGGGAAGTAAGTTAGCCGACTCCAGTACAAATTGCTACTGCTAACCATCATACATAGTTACTGCAACAGCTGTCTCACTCATTACAGTCTGCCAATCAGGAAGCTTTAGATACGACTGTGTCTCAAGCTACTTCTGTCACTCACAGCTGTATGTATTACAAATCGCATATGGGGCCCTGGTGTTTATTTCCAGACCTAATGCTGGATCTGCATTACTATAGTACTATAGCATAGCCGCTGAATGTTCGGTGGAAGTAGAGGACCAGAAATATTTATTTAGGACGGAGTGTAGCACAGTGGGTAAGGAACTGGGCTTGTAACCAAAAGGTCATAGGTTCGATTCCTGGGTAGGACACTGCCGTTGTACCCTTGAGCAAGGTACTTAACCGAAATTGCTTCAGTATATATCCAGCTGTATAAATGGATACAATGTAAAAATGCTATGTAAAAAGTTGTGTAAGTCACTCTGGATAAGAGCGTCTGCTAAATGCCTGTAATGTAATGTAATTTAGCCCAGCAGTTTAACCCCACTGAGGAAGGAGAACGAGGGAGTGTTGATGGAAGTGGCTTCCCTGCTGTGCACGCTACACTGTGATAGGGCCTCTCTGTGGTGTAACAAGCGGAGGTTTATCGTTCTTTATCTCGTCTTTGTTTGAGAGCCAGTCATGGTTTGTGTTCTCGGTGGCGGATTTAACTCTGATTTAGTCATCTCTTCTCCTCCTTCTTTTCCTCCACAACCTTTCCTTCCCTTTCTGTAGAAGGAGCACACCTCTCTCTCTCTGTGAGCGAACTGAGAATGTACAGCTGTATTGAGCATTGCAACGTACCTGGTCTTCATCACGAGTGAACCCAGGGCAGCTTCCTCAAGCCTCAAAATAAGTGGCATTTTGCTTTCGCGCGAACATCAGTGTTTTGATGGGGTTTTTTTTACAACGTTACAACGGCTGTTCACTGCATCTCACTGTGCTGTTAATGGAGTAGGCCACAAGTGGGGCTTCATGCAGTATACTGTGTACCCCGGATTGATTGAAAGGCAAAATTGCATTTGAGACCTAAATTCTGAAAGGGACACCTGCTTAGTGCTTACTAAAATGTACAGGGGGGATTGAATGACCAACGTGGTCAGTCGGTCAATGTTCACGTCAATGCCGGTGTTCACGTTCGTAAATCATGATGACGTGTAGATGCATATTCGATAACATAATGTGGGACGGGCTGAATGCCAGTCAGCATAATACAGGTGTCCCCAGAGGGACTGGGGCTGGGCAAGCTTTGCTATTTTGGGTTCATTGTGCCCAATTCTTCCATCTCCATAATCCGCATCCGCCTCACTGTTCCACCCACCATAAAGAGGCAGAAGTAGCTTTAACCGGCGGCGTGATGGCGAGGCGCGTTCGCCGCGTCCGGCCTGTCTGTCGGAGAGCTGCGCGGAGCCCGGGTTTCGTTTTCCGCCGCGGGCTCCTGGCTCACGGTAAGCCCCCCCGGATTAGCGGCGCTATCTTTCAGCGCCATGCGCAGAGGAGCCCCAAGAAATCCACTTACCGCTGGAGCGCCCCCCCCTTTCTCTCCCGCGGCTAACGGGCTTCAGGTGCTAACGCGAGGGACGCTAACGCCGCGGCTGTTTGTTGTGTCGGTTGGGTTTGGAAGTTTTTGCAGCGTTCTGTTGGAACACAAGGCCTTAGATCCCCCCCAAAACAAGCACTTTGCCTGTGAGTGTAGATGCGTAGTGTCATACTGAAGGACGTTACTCAAGCCATGTGAGATGGAGCAGCGACCGTGTGCAGTCTTGCTGAAGGTGATGAGAGCTCAGCTCACATGAACGCTCCTGGCGTTTGGGATCGTGTGTTGGGAGAGCGAACAGGCTGTGCGGCACACATGGCGCTGTTGTACATTGACCAGTGGGATTGTGCTCTCAGCCCTTTGAAGAGTGGGTTTTACGGAATGTTTTTTTTTTTTTTTTTCAAAATTCTGAGCCAGTGTTCTAGAACTCCGTTGCTTTCGGTTACCAGTAGCGATTGTGACATCAGCCGTGTTCGGTTAAGACCATTCTAATCAGGTCGCTGGTGTCCCTTCTGAGCATGTCATTGCCGTGTCTACGTACTGTACTAAATGCAGTTTCAGAATATTTTTTATGTGAGAGCAAAAAGCAAACACACAAACAAAATACATGCCCAAAGGATCATTATTGTGTTGGACATGACCAAGTTGTAATGGGGTCTGCTTTGTTAGTAACCTGTGCTTGGCGTGTCGTCTTCAGACAGTTAAATGAGTTAATCTGCTCGTGTGAGCTGAGCCTTTTCCATGGCTGTTAGCTTCTGCATGGGTTTTGGTTCTTTGTTTCAGAATCTCGTTGACAGCCGTGTCCCATTATTTATTTTTTTACCAAACGCGCGTTTGAAAAGCGGTTGTCTCCTGCCTTCACGGCGATGAGCTCGCGGATGAAAAGGGCTGAGGCTGAGTTCGCTGTCAGTCCTACGGCAGGTACGAGTTCAGAAGCTCTCTCCAGAAGAGCGACGGCGCTGCATTATTGACACTGCGCAGGATACGACGGAGTTTCCTCATTTCCTGTGCGTGCCACGGGACCCTGAACCCTGCGTTCTTTTTGTTTAAAAAAAATAAAGACGGAAACACAGGATACCTGTCAGCTGCCTTCGCCCAGGGCAGGCTGAAACTGCTGCGCTTAGCATAATGCCTCACGTCTGGTGCACAGCCTGCCTTCTCTGTGTCACACAGAGAGAGTGATTAAGCGGGCCCTGAAACTCAAAAACGGCATCGAATTACTCACCGGGGGTCTGTGGGGATCAGATACCAGCTTTGTGTGAACACGCTCTTCAGCTTAACCCTTTGGAGATTAGGTTTGGAATGTTTGTTTTTTTTTTTTTTCTTCTAAATCCTAAGTGATTGTGACATCAGCATTGGAATGTTCGGTTAAGAACATTCTAATCACATGTTTGTCACCTCACACCTTAAAGGGTTAAAGCTGGAGCAGGGCACGAAAAGAGAGGTTAAAATCTGGGCTTTTTTTTTTTAAAAGAAAGAAAGAAAATAAAAGGTTGATACAGCAGCTCTCTTTAGCCCGACTGCATTCATTCACACGCCTCAATTCATGGATCCATGAATCAGTGAAGGGTGGCAGAAATCAGTGACACCGCAGGGTGCCGAAGCTGAGTGTCAGGATGTGGCAGTCACGTACCGGCACCTAGGAAGTGTCGGTGGCGCATATCCCTGGCACGCGGTTACGCAGAGTGACGCTAACGCAGATCGACGCTAACGCAGAGCGACGCTAACGCAGAGCGACGCTAACGCAGAGCGACGGTAACACAGAGCGACGCTAACGCAGAGCGACGCTAACGCAGAGCGACGGTAACGCAGAGCGACGTGCTAACGCAGAGCGACATGCTAACGCAGAGCGACGGTAACGCAGAGTGACGCTAACGCAGAGCGACGGTAACGCAGAGCGACATGCTAACTCAGATCGACGCTAACGCAGAGCAACAGTAACACAGAGCGACGCTAACGCAGAGCGACGCTAACGCAGAGCGACGGTAACGCAGAGCGACGCTAACGCAGAGCGACGTGCTAATGCAGAGCGACATGCTAACGCAGAGCGACGGTAACGCAGAGCGACGTGCTAACGCAGAGCGACATGCTAACGCAGAGCGACGGTAACGCAGAGCGACGCTAACGCAGAGCGACATGCTAACGCAGATCGACGCTAACGCAGAGCAACAGTAACGCAGAGCGACGCTAACGCAGAGCGACGCTAACGCAGAGCAACGTGCTAATGCAGAGCGACGCTAACGCAGAGCGACAGTAACGCAGAGCGACGCTAACGCAGAGCGCCATGCTAACTCCTCCCCGTGACTGTGCTTTCCCGACAGGCTGCCGCGGGATGCTGTGCGGCTTCGGGGCGGTGTGCGAGCGGGCCCCCGGGGACCCCTCCCGGGGCGCGTGCGTGTGCAAGAAGACGGCCTGCCCCTCCATGGTGGCCCCCGTGTGCGGCTCCGACTCCTCCACCTACTCCAACGAGTGCGAGCTGGAGAAGGCCCAGTGCGTCACGCAGCGGCGCCTGAGGGTGGTGAGCAAGGGGCCCTGCGGTGAGTACGGATACCTCCCAGCATGCAACACTGTCCTCTCTGTCACACACACACACCCACACATATGCATGTGCATGCATACTGTACACACTCACACGCACGCACTCACATACACACACAAGCATGTGCGCACACACACGAACGTGCACATACGCACACATGTGCACACGCACTCGTACACACACACACACACACGCACGCACGCACACAGACACACACACACACACAAAACACATGTGCACACACACACACATCCAGGGTAATCCATTTTGGCTTTTTGAAAGTGACTGCCAATCACAAGCTCTGTGCCGCACACACGTGTCTCTGTGCTTTTCTGCACTCACCACAGTGATACGTGATTGGTCATTAGTTGTTGGCCTGCACATGCCTCTTACCTTAGGCTGTGATGGTGGACCTTGCCAGAGAGTGCTGTGTTCACGAGCACTCTTCTAATTATGAGAACTTTCAACGAAAACATGTCGCTAACCGACGCCTGCATTCGTCAGAAGGATGAATGTGTTCTATATTTGCGATAACTCAAAAAAAGGTCCTCGTCTTCCTCTTCTGTCCCACGTCTATGTTGCTATGGTGCTCGTTCATTGCTGCCAGCATCTTTCTCCTCCCAAGGCTCTCGCCGTTTCTCGTGAGAAGCACTCGAACCCTCCCGGAAAGGCTGCACTCTCAGAATAAAGGGTTCGAGAAAAGGGCCAGAATGGTACAAGCTTGTCACTGGGATGGTTCTCTATATACGTACATAAAATTGTACCCCTGGCCATGGGGTTAATAGTGCATTTGTACCTTAAAAAAAGGTACTTATTAATACACCAAAGAACATAATCGTACCTTTCTGGGCTCATTTGTTCCTTAAAGAACAATAATGTTCCTCCGCTGTGCCTTTATTTCTGAGAGCCTGGTTTTCACTGACTGCACTTCTGATCAGCTCAGCACACCGGAGGCTGGACCCGCCCCGGCCGGCCGAATCGCAGATGAGAGGGTGATGTGTTCGTGTGTCGGGAGCGTCATACGCATCGGACGAGCTGCACAATCTACAGTACAGCGCCATCTCTTAGGCAGATTCACTCAGGGCCGGCCCGTGGCGTAAACGCTCTATGCGGTTGGTTAGGGCCACAACCGCTAGGGGGGGCCACACGACCACGAGGGAGGGGCCACACGATCCAGTGTTTATCTAAGGTACATAACGTTATTTTCGTAATTACGTTATTCATCCCCTATCGTGGAATTAGCGGCATTGAATAGAACTACGTAATGTAGGAAGGATATTACCAAGAGAAAAGCCCCCCCCCCCCCCCCCCCCCCCCCCGGCTTGACAGAATCCAACAGAATTGTTTAGGGCCACCAAACTCCTGGGGCCGGCCGTGGATTCGCTGCTCCAGCACAGACTCATTCAGCCGGTCGCCAGGTCAGACCGTACAGAAAAAAACGAGCTTTATGGAGCCAACGCGGAGAGGCTGTAAACGTGAAGCGCTGCGTGCTTTGGGAGGCTTAAGGGGGCGGCGTTTTTGGTGACTCTCCGCTTGAACGCGGACTCTCTCTCGCGCGCGCTCGGATAGCGTAGCGTAGCGGCGCAGCGGGCGGGAGCGGGCGGGAGGGGGCGGGTCACCGTTATCCGTGCCTGCTCGGCGGGCCGGGCTGGGATAATGGCCCGGGTAACGCCGGAATTAAAAGGACCGTTTGTTTAAAGTGCCCCGGCGGCGCCCCCCGATAGGAGAGGAGAGGAGGGGGGGGGGGGGGACGGAGGAATGAGGCAGCCCGTGCCAGGATTCGGTTGAGCAGCGGGCAGGAGGCGGGGGGGTGGGGGGGGGGGGGGGGGGGGCAGGGGGGGGGGGGCGCTGGCTGATTTAAACAGATCAGGGGGGGGGGAGAGCACACACTCTCTCTCACATATTGAACTTGGAGCAGAGCAATCGGTGCTACCAGCTGCTGGGAGAGTGGCGTTTTTTGGAGCTCGTCCCCCCCACGCTTTGGTCTGGCGGAATGTCTGCGGTCGGCACACCCCCCCCCCCCCCCCCCCCCCCCCCCACACCGCCGTGGCCCAGGCCTCCCGGCCCGGCGGGGGAAAATCGATGGCGGAGATCGATCGGGCGAGCGGCCGCCGACAGGGTCAGGCGCTTCCGCGCTCCTCCATTAAGGGCCTTTTTCATCTCCGCGTCGTTTACCTGAGGGCCAGCGCACCTGGCCCGAGTGATGGACACCCCCCCCCCCCCCCCCCCCCGCTGCTTCATACCCAGGTGGCATTAAAGGAATACTTCTTAGCGCCGTGACAGAGGCTGAGAAAGTGTTCTCCCCCCCCCCCCCCACCCCCCCCATTTTCTCACGAAATTGGCGAAGGCAGAGCAATTTGCAGCAGACGCTTTGAAGCTGGCTGCGCCTCTCCGCCCGTAACTAGGCCACCGCGCTCCTCGTTCCCGAGCCGAGCCGAGAGGAGAAGCCCTCGCCTTGGCAACGTTTGCGAGAGAGAAATCGGTGTGAAAGGAGACAAGTTTTCCCTCCCAATTCTCACGGCAGCAGAAGCACGGCTGGAGGAGTCCATTTCTCACATAGCCCACTGTTGACGATACGGAGGACAGATGCAGATACTATTCAGTACTGAGGGACCCATTAAGGGCCTCATAAACCATCTTGAATGTTAAACTTCATCACACGTTGTGCTCTACGGTCAGCGCCAGCCAGCCAGCCAGCCAGCGGTCTGAGATTCGCCCGGAGTTTTTTTTTTGTATGGATGACGCGTGGCTCTCTGTCGCCCTCCGCTCTCATATCCATCCCCCCCCCCTCCCTCTCTCTCTCTCGCTCTCTCTCTCCCTCTCTCTCTCTGTAATCGCACACGGGCACTCCGGAGCGGAGCGGCAGTGTTCCGCCTCCCCGGCTGTCAGGTTAACGCACTGCGACGGCAGGCTCGCCGAGCGCGGAGGCCGGGGTCGCTTTCTTTATTATTATTATTTTTCCGGTGACGGACGCAGAGCGGTTCTGATCCCCCCCCCCCCCCACCCCCCCTCCCTGGAGCAGTGAGCCCCGCCGTCAAAAATAAAACGTAAGTTTCTCCCTCTGGTGCGAGCGCGGGGAATGGGAGCTGGCAGACCTGCGGTGGGCTGGGCGAGGTTTTCCAGAAGGCATTATTATTATTCATTTGCGGGGCTAGTGTTTACGCACGTGTACTCACGGGATGGAATTTTACAGCCGGGAAGTGCGTTTCGGGATAGGCGCTGTACCTCGCTCGAGGACACAACAGCGATAGCCGACCCAGGAACTGCACCTGAACTCAAAGTGTTTACAGCCCTGACCTTTTAACCGCCCCTAAACCAATCCTACCCCCTTCCCATGTGAGGGAATAGTTCAGACGTTTTTCCCCCATCGCTACGGGCCCGGATCTGAGGGACGTCTCTGAGAGATTGATAATAGACTTTAGCACCAGTGCTAACAGCGCTACGCTGCTAACGGCTTGTTTTGTGGGGGAGATGCTGACAGGCGGCGTAGGGGACAGGAGCCACGATGTTCCCGTTAGCGTGAGAGCTAGCCCTGCGAGCGGGGCGTCGCGCGTCTCTGTGGGGGGGGGGGGGGGGGGGGGGGGGGGGGGGGGGGCATGACGCGATAGCTAACTCTGCACCGCTGCGCGGGGGCGATTTCTCCCGCTGACGGGCCGTTAGTCAGCAGCGTGGTCAGGTGACGCGGAGCGGTGTGTACACGGGCTCTCTCTCTCTCTCTCTCTCTCTCTCTCTCTCTCTCTCTCTCTCTCTCTCTCTCTCGATCCCTCTCTGTCTCTCTCTCTCTCTCTCTCTCTCTCTCTCTATCTCTCCTCTCTCTCCCTCTCTCTCTATCTCTCTCTCTTCTCTCTCTCTCTCTCTCTCTCCCTCCTCTCTCTCTCTCTCTCTCTCTCTCTCTCTCTCTCTCTGAACGATTGTTGCCCGTGTTCCGGAGCTCATCCAGGCCCCCGTACCAGAGCCCTCTCCCTTCTCTCTCCTCCAAAAAAACCCAGCCCTGTCAGCCAGACCCATCCATTAAAACAAATGCCAGTCCCCCCCCCCCCCACCTTTATTGCTGGCAAATTATTTATCCCGCCATCTATCCATCCATCCATCCATCCATCCATCCCTGAAGTGCCCCAAGGGGAACCAGTATAAAAACAGTGATTTAATCACATAATCTTGCCTCAAAGGACTGTGGGAAATGTTAGGGAGAAGGGAGGGAGGGAGGGAGGGAGGGTGGGGGCGAGGTTCGTAAATAAATGAGCTGCTCACCCAGCAAGCCCACATCCTAAAAACCCTCACACACCCCCCCCCCCCCACCTTCCCTCTCTCACCCCTCCCCACTCTGCCTGAATCAGGCTTTTGCCCCCCCCCCCTCCCCACCATCCCATTCTTGGTCTAATTCTCCACGCAGCGCTGATACTTGTTGTTAAACAAATACCCCCCCCCCCTCGTTCTGCTCACCTCACCCCGGGCCTGTCACCCTGACTGCTCGGCGGCGATAACACAGATTAGCGCGCGGCCCTGGGAATTCTGGGAAAAAAAACCGTTACATCGTCCACAGTGTATAATGCCATACAGGAGCCGCCCTTTACGACTTCTTGCTTATGTATTTATGCAGTTTATTGCTAGAATAATGCATTGTTATTTCCTTTTCCGTCCGCTACGCTTCCAAACGCAATGATAATAAAATTTCCGCGTGTGCAGTAGGGAGACGGTCGTCCATTTTGTGTTTCGGGCTGTGACATGGAAGTGCAGGCGGCGGGGACAATGGGAAGGGCGTAGAGGTCACGCATCGTGCTGACGCACAAAAACCATGAATAAAATCTGAACAAAAAAAGACGTGATCGTGTTGTTACAGTAGCGTAAGGCGGATAATAACTGCCAATGGATGGCCGGGACGATGCTGGATATAGTCGCGTAAACACTGGGGATCCAGGATGGAGACAGGCGGACAGGAGGTAGAAGGAGATTTACAATCGAGCAACCGTTTCGCCATTTCTTTCTGTTTAAGTCTTTTTTTAAGGGGTGCTGGGGCGGTGCTGTACAGCCGAACTGTCGGCTGTGGACCGAGGGCTGTAGTCAATAAGTGGGCCTCTCATACGTGAATTAGAAACATGGAACATGTCACACTATTCCTTCCTTTTAATGATCACTATGAATTTTTAAAAAAATAATTTTTTGATAACAGGGAGGAAATTTAAGAAAGTTGAAACCTCCTTTTGAGGCTGTTCCTACCCCTGCACCGCCCCCCCCCTCCCCCGCCCTTCTGTCTTTCATCCTCCTCTTCCCCTCTACACCCCCCCCCCCCCCCCCCCCCCCCCCCCCCGGCACTTTGGTGTAATCACAGGCCAATATTCCACAGCTATTATGTTCCTCCTCCTGTCTATCAGGTTAATGCACTGCGGTGGGGCGCTGAGTCGGGGTAACAAAGCGGGGGCCAGCTTTTTCAGTGATGGACACAAAATTATTCTGACCCTCTGCGGTGCATAGAGTCCCTCGTCCTAAAAAACAAACAAAAAAAAGACCTGTTTCTCTTCTAGTGTGGAAGGGGGGGGGGGGGGACTGCAGGCGGTCTGTGCCTATCAAGGCCGTACGACTGCCTCATTTCATTTGAATTTCAACAACAAACCGAAAAACGTCTTTGTTTGGATTATTTGTATTTAAATGGATTTTTATGGATTTTTATGTAGGGGAGAACAGTAACTGTACCGCCCAGTCCACCGTGATAATATTTGGGGGGGTGACAATTGATGTTTTCCCAAAGTTGAGGGGGACAAGTCTCCCCCCCCCCCTCATGCACATCCATGGTCTCTATACAGCCAAGCCAGGCCCACTCTGCAATAAGCAGCACAGTAAGAATGGAGGGAGGTAATCTGAGATGTAGTCTTCATATATCTTGTATATGTGTGTATAGAGGGTGTGTGTGGAGGATTCCCCGTGGATTTCAGCTTCCCTTTCCAACTCTTCCAGTTTATGATTTATTTGTTCACGGGCTTATTGTGTTTTGCTATCTCCACACCTTCCCCTTCTCAGTCTAGCTAGCGAAAATATTTCCAGGAGGAAGTTGCTTATCAAAAAAAAAAACCCAGCTGAAATATTAAATCCCTGCCTTGTTGAACAGACACGGTTCATTTCTAGTCTGTAGCGAGTCTGCCGACGTGTGCGTTCGTGTGCGACTGTGGACGTTTGAGAGATACAGAAAGTCGTAAGTCTGTTAGCTACTACACTTCTCTGATAGGTTTAAAACTGAAATACGGTCTAGTCCTGTTTCGTATTTCAAAACTTCCTCGGGCTCCCCGGGCTTGCCTGCATAGTACTGCCGTACGCAGCCCACGCAAGCAGTGACTCACCCAGAAAGGACAGTTAGACACCGTCTAAATTCACAGCATCTAAGAGCCGTTATTTTTTTTGGTTCCTTTAAAGAAATAAAATATCAAACAAACAAAAATATATATATGTGTATATTTTTTTTGCGTATATATCCTGTGTGGACTGCAGTTCATGCTGCATTTACCGTTTCTGGCATCAACAGAGGCGGCAGTGAAAATTAAAGGCCGATGAACTAATTGCAATTTAACTATTTCCAGTACTGGCATTGTAACTGAGCTAGGATAGGCACACGATTGCACTTTAAATGGTTTAAATGCGAGGCGGTATTTTTTACCTTGATAATATTATTAAGAGAAATATGAGAAAATATATTAACAGACGTGGATGCTCTTTTCCACGAGGGGAGGGGTGGGGTTTGCTACAGAACTGGCTGCTGCAGTTGAAGAAGTGAAACAGAGGTGAATGCAGAGGTGAAGAAGCTCAAGTACAGTGAAGTGAAACGACAAGCTGAGCTCTTTCAAAAACCAGAGTCAGCCTTGGGATTACTTTTCCTCGACAGTGACAGCTATTGAAAAAGTGGAGATATAAAAAGAAGAAAAAAACAGTCTAAAAACAGATTTAAATTATAAAACGGGAGTTCTGTGGGCTGGGTCGAGGATGTAGGCAGAGGCTTCTTTGATTGTGAACACAGACCACAGCAAGACTAAAAATCCTACATAGTGTGCCTTTAATTATTGAAATGGTGAAGAATTTTAATTATTATATATATGTTCAGAAATTTCTTCTAGTTGGAAGAATGGGTGTGAGATGGTTTCATTGTCATTATTATTATTATTATTATTATTATTATTATTATTAGTAGTAGTAGTAGTAGTAGTAGTAGTAGTAAGCAGTAATAGTGTAGTGACGCAACTAAGTCATCCGCCAGCGTCTCTTACCACAAAATTGGCCATAAGTCATCCATTTTTTATACAATCATCATGATATTCAGTAGATATGTTGGGTGAAGGTGTATGATCATGAGGACAGAGCCATTTTAAAATCGCTCCATAGGGGGCGCGATGGTGCCAATGCTTGGACCCCTCCCAATGCCGCTTGCGGCTTTAATTATTATTATTATTATTAGTAGTAGTAGTAGTAGTAAGCAGTAATAGTGTAGTGGTAGCAGTAGTACTGGAAGCAGTAGTTTTAGTTTAGTTTTTTTGCTTTTTCCATAGTGTTATTTAAGACGCCACTGCCTTATCAGGGTAACACAACTGTAAGCACATTCATTAATTTGCTCGTGTGCGGGTGCGCCATCCATTTGCATCTCCTGTGGGTTTCCTCTCCCTCATTGATCACTTATCCGTTGCATCTAATGGTGGATAAAATAGTGTTTAATCACCCCATTATTTTTCATGCCATCGCCATCAGCAGTGCTCTTTTTTCTTTTTACTGGCTCAGCAGTAACCGCGCTTACGCTTTGAGCTTCAGCGGACGCGGTCGTCTTCATGAGCCCGAGGATGCTGGGTGTGTTCATGAGCCCGAGGATGCTGGGTGTGTTCATGAGCCCGAGGATGCTGGGTGTGTTCATGAGCCCGAGGATGCTGGGTGTGTGTCTTGTCAGCCTTTGGGCTGCTGTTCAGCCGGGTCGCTGTGACTGGAGGGCGGGGGGGGGGGGGGGGGGGGGAGCGAGAGAGCCCTGTTTGTGTATACCAGAGAGGGGGGGGGGGGGGGGGGGGGCTGTTTGTGTATACCCCAAGAGCGGGGGGGGGGAGGAGCCCTGTTTGACTTTACCTGGAGAGTGGGGCGTGGAGGGGTGGGGGAGCCCTGTTTGAGTGTACCTACCTGGAGAGTGGGCGGGGGGGGTGGGGGGGTGGGGTTGGGGGAGCCCTGTTTGGTAGGGGGGGGGGGAGCCTGTTTGTGGATAGCTGGGGGGGGGGGGGGGGGCAAGTGTTTCACACTTTGGCAGATCCAGCCAGTTGGTAGTCCTGTCGCTCTCAGCGTTCCGAAGTTTCCGTGGTTACATCAGTAGTCCGTTCACCTCCGCGAAAAAGAGCACCTTGCCCTCGGCGGCCCCCCTCGCCCGGCGGTTAATGACGGGCAAAAGGCTCTGTTTCGGGAATATTGCAAACCGTGCGCCGCCGCCGTTGCGAATGCCAGAAGCCGTAACCTCAGAAGGCTCTCGAAAAAATAGGAGTGCACTTCATTTCACTACTGGCCTCCATTAGAGTTCCATCAGAGCTCATTCTGGCATTGTGGGGGAAAATTGAGGATGATGGGAGGATGAAAGGGTGGAGACAGCGGCCGCCCCAGCCGCGCTCATCCGAACAGGGGGGCCCCGCACGTGTCAAACACGCTACTGCAGAGTCGCGGGGCCTGAGAGAGCAGAGGATTCTGGGATTGCCGCCTGAAGGGCACCACCCGAGCAGCCCTTTGCTGGTAGCGATTGGACTGGGGACCAAAAAAAAAAAAAAAAATCGACTTCAAATTACTGCTCTGCTCTCTCCGTCCTCTGTCCTGTCTCAGAATGAGGAGCCTGCATCCCGCCCCCGCACTTCCCCCCCCCCCCCCCCCCCCCCCCCCCCCCCCCCCTCATTATCCTGCCCGCTGAGCCTGCTTCGGACGCCAGCCACAGCCAGGGGCCCAGTGCCGGTCCCTGACAGATACCCCTGCTCAAATTAGGCATCGGCCACTTTGAAGAGCAGGTTTTTTCTGGAGGGTTTTTTTTTTCTTCTCAACATTCTAAGTCAGTGTTCTAGAACTCCATCGCTTTCAATTACGAGTAGCGTTGTTTGTTACATCAGCGTCACAGTGGTTCCGTTAAGAACACTGTGCATAATCATTCTACATGTTTGCGATCTGTCTCCTTAAAGGAAAACAACAGATCGAAGGGTGGAAGCGGGGGTTGCAGGAGAGGTTGGGGCTGGAGGGTGCAGGAGTACTTCGGCCATATTTATCTTTCTCCTGGCACTATCGCCATCATTTTTTTATTTTTTATTTTTTGGCACGGGGAAGAGAAAGTTCCCGGGTGCCACTCAGCCCCCTTTAGTGCTGCAGGGTACAACTGACATAATTATGTCTCCAATACATTAGCACCCCCCCCCCCCCCCACCACCCACCACCACGCTTCTGTACTTCTCATTAAAATCTTAACTTTGTCATACACCTCCGTGTACTGTAAGAGACCCTGTTCAAGGAGAAAACTTAATTGGCTGCAAAAAAAGCAACCTTAATTTAAAACGTAGTGACTAATACCTTTTTTTTTTTTTTTTTTTTTTTACATTTCACACAAGAAATAAATAAAGAATTTTGTAAATTAAAGAATATAAAAAAAAAATCATAAAAATGTGCGGTTGATCTGGCAGCCACACGGTTCTCCAGAGCCAGGTTTTCTTTGCTTGTTAATGCCGGTCGCATTCCTCCAGGCAATTTGCCTCCTTGTCTGAGTCTGAGGGGGGGGGGGGGGGGGGGCACGGCTTATCTCCTCTAATGCCACGGCGGAGAGTGCGTTCTGTCCTGGCCGACCGCGTAGCATTCAATTCAAAGCCCCCCCCCCTCTCTCCCCTCTCTCCCTGCTGCCTGTCAGCTCGCCACAACAGAAGAAGAAGAAGAAGAAGGAAAAAGAAGAAGAATGAGAAGAAGAAGAAGCCCTCGTACCACTATTAAACAGGTTCAGGAGGGCTCAATCCCCGGCCGCGGTACTTCCGGCTCGGTCACACGTTCCTACGAACACAGTTGGCGGCGTTCGCGGGTGGGAAGCCGGTGAGGGTGTGAGTCCCGATCGTTGCATTAGCGACTCCTACTGGTTGGTCTGTGGGGCGCCTGTTCAGCAGGGAGGGGGGGTATCTGGGGGCGATAGCGTGAACCTCGCACGCGTTACGCTCTCCTGGTAAAACTCCTCGCTGTCATCAGGTGAAAAGAAGCGGCTGGCTGGCGACTCCACATGTATCGGAGGCTGGCATGTGGTAGTCTACACCCTCCCCAGACCGACAGGGGATAGCGCATCGACCAGGACTGTGGCTGGTCCACATGGGGGAATTGGTATAACGACGAAATTGGATTTTACTGCTTGTATTTTTGCATAGACTGCTTTTTTGCTGGTGCGGTTGGTCTGAGGCGAACACCCCCGGAGGAGGATCGCCGCAGGTGTTCACAAAGGAGGAAATCACCGTGACTACTGACTACGGCTGAAACCCCCCCCCCCCCCCGCCCAATCCTTTTATTTGTTGATATGCTTACTCTTGTCATTTTTACTAGCATTAACATTCAGACGGTGTTCTGCCATTTTTAGCTTGGCCTGAACGTTTCGCATAACTTGAGTATATATAACCGTTCATCCTTTTCACATCCTTCAGCCTAAGAGATAATGCAATACAAGTGTAAATCCCGCATGTGCTGTCTCTTTAGGAGCTTGCAGACTACACAGGGTGACTCATAACCTACTTGTTAACGTGTTTATATATGTACAGTATGTATGTATGTACGGGTTATCTTTCAGTGCATTTCTGTATGTGTTTATGCTTTATAATGTGCTTTGTGTACCACACTTGCAATTTGAATGGAATTGAATGGAATAGTGTGCTGCATACAGGAGAGGTATTCTCTTTTATTAATAAATCTTGATATATTGGAGCGTGCCTAAGAATAGCTGGTGGCTTTGCTTAAGCCTCGTCATAGATGTTCTCTTGGGGAGGGTGGGGGGGGGAACAACTCAAACGTATATCTGTGGGAGGAAAGGGTTAAGTTGTAAATTTGTCTTGTGCAGCTGAAATGTGTCAAGATTTGGGGGAAAAGCCCATTTCATATGCCAGGGATAAGCGAGCTTTGATCAGAAACCTCCCCTGATCTTCCCGGGAATCTCATTTGCATCAGCGGTGGGTTTTTTTGTACACGTGCGCTCGCGAATTCTGCGAACGACAAAGAGAGTGGCGTCTTCGAAGAAATGTGGAGATATTCTCAAATAGGGATTCAGACTTCAAAAACAACAAATGACATGCAGTGGGGGGGGGGGGGAGGGGGGGAGGGGGGGAGGGTGGATTAATATTCAAATTCCCTGTAAGAAGAAAGAAGAAAAAGCGAGAAGAACAGAGGTTCGTAATAGCTGTAGATGAGTGTCAACAGAATAGGAGAAGGATGTAAGGCCAGCACGGCCATCTTGGAAAGATTTGCATCCCCTGCACTCTTGGCCCAAGTGGGTTTTTTTTTAATGCCTTCATAAATATTTATCACTGAAGTAATCATAGTAATCACGTATCTGTACGGTGCAGATCACTCAGGAAGCAAACGCTACCGTGAAACATTAAGCCCTGTTTGAAAGTTCCCGCCCTTTTCTCATTTATAACAGATTAAACCGAGCTTAGGGGCCTGCAAGATGTGTTCAGAAAATAAAATAAACATAAATAAAATAAAATTCCTCCTGGAGAAGTGCAGGTTTCTTCTGTTCGGATCAGGAATAAGGGTGAGCTTTTTTTTTGGCTAGGAGCTCTCTGGGCTGCACTGAGATGACAGTGTAGCGTGACTGAGCTCGGTGAATGGGTCTTTAGAGCTGGTGTTCAGTGCAGAAGCTGAATGACTGAATGTTTGTGGGAGCAGGCAGCTCTGGTCATGTGTTACGGTCACGCCATTGGGCGCTGGGTCAGCCAAGCGTAGTCTGCTAGACTTTACTATACTTTACTACATTTTACTGCACTTTACTACACTTCACTGTGCTGTACTACACTTCACTGCCCTTTACTACACTTTACCTTATGTACTTGCTATTTGGGGGTTCAGACCTGGTGTTGGCTCTGTTTGCTCTTTGTGCTCTGTCTCCTGCCTCGCTTCTCTGCAGAGCGTCTTAGTGACAGTTCTCTGTAAAAAGCGTCATACAAATAAAATTGAATTAAATTGAATTGGAATTGAATTATTCCAGAAGTGCGGATGCGTAAGAAGGCAGCGGCCTGGGCCTGGTGATGTCACACTCACCCCCCCCCCCCCCCCCCCCCCCCCGCCTGTCTCCCCCAGGGCTGAAGGACCCGTGCAGCGAGGTGACCTGCAGCTACGGCAGCACCTGCGTGCAGGCCTGGACGGGCAGTCGGCCAGGTGCGTGTGCCCCCAGAGCTGCGAGGGCCGCCCGAGCAGGTGGTGTGCGGCAGCGACGGCCAGGACTACCGCAGCGAGTGCGAGCTCCACAGGAGAGCCTGCGACCTGCAGAGGAACGTCCACAAGCAGCACCTGGGCCCCTGCGGTGAGCCCGCCCTCCTCTCCCACTCTCTCCTCCTGCTCTCCTCTCCTGCTCTGCTCTCCCCCCCTGCTCTGCTCTCCTGCTCTCCGCTCCTGCTCTCCTCTCCTGGTCTGCTCTGCTCTCCCGCTCTCCCCTCCTCTCCCGCCCTCCTCTCCTGTTCTCCTCTCCCGCCCTCCTCTCCCGCTCTCTCCTCCTGCTCTCCTCTCCTCTCCTGCCCTCCTCTACCGCTCTCTCCTCCTCTGCCACTCTCCCGCTCTGCTCTCCCGCTCTCCTCTCCCGCCTCCCCTCTCTCACTCCCTCCTGCTCTGCTCTCCCGCTTTCTTCTCCTGCTCTCCTCTCCCCTCCTGCTCTGCTCTCCCGCTCTCCTCTCCTCCCCTCCTCTCCTGCTCTGCTCTCCTCTCCCGCTCTCCCCTCCTGCTCTGCTCTACCCCTCTCCTGTCCTGCTCTCCTCTCCCGCTGTCTTCATCCCTCATTCTCTAGTCTGTATCCCTCACTCTCTTGTCTTCATCCCTCACTCTCTAGCTTTCATCCCTCGCTCCCTCCTTTCACATGTCTCTCCTCTCCCACTCTCTTCATCCCTCGCTCTCTAGTCTTCATCCCTCATACTCTACTCTTTATCGCTCACACTCTACTCTTTCCCTTGCCTCCCCTCCTATCTCTTCTCTTTCTTCATCCCTCATTCTCTATTCTTCATCTTGCCTCTCCTATCTCTCTAACTCTTCTCTTTCTCTTCATCCCTCACTCTCTACTCTTTCTCTTGCCTCTTCTCTCTCTCTCTCTCTCTCTCTCCTCCTCCTCCTGGTAAAATGGTAAATGGACTGCATTTATATAGCGCTTTTATCCAAAGCGCTTTACAATTGATGCCTCTCATTCGCCAGAGCAGTTAGGGGTTAGGTGTCTTGCTCAAGGACACTTCGACACGCCCAGGCCGGGGTTTGAACCGGCAACCCTCCGACTGCCAGACAATCACTCTTACCTCCTGAGCCATGTCGCCCCACCCTCCTCACCCTTCTCTCTCTTTTTCTCCTCACACTTGATCCTTCTTACCTCTGGGTGCATCGGGTGTATCGCTGTACTGAAAACCTGTCGCTCAGCTGGATTGAGCACTCAGGAGTTCTGTGTGGGGGGGGTGGGGGGTGGGGGGGTTTGGTTTAGAGCTCACTGGAGATTTGTAGAGAGCCAGGCTCATATCCCCCCACCCCCACCCCCCAGCTGGATACAGCACTCAGGAGTTCTGTGTGTGGGGGGGGGGGGGGGGGGGGGAGGTTTAGAGCTCACAGGAGGTTTATAGAGAGCCAGGCTGATATTCCTCCTCCCCCCCCCCCCCCCCCCCCCCCCCCAGCTGGATACAGCACTCAGGAGTTCACTGTGGGAGGCGGGGGGGGGGGAGGTTTAGAGCTCACAGGAGGTTTATAGAGAGCCAGGCTGATATTCCTCCTCCCCCCTCCTCCACTCTCAGAGGGGGGGGGGGGAGCGGGTGTTAGTGAGCTCCTCTCCCTCAGAGACTGATGGGGGGGGGGGGGGGGGGGGGGGGGGGGGGGGGGGGGGGGGGAGCCAGACCCAGGCGCCCAGCGAGCAGACACGAGCGAAAGTGATGAGAGCCAGGAGGCTCCGTTTGGAGATGAATGTTTGGGCCCAGGGGCGTGTCTGTAATATATCTACCGAACCGTAATGAAAATGTTACGCGTCACTTCCCCCCCCCCCGGAGAGGGGGGCGAAACACCGGTGGAGAAACGGGCCAGGAGTCCTAAATCTTGGTGAGCGATGCCTCTCCGGGTTCGCCTCCCTGCCTTCGCGCTCCTTCGCGGGCGGAGATGGGCGGAGATTAGTGAAGCTGCATGTGTGTGTGTGTGTGTGTGCGCGTGTGTGTGTGTGTGTGTGTGTGTGTGCGCGTGTGTGTGTGTGTGTGTGTGTGTGTCGCACACGGAGGAAGAAGATTCCTGGAGATCACCCTGCTCCTTTACCGGCGGCAGAAGCCCTCTCCCCCCCTCTCTTATTGTGGAGATAATGGCTCGATCGTGCGACATCTCGTTAGCGGCGCCAGCGCTAGCCGTTTAGCCGTTGTGGCGAATCTGTTGCTATCGGCCCGTGATGGCCGCCTGTGTTGTGATGCGGGAGCGCTAACGTGGCTAATACCTCTGAGCGCTAACGTGGCTAACACCTCTGAGCGCTAACGTGGCTAATACCTCTGAGCGCTAACGTGGCTAACACCTCTGAGCGCTAACGTGGCTAATACCTCTGAGCGCTAACGTGGCTAATACCTCTGAGCGCTAACGTGGCTAACACCTCTGAGCGCTAACGTGGCTAACGCCTCTGAGCGCTAACGTGGCTAATGCCTCTGAGCGCTAACGTGGCTAACGCCTCTGAGCGCTAACGTGGCTAACACCTCTGAGCGCTAACGTGGCTAACACCTCTGAGCGCTAACGTGGCTAACACCTCTGAGCGCTAACGTGGCTAACACCTCTGAGCGCTAACGTGGCTAACACCTCCGGCCCGCGCTCCCCTGCGGTCCTGCCGGCGTGGGTGAACGTTAAAGACGGATCCGCCATCACTCCCGCTTACGCTCTTTGGTGTTCTTTCGTTTTTTAATCTGGGTGTTCGGAAACCGTCGTCCCCCCTCTCTCTTCTCTTCTCTTCCCCCTGCTCCCTCTCTTCCCCCCGCTTGCCGTGCTGGACGCGTGAGCGCGCGCACAGCTTAGCGCCATTCTCACGTGGCGCGGACAGCGGCGGTGGATGGATCCTCCTTCTTCCCCCCCTCCTGCTTGAGCCGGTGGGACAGGATGCTGGCTGTGTTCCATTAAGCATCCTCGCAATCCCAGTACACTTAGGGCCTCTCGGTTACCGCAGTCGGATTCAACTGCTATTCTGTTTTAATTTACGTTCATGTTCTGTTGTTTCTGTATGGAGGCTTCGGCAACATGTGCACTGTTGCGTATTTCATGGCTATAAAATAATTTTTTCATTTAAATTTGAATTTTTATCCGCCCCTGGGCCTAAACTAGGCAGACTTAGGAGACGAGACTGCTGTTTAGACGATCACTTCCTGTTTAATTGTCGCTGAACGCACAAGTTACTTTTACCTTCTCAAAGTTATGTGCTATTTGGAAAAGTTTCGCAAGAAATAAAACTTAATATATGAATACATTGATAATTACCCAGTATTTTGGCACCTCCCCTCCTGTGACATATCTCTTTATTACTGATTCTGAGGGTTTAGTGCATTTATCTCTCTTTTCCTCTGTCTCTCCCTCTTTCGTGCCAAAGTGATGTATTGTTTTTTAATGTTTAATACTTTAAATGCCAAAGAAAGCAATTTTATGATTTTTCCCCCCCTCTCCAAGTTATAAATGATCGCTCTTGTGTTGATTCATGATGTCGATATTATATTCCTGTTCTGTTGTTGATGGAATATTTTGATGCACAGGCCTAAAGGTTGTCGAATAAAGCTCCTTTCAAAAAATAATAAAGCTGTATTGCTTTTCTCTCTCCTCCCCCTCTCTCTGTTTCTTTCCCTCTCTCCCTTTCCCTTTATTTTGCTTTCTTTCCCCCTCTCTCTTTCTACCTCTCTCTCTCCCACTCTCTCCCTTGTTTCTTCCTCCTCACCCTTTCCTTTTCTTTCTCTCTCTTTCCCTCTCTCTCTGTCTCCATCTCTCTCTCCCTCTCTTTCTCCTTCTCTATCTCTTTCTATCCCTCTCTCTCTCCCTCCCTCCCGCTCCCTCCTCTCCCTCTCCCTCTCTCCCCCCTCTCCCTCTGTCTCCCCCTCCCTCCCTCTATCTCTCTCCCTCTGCCTCCCCCTTCTCTCTCTCTCTTCCTCTCCCCC
Source organism: Anguilla japonica (assembly GCA_025169545.1). NCBI lineage: Eukaryota > Metazoa > Chordata > Actinopteri > Anguilliformes > Anguillidae > Anguilla > Anguilla japonica. The sequence goes on along the minus strand of CM045893.1, from coordinate 6,653,715 downwards.
TCTCTCACTCCCTCTCTCTATTCCTCCCCCTCCCTTTCTCTCCCTCTCTCCTCTCCCTCCCTTTCTCTCTCTCCCCCTCTATCTCCTCCCTCTCTCTATTCCTCCCCCCTCTCTCTCTCTCCCTCTCTGTATTCCTCCCCATCTCTCTCTCCCTCTCTCCCCCTCTCTCTATTCCTCCCCCTCTCTTTCTCTCCCCCTTCCTCCCCCCTCCCCCTCTCTCCTCTCTCTCTCCCCCCTCCCTCTCTCTGTCTCTCTCTCCCCCCCTTCCCTCTCTTTCCTTCTCCCTCCCCCCCCTCTCTCTCTCTCTCTCTCCCCCCCCCTCCCTCGCTCCAGACCCCTGTAAGGACAGCCAGAACGACCTGAACGTGGGGTGCCGGGTGGAGCCCCGCACCCGCCGCCCTTTGACCTTTGCCCCCCCGGAGTCGTGCCCGCCGGACGCCGAGCCGCTGTGTGCCAGCGACGGGCACACCTACGACAGCGAGTGCAGGATGCGCCGCACGGGCATGCTGAGGGGCGTCGACCTGAGGAAGATCCACTCCGGGAAGTGCCGGAAGCAGGGTGAGGGGTCACATGATGACGGGGGTCACGTGACTTCCTGCCATTAAGACTATTGGCCTGATTAACTAAGACCTTCAGCATGTGCAAAACCCGATTTTACTGATTTACTGAGACCTTTGGCATGTGCAAAACCTTTTAGCCCTCGCTGAACTAGTAACACAACCGATGATTGGTGCAAAACAAATACCATGACCAATCACTGGTCATGTTATTGGTTTTGCGTGCGCTGAAAGGTTTTGCACACGCTAAAGGTCTTTGCAAATCAAGTCTGCTGTTTGGTGGCACCACATCAAATCTCTCCCTTCTCACAGTCAGCATGGGGCCTGTGCAGAGGGAAGCTGTGCTTACTGACTACGCCTTTTCCACTGCTTTTAACGGGTTATTGTATGATACCGTTAATTGCGTAGCACCTTTACAGCTGCGCGGCACCGGGTTGCCTCCCGAAAATCTGCGATGAATTAGCACGAAGGCGGAGGGGCTTCCTTACAGTTTACAGTACAGTTTTCCTCGTTTCAGTCGCTGTAAAGGTGTTGACACTGTGATAAAACCTGGCACGCCAGCAGCGTTGCGCTAGTTAGCGTAACGTCAGACATCGAGAATCCCAGTTTTCCCTTTTTTTTTTAGCGCATTGTTGGTTTTTTTTTCTTGACTTAGTCTTTTTTCCTCTTTACTGCTGGTGTGTGTGTGTGGGGGAGGGAGGGAGTTTTGCCCCCTCCCATACCCCCCCCCCCCCCCCCAGAAAGCCCCTGCAGGGTCACAGAGACAGCGCCTCATGGCTGCGTGCTCCCTGCTCGGCGTGGTTGGGCGAGCGAGGCGCGTTTAGACACGCAGACGCTCTCTCTCTCTCTCTCTCTCTCTCTCTCTCTCTCTCTCTCTCACACTCGCTGCAGAGGCAGGTAGCGTAAGGAGGGCCTGCAGGAGAACCAGCGTGTCGAAGGCGAAGGAGTCTCTCCCGCCTCATTCCTGTGATGTGACAGGCAGGCTCAGAGACCCCCCCCCCCCCCACTCCCCCCCCGTTCCCCCCCCCCGTTCCCCTCCCCTCCCCTCCCTCGGCCCCCGATGTACCCGTCCTGTCTGTCTCGGGCTCTGGCTGTGTGTAATGAGCACTTCCGCGCTGTCCTCCAAGAACAGCTTCCTCCTCCGTCAGACGGAGTCTTCTCCAGCAGGCAGTCACCAGCGGTCCGCCTCCACGCGCACTTCCCCCCCCCCCCCCCCCTTCCCTCGAGTTACAGCCAAATCAGCACTCTCGGGGTGCTCCTTTACCTCAGTACATCAGGGCAGATTGTGTGTTTTTTTTGGAGGGGGGGTGGAATATGTGTTTGCCATGTCTGTGTTGTGTGTGTGTGTGTTTGCCGTGTCTGTGCGTGTCTGTGTGTGTGTTTGTGTGTTTGCCGTGTCTGTGTGTGTGTGTGTGTGCGTGCGCACGCGTCTGCGTGTGTCCGTGTCTCTCAAAGTTCCGCGCGTTACGTACAGAATGGTCTTTACCATAAGTTAGCAAGCGCCGCAAAGGGTTGAGAGAACATGGTGGATTTTCCTTACGTTTATTCATTTAATCAAATTATTTTACTCAGATCCTGCACTTTTTTCCAAATGAAAATCAGAATGGATAATAATCATCGCAGTTTGAGTGTATCATCAATGCTCAATAATACTAGCTTTCAATTTCATAAACACCATTTAAAGTGGTTTAATTACATTCCTTATTTCCTTGATTAAATAATCAAGCCTTTAGTGAATTCTAATACTGTGTGCGATGTTTAAAGATTGATAACGCAAGGCCTTAAGATGTCATGGTAATTTGTGATTGTGTGGCGTGGTTATTTCCTGGTTGCAAGAGAGTAAGAGCAAGAGTAAATTTGATTTGCCATTTGTGGTCAACCAATTAAAAAGTGCAGAAGTCCTCTGACAATAACAAGTACAAGAACAAGACTAACTACAGGAACAAGAAAACACCAGGACAAAAAAACAACATAATGGGGAAAAACCTTAAAAAGAAATCAGTGAAGTAATAACCAAGTGCAAGCGCTTGTGTCAAAGTGTGGTTCAGTTATTTAAAATGCGTGAGGCACTTGGGGGAAAAAACTGTTTCTAAAGCGTCTAGTAGAGAGTAATTTTGTGACTGTTGTATTGTTTTCTTAATCCAAGCTCCTTAATAACTTGATTAAGCAATCAAGAGCCTTAAATGAATTGGGATACTGCGCTCCACAGTGTTCAGTGATTGATAACGTCAGGCCCTTTGGTTGCCACGGTAACTTCTGATTGTGTGGCGCAGTTAGTGTCGCTGTTGTGTGTGACGCGCTGTTGTGTCCTCGCCCCCCCCCCCCCCCTTCGCCCCCCCCCCCCAGAGGAGTGCCGGGAGGAGTGCAAGTTCAACGCGGTGTGCCTGGTAGAGCGCCTGGGCCTTAATAACTTGACCAAGCAATCAAAGAAGCCTTGAATGAATTGGGATACGTTGTGCCACAATGTTCAAGGATTGGCCTTTGGTTGTCGCGGTAACTTCTGATGGTGTGGCGCGGTTAATGTCGCTGTTGTGTGTGATGCCCTGTTGTCTCGTCCCTCGCCCCCCCCCCCCCCTCGCCCCCCCCAGAGGAGTGCCGGGAGGAGTGCCAGTTCAACGCGGTGTGCCTGGTGGAGCGGCTGGGCCCCCGCTGCTCCTGCGAGCCCATCCAGTGCGACGGGACGTACCGCCCGCTGTGCGGCAAGGACGGCCGCACCTACGCCAACGACTGCGAGCGCCAGCGCGCCGAGTGCCAGGCCAAGGCCCACATCCCCATCAAGCAGCAGGGCCCCTGCGGTGAGGGCCCCCCCCGCGCACGCACACGCGCACGCACACGCTGTCCGAGGGCCACTTCCTGTCTGACTCTGCCTCCCACTTCCTGTTTGGTTCCTGATGTTATTTATTCATTTATTTATTTTCCTTTTTTGTCTGTTGTCTCTGAAATGTGCCACACTGTGTGTTATGTCTTTGCTGTGTCTATGTCTGTGTTTTCCTCTCTGTCTGTGTGTGTGTGTGTGTGTGTATGTGTATATGTGTGTGTGTGTATTTGTGCTGCTTGTTTTACGGTTGGAGGTGCTGTATGTCCTCACGGACAGGCAGAGACACACTGTGCCACACGCTGACCTGCATTATCATTACCATCATTTCCTCACCCTGCCATTACAGTACATGTGAATCCGTCCATCCGTGGCCTCTGCGTCTGTGGTAGTGCCAGAATGTTCCGCACACACACACACACACACACACACACCGGTCTCCTGTCTGCTGTCTTCTCTGTTGTCTCTGGTTCTGCTTCCTTTGAAGGTGTCTCACTGCTTCGGTGCTTCAGTCTGTCACTCTGTCCGCGTGCCTCCGGTGGACTCTCCGCTCGCTGTGAGTGGGCGGAGTGGAGCCGTCATTGCAGGGGGCTTCATTTGGGGTGTTGGGGGTTGGTGGGGGGGGGGGGGGGGGGATTTCGTGTCATGTGATTGGTTGGGAGAAAAAAGGGGTGTGGTCGGGAAACGAGAGTGCGTTTGACAGGATGAATGGGCGGGTCCTGCTGTCTCTAATGGAACTGTGAGTCCTTTCTCCCCCCTCCCTCCTCCTCCTTCCCCCCCCCACCACTGCTGAAAGCTGTTCGTCTGCTCTCTCTACACCTTCCCCTGCTCTCCTGTTGTTGGGGAAGGAAAGGATCAGTGAGGTTGTAGAGCTCTTCTTCTTCCGACTGCTGTCTGTTTACCCTCTTCTAACCTGCCCCACCCCCCCCCCCCCCTTAGTTTCAAACCTCAGCCTGACCCTCAACCCAACCTTCGACCCCTGACCCCCTGACCTTTGACCCTGACCCCTGCATGGCGCACAGCATGCGGACCTCCCTTCGCCCCGCCCCGCCCCTGGGCCTGTGACGCCCATCCTCCCACAGCAGCTGAACTCCGGCTGACTCCTCAAGCCCCTCCCCCTTCCTGTTTACAAGCCCCGGTACTGACTCCATTTCAAACCGCTATTAAAATCTGTGATGGACGTCCAAAGGAAGTCAAACCGTGCCATGGTAAGGTTCTTGTGCTCTGCCAGGGGGCCTGTGGAACCGCGGACTGGGGTGGGGGCAGTCTTTGGGGGGGGGGGGGGGGGAGAGGCATTCGCTTGAGCACAGGTTTACCTGAGATCAGCAGTGGGTTTCCTGTCGGTAGTGTAAATGTTAGGTTATTTTCAGGAGTAACGTTGAGAGGCACCGAGCTGCATCACAGTATGACTCATTAACGTTTTCTTTTTATTTTTTTTTCTCGTGCCTTTCCCTGAAGTGCATAAATTGTCATGCGGAAAGACACCGCGGCTATATGCGATTTTCATGCCTTCGTTATTTCTGACAAAGTGAGTGCTTCAGGAGAAGTTAGCGCGGGCTTTCTTAAGGAAAAAAAAAAATCTCACAGTTATTTACATTTGCATATTGTGCAAACAGCTCCCCCCTCCTAAGCGGGGAAAAGAAAAACACCTCTTGGTTTTAATTAAACATCAAACGCGCTGCGTGAGCGGCTTGCCAGGCCTGTTTTTTTTTTTGTTTTTTTTTTGGGGGGGGGGGGGGGGGGGGCAGGGGTGGGGGGGGGGTTTTGCTGTATTCTGGAGGGAAGCCTCTAGCTGCGGACACCTGCGTACGTTCGGGTTTGATGTTTAATTATAGAGCGCTTCTTCTTTTGTTTTCTACACCCCTCCCTCCTCCTCCTCCTCCTCCTCCTCCTCTCTGCCAAAGTTGTGCTTGTCCTTGACTTGCTAGCGGTGCGTCGAGTGGGGTGTGGCTCTCTGAGCCTCAGTCGCTACGCTAACGGATACAAAACCACAGGTTCCTCCCGGGGGGGTGACTGTCTGGTCCTCCCTTGTTCATGGAAGTGGGCGGGAGGGCGGGGGGGGGGGGAGGCGGGAGTGGGGGACGGTGGATCGGTAGCTAAAGGCTGGAGTTGCAGCGAAGCGGAAGCTGCATCGATGCGTGTACCCAAATCGATGATGCTGCTCCTGGTGCTGTCGGAAACTCCTGTTAAACCACGAGCCCAGCGAGCAGCTCGGACCTGGTCTAGGAGGAGGTATTGGAAATCCCAGCCAATGAGAAACTGACCACTGAAATAGCAGTCCCTTAAACACGCCATTTAAAGTGCATTCAGATATTTAACTCAGAGGCCCCTGGTTTTAATATAACGTAGCAGTCTGAGAAACCTGAGCATAAACCTGAGCAAAGTATATATATGTTTTAAAAAAAAAAAAATTCTAGTTTAAATATATGTTTTCGATTGGCACAGCCAGTTTTTGTGTGTGATGAAGGAAGATGTTCCCGCCAACTAGACAGCTTTACAATGGCTGCGGAGAGGCACTGAGGGGTTTATGGTCTAGAGGAAGAAAAGATGCTTCAGATAACTCTAAAGCAGCTTGTGTACCGTAGCCGCGATGTTTTTATTTTTATTTTATTTCTTCTTTATTTAACCGGGGTAGTCGCGTTGAGATTGACATCCCTTTTGTGTGTGAGCCCTGGAGCTTACACGTCTTTGGACTTGTGGAATATGCCTGAAGAAATTTGTATGGACATATATATATATATATATATGTAGGTGCTTTTCTGGCTTGCATTCAGAAACCAGGGAGGGTGAAGTGGACTCGGTTTTTGTTAGCAGCTGCAACCGCAGCTCTGTAGCTCTGTCTGTCGGTCGGTCGGTCGGTCGGTCGGTTGGTTGGCCGGTGGGGGTGTGTCCCACCCCGTAGCGGCCACAGTTTTCGCCCCAGGAGGCTGAAATTCGGCATGGAGGTTGGTCATGACCGAAGGTTGAGCTGAGTAACTTTCAAGGCCGATTGACCAAGAGGGGGCGTGGCGATGGGCGTGGCCTATCACGAAAAGGCACATAACTCCTGAATGGATTCACGGATTTGCACAAGATTTCGTGGAAAGGTTGCTCATGAGCCAAAGAAGAGGTCACGTCTTGTGTTTGTGTGAGGGTGTGCGCGTGGATGCATGCACACATGGATGCACGCGCGTGTGCGGTCGCAGCTATTGCGGATTCGCGCTTGTCGATGATGCGTAAGGTCCTGCACGTGACCATCTGCCCCGCCCGCCTGTCAGAGAGCGAAGGGCTGCTGTATCGATTGGGCGGAGGGCGAAAGGCTGACGAAGGTCCGCTCTGATCTCTGGAGGAAATCCGCTGTCCAGTCAAGTGGACGGCAACTCGCCGGGCGCCATAGACTTACTGGCTTCACTGACCCCACCACTCCCATGAGGTGCGCCCTGAGTGTCAGTCAAAGGTCACATGACCACATTTCCATTCCATAGGTTATATATATATACACACACAGTAAGACACGTGTTTCGGTTTCATTTAAACTTCCGTAGAAAGTGAAACTTGGCGAATAGTTCAGACACTCTTTCATTCATGAAGGTTTGACACGTTTGAATAGAAATGTGTTAATGCTTGTCTCTGGCTTTAACAAGTAGGCGATGGCGAAGAGACGTCAGCCATTTTGAGTGATGGCACTTGGTATCCTCTTGATGTTTGTGTAATCTGGGTCAGCTCCCTCGTCTGCAGTAAGAAAGCATAGTGCACATGACTCGGCACATGACCCACATTGAAGCCAACGCGTTTTGAAGGGATGGAAATTTGAGCCCCAGATGAGGAGGGGGGCGGGTTCCATGGCCCCTGCAGGCAGAGGGGGGTGGCGGATTGGGGATGCAGGGCAGCTTGTGTGATGCTGGGGACTCCCACGGCAACATTAGGGGAACGCAGTGAAATCTGTGTTTCTGAGTGGGACGGTCCCAGACTCTCCACTGGACTGGGGTGAGTAGCTTGACAGCAAGACGTGTCCACGTCTGATCACTCTCCCACAGAGTAGCTAAAATGCTGATGTCATGGCGGTACTAACATGGGCCAGCTCTGAATAATTTATTAGTTCATTGTAATTACTCACTACCCAGCATCCATTGCAGCTTTACAGATATATACAATGAGTGAGTTATCAGGCAGTCTGTACACCCACTAACAGGCAGTTAGCGTGATTCAAAGCTGAGGTCGTGAGAGAGAAAAATCCGGGGGGGGGGGGGGGTGCTGTAGGAATATGTGATACATGGGCGTGTCCTACTTCAGACTATAGCTCCAGTGTTAACCCCCCCCCCCCACCCCTTGAGGCACCTCTAGCCTCTTCCTCTTCCTGTCCGTGTGGTGTGTCGTGCGCCTTCAGGTCGACCGGCCGTGTCCACGGCGACGCCCGGTCGTGTCCACGGCGACGCCCGTGTCCACGGCGACGCCCGTCTGCTCTCCGCAGCGGTTCTTCCGCCCGCTCGTATCCGTCTGTTCACACCGTCCCCCGTCACGAGGCTGTGACTCATTAACAATCCTCCACCTCTTCAGCTTTCTGTCCTCTGTTTATTCAACACACGTTCTTTTCCCTTTTCATCGTCTGCTTTATGTATTTTAATATTTGTTTTTTTTACGGTATTTTTCTCATGGTGGTTAATAGCACAGTGGGAACTTTCTTTGCCTTTCTCAACGGAAGGAAGAGAAAGGGGCCTTCTCTCCGAGCCGCTGCTCGCCTGATATGCGTTTCAGTGAAAAGCGATGGGCTCATGGACCTCCCCCATCTTAGCTATCGATCTCCTCTTAACTCCCTTCACCTCCCTAGCTTAATGCTGCTAATAGAGACCAGAGAGCCCTTTCCCTCCGGCAGGGTCCGTGAGGGTTGGTCTCACTGGGGGAGTGTGGGGGGGTACCTGTGCTTCTTAAGCATCCCTCCACCCCCCCCCCCCCCCCCCCCCCCTTACCCCCACAATTCCCAGTTCCCCTGGAGAGAGGCGAGCCTCTCACCCCATCTGCAGCTCACGCAGCGACAGCTCTGATGGGCTAATCGGAACTGAGGACTCCAGAACTCAGCAGATTTCAATCTGCATATTTATGAGTGGGAGCAGGGGCACATGCTCGCATTGATATGCAGGGTGGGAGGGGGGGGGGGGGGGGCTGTTTGCTTTCCGGTGTGCTGGAGCCCGTGTACCCAGCTGAGAAGAAGAAGACCCCCCCACCCCACGCCCTCAACCCCCCCCTCACCCCCCTACACTAATGGTAGTGTGGCTCAGCTTGATCTGACAGGGGCGGACAGACAGGTTAATTGTGAGATCCCGACGCCGTGTGTTCGTCGCTAATCTTCGCTGACGGGGGAAGGGCTGGGCTTCCGCGCGGGATGATGGCGGGTGTCAGGATGTGGGGGGGGGGGGGGGGGCTGGGGGTGGATATCTCGTCGCTCGGAAACGTAGCCGGCACCGGCGAAACTGCTCGAGCTTGCCGGGACTTTAAACTCCCTCCGGGTTGGGCCCCTTGTATAATTTGGCGCTAATTGACCCCGACACTGGGAGCATAGGCTTCGTTTTGCTTTGGGGGGAGACACACTGCCACCCCGACTCCCCCGACACCCCCTCCCCACCCCCCCAACAAACTGTGCGGTTGGTCCATTAGAGGTGCTGTCACTACTCTGCACTGCCGCAGCCTGGCATGCTCTAGAATGTTCCGAGGTTAAAAGGAGCGTCTGCCTCCCATGTCACATGACACAGGAGCTGTTTGCGTTCCATGTGAAGCTTCTCTCTCTCTCTCTCTCTCTCTGTCATTAATTTTCTCTTTCCTTTTTTGTGTGTGCATTTGTTTTTTTTTTTTTTGGTATTGGTAAAAAAAAAATATCAATATTGGTATTTTGTGGTCACCTTTTTTGTTATTGTTAATAGAAGGAATTTATTCTTTTATCTCTTATTCTTTCTGCCTCTCTCTCTCTCTTCCTCTCTCTCCCTCACACACACACACACACAGTTTCTGTCTCTACTACTGAAACAGCGAGACACTCTCTGACAAGACGCAGCGGCTGATCACAGCAATTTGTGCCCCTCCGGCTGCCTGCGGCGAACGCACACCTTATCATTACTGTCCTCTCGTTAGCGCGCCCTAGCGCCCTAGCCGCGCGCTTCCTGTTTATGCGCGCGTGCGCTCGAGTGCCGAAGCGCTTCGCGTGCGGAGGAGAATCATCTTCGCCCGCTAACCGGAGCTGGAGAGCAACGGTGCCAGTGAAGTAGTCGCGGCCAGATTTTTTTTCTTTCCCTCCCAAGTGAGCCCTGGACCTGTTTTTTTTTTTCTTTTCTTTTTTTTTTTTTTTTCTTTCTGACCAGATCATCAATTCAAAACGTCAAGATTTTCCTTCTTTTTTTTTTATTTTTTCATTATTATTTTTGGTTTGTGGTCACGGCTGTTCCAGGGAGGATTGTGTGTTTCTCAGGCCCCGCGTAGCTGTAGTCCCTCTCCGCACCGGCGCTGGGATGGGGCCTCGGGGTGCCGGCTGTCGTTTCAAAGTGCCTCTGCCGGATTAAAAGAGTCTTTCATTTTTCCGAAATAATATGCAAACCGTCTCGATTACCAAAGCCGGGCGAGTGCTCGCAGGAGTTATGAGGAGCCGTAATCGCAGCCGCACGGAGGACTGTCTCGAAGAACCTTGATTTAATTTTTTCCCGTCTTCTTCTTCTTCTTCTTCTTCTTCTTCTTCTTCTTCTTCTTTTCTTCTCCTCCTCCTTCTTCTTCTTCTGCTTCTTCTCCTCCTGCGCTTTCTTCTTCTTCTTCTTCTTTGAATGAATAAATCTAGGGGAAATTTATGTCTAGAGGGAATGGAAGAGAGAAACGGAAGGAAGAGAAGGGTTTTTTTTTTTTTTTTTGGAATGCTTTCATCTTTTTTTTTTTTCAGGAAACAAAGCAGGGAGGGACGGAGGCGTTATCGGGGGCCGCAGTTGCATTTTTAGGCGACTGGCCCGGGGAAATGGGTCATTGAACCTTTCCGAGCGCCCGCGAGCTTGTGGCAGGCGAGCCAGTCCACGCTGGCCCTGCCTGCCCGCCTGTCTGTCTTTGGGGGAACAGGCCAAGGGGAAAGCCTTCTTTGAAGAGGCCCGGTTAAATTAGGCACAGTTCCGCACTTTACATATTTAAGCGCCAATTCAAAATGTTTTTTTTTTCCTTTACCACCACCCCCCCCCCCCCCCCCCCCCCCCCCCCGTAAAAAAAATTAATATCTACACCCCGCCATTTGAACCGTAGCGACGTTCATTAAAGGAAACGAGAGCCTCATTGCCGGCCTCCAGGATCCCTTCAGTCACACTCAACCAGTTCGTTGTCTGTTTTCTGACAAGCTTTAAAAAATTTTTTTTTTTTTGAAGTTCAGCCCCTCACCCCCCCCCCCCCCCCACCCCCCCCCCCCCCCCATTGCAGCTGCTCATGTATTCTGCTGCTCTCCAGTAACTCAAAGATGGGTCTTTCTCTCTTCTATCTCTTCTCTCTCTGTTCTCTCTCTCTCTCTATCTCTCTCCTCTCCCTTCTCTCTCTCAAATTCAAAATGCTTTATTGGCATGAAATACATTCGGAAATATTGGCAAAGCCTTCATACAGTATAGATATCAGAAATATATTAGAACATGAATATAAATGAACTGAACAATTTATATATGAAACTGTAGTGAACACAAAAACAAGCACTATGATGATGATAATAATAGTAATAATAATAATAATAATAGTACCAAAATAAGAAAATATTTTATTATCGTTATTATGATTATTATTATCAATAGTAATAATAATAATAATAATAATAATAAAATGAATGAATGAATAAATTGGTAGTCAAACTTGTCTCTCTCAC
>CM045893.1:6447500-6637500 GCA_025169545.1 Anguilla japonica | reverse complement strand
GGTGACCTTGGCTGGCTGGCTGGCTGGGACCGGCACAGGGAGGGAGAGAACGGAGCGGGAAGGAGTATCACCCGCTCTGAAAGGCAATTCATATTTATGTATACAAATGGAGCCGGGGGTAGATGGGGAAGGGGGGGGGATGTAATTTAAGAGAGAGCGCTCTCCGTGATGCTGGGGACTGAGCTTAGCGCGAAATATAGGTCACAAAACAGACAGAGCGAGCGTCGCAGACAAGGCGGGGAATGCGCAGAATTGAAGCGGATGAATTGGACGGAGAGAAACAGACAGAAAGAGAGGGAGGGAGAGCAGAGTAAATAATCAGAACTGCATTAGTCATAAACTTCTAGGGTAGGTGCGGAGGGGGGAAAAAAGAGCACGGTCTGATCAAAGCGGTCTGCGTCGCGGTGTTCTTTTGGCGGTGTTTCGCGGATGTCGCGTTAGCCGTTCGCTTCCCCCCCGGAACGCGGCGTCTCTCCCTCACGCGTGGGCGCGCGTGCGTCGTGTGTCCCAGCGTGGGCGGGTCTCCGCTTCCTGTTCCCGGAACGCGGGGGAGGCTCCCGCTCCCGGCCGGGGGAGGGGGGGGGGGGGCCGGACAGAGAGCGCTATCTCGGGCGATGACCCGGCGGTGGGCGGGGCGCTCGCCGTCGCCGTGGGAGATAAAGAGGCGAGTTTATCCGGGCGGGATGGCGCTGATGGAGGGAGGATGCTCGCAGCCGTCCGGCTGTCATTTATAACCCCGCCCCCAAAGACCTCGCCGCGGATTCGTCACGACGTTCCCTGCCCTCCCCGCCCGGCCGCCCCGGGTTCGAGCAGCTGCAGCGCTGGCACTTTTAACAAGACGCCATTTCCCTCCGGGGGGCCGGGAGCCCAGGTTCCCCGCGGGCATGTGAACAGGGGGGGGGGGGGGGGCAGTTTATTAACGCATAATAAACAGGCTAATAACACGCGGGAGATTTACGCGCGGGGGGAGAACGTCTCCATCAGCAGTAAATCCGCCGCTCTTACTGCCCCGTGTCTTAATTGAATATGATAGCGGCGGCGGCGGCGGCGATGCTGAGCTGGGCTGGAGGGGCCGTTGTCGCTGGAAGCACACGCTCGCTTCTGGCAGGCACTGAATTTTTTATTTTATTTATTTATTTATTTATTTATTTTAACGGTTCCTCCACCTCTGTAAATTAGTATGCTCCAATATTTGCCGGGAGATTAATGGGGCCTGGTTCCTAAAAAAACGGCGGTTGATTGAGCTGTTGGAGGAGCGCGAACGGATCGTAAATGGGGCTGTGGACGGACCGCCGAAATGGTCGGGGACGTGCGCCGTCTGCGTGAACGGCCCTCATGAAGGCGTATCGATTTTGGCTGGCCCTCTCTCTGCCCGTCGGTCGAATAGACCGTTGCTGCGTGTAAGCGAAAGGCGGGTATTTCGGCGAGGGATCATTGTTATGCCCCGAAAAATAAGGAAGCCATTGGGACGTAATGTGAAGGACCGCAGTTTAACCGTTTGTGGTGTGAGATCACAGATATTTGATTAGAATGTTCTGAGCATTCCAATGCTGATGTCACAATCACTGCTGGTGACTGGAAGCAGGGGAGTTCTAGAACACTGACTCAGTATTTTGAAAATACAGTCCAAAAAAACCTGCTATCCAAAGGGTTTTAACGGTGCTCTCTGCCCTCTCCCCCCCCCCCCCCGCCCCACAGCGGAGCCCTGCCGAAACTGCTCGTTCGGGGCGATCTGCGACGGGCAGACGGGGCGCTGCGTGTGCCCCACGGAGTGCGTGCCCTCCCACCAGCCCGTGTGCGGCACCGACGGCAGCACCTACAGCAACGAGTGCGAGCTGCACGTGCGGGCCTGCACCACACAGCAGGACCTGAGAGTGGCAGCGCAGGGAGAGTGCAGTGAGTAACACACACACATACACACACGCACATATACACACATACATGTGCATGCACGCACACACACACACACACACACACACACACATAGACATCCATACACATGCACATACACACACACACACACACACACACACACACACACATCCATACACATGCACACATACACACACATACACACACACACACACACACGCACATACATATACACACACACATACACACGCACGCACATACATATACACACACATACACACACACACACATCCATACACATGCACACACACACACACACACATAGACATCCATACACATGCACATACACACACACACACACACACACACACACACATAGACACACACACACACACGCATGCACATAAACACACACACACATGCACGCACACACACAGACACACACATGCACACACACACACACACACACACACACACACACACACACACACACACATACACAGTCTGTTTATTACTGTACAGCTGGGGCAATTACGTGTTACATGTACCTCCATCCAGCACTTATTGTACCTTGTATCATTATCTTTTATGTTGTAGCTTGTCATGCCTCCCAGTTTGACTTAGCATAGCACAGGTCAGAGTAATGTTTACTGTGTGAAGTGGACTTAATGTGTTCATGGCTATGAGTAACTGTTACAAATTGAGCATTGCACCTTATCGGGCCTGCGTTTTGCAGTTTCTCCAATGACCTTCGGTATGCACTTACTGTACGTCACTTTGGATAAAGCTGGTCAAAAATGGGTTAAGCTGGTAGAGTAAGCTTGAGGCCAAACTGGTGGAGTAGCTGACTACAGGCTGTTCAGCTGGGTAAAGGTTGGTCCATCAGCTAGAAGTGTCAAAAACGCATCTGAAACCAACCATGACCAGCTTGGGCTGGTTTAAACTGGAGTCCTCAGCGGGGGAATTTCGTGCATGCGCTGACTACGCCTCTCTCTTGCAGAGCTGTGCGGGGGCGCGGTGTGCTCCTGGGGGTCCCGCTGCGTCCAGGGCCGGTGCGAGTGCCCGCAGTGCCCGGGCGAGCCCTCCTCGCCCGTCTGCGGCAGCGACGGCATCACCTACGACAGCGCCTGCGAGCTCCTCGCCACGTCCTGCGTCCTGAGGCAGAGGATAGAGGTGGCCAGGGCCGGCGGCTGCGACGAAGGTACGACGACGTCATCTCAATTATCTGTGGGAGGGGAGTGTAGTGTAATGGGGGAAGGAACTGCTCTTGCGTCCTAAAGGTCACAGGTTTCGATTACCAGGTAGGACACTGCCGTTGTACCCTTGAGTGAGGTGCTCAACCTGCATTGCTTCAGTATATATCCAGCTGTATGAATGGATGTAATGTAAATGCTATGTAAAAGTTGTGTAAGTCGCTCTGGATAAGAGCGTCTGCTAAATTCCTGTAATGTAATGTAATGTGAAGTGTTGCCGCTGTTGCTTTGGGTTTGTCTCCGCTTTATTGCGCCGTGTCTCTCCGCTTGCATGCTGCGGTACAACATCTCCCCCGCCGCAACTCTGAAGCTACAAGGACACGGCTTCCTTCTCCCTCGGGTTGTTCGGAGAACTGTGCGCTCCTGTTTTGTTTGTAGCCCCTTCCCTGTAAACGACTCTCCAGAGCGCGCTGCAGAAACGCCAGAAAGGGAAAAAAAAGCTCTCTCTTAATTATGCGCGATGTGTCATTCGAGGTGCTGCGGGCTCCCAGATTATACGGCTCTCCCTCGCTTTTTTAATTAGCCGGTGTAAACACCCTCTCTGAGGGCTTAATGCGAATATGACAGGAATTTCCACCGCGAAGCGCCGCCGTCATTATCGCGCGTTCGCAAAAAACGATCGTAGCGAGCCCTTCGCCGAACTTAATTACAGCGACAAGCCCGGCGAGAAGATTTCACCTGTCTGTGGGAGGAGGAAGCGATCCGGCTTGGCATCGGGGAATTAGAACAGCCCCAATAGTCCGGCCATGGTCAATATAATAATAATAATAATAATAATAATAATAATAATAATAATAATAATAATAATAATAATAATAATAATAATAGTAGTAGTATTGACTTTAGACCTAAAACTCAAGATTTTTTTCCATTTTCAAATCAGTGAATGGTGAGTGAATGGTGTGTGTGCCCTGCGATAGATTTGCGGCCTGTCCAGGGTGTATTTCTGCCACTCGCCCAATGCACACTGGGATAGGCTCCAGCACCCCCCCCCCCCCGCGACCCTGCCCAGGATAAGCGGGTGTAGATGATTAATACAGGAAAAATAAAAAAATGAAATCATAACATGCATACAAGATGTTCATACAATGCTTTCTGTCCCCTTCTGTGTCGCGCTTGCTTAAATATTTCACGTTTCGGGCTTAGTCTCCGCACCAGAAGCGGCTCCTGGCTCTGCCCCAGCACCGCCTCCCTGGCGCGCCCCATTTTTTGGCAGGTGCCTCTTTTTATTTGCACTTCAGGAGGACGGAAGCTGGAGTCCGTTTCTGTGCGGCGGGTTTCAGTTTGATTAGCCTTTTTAAGAAGTCATCCTTCTTTTAAAAACACAGTTACGGGCGTATATAATAATCATGTGTCATTTGTGGTCAGTATAATGAGCAGTGGGGGCCCTTTACATTGTAAAGTGGCTATACTCGCCCATATACATAACATGAGCACGTATTTACATGGGAATGATGACAGACACTAAATTTTTTTGATGAACTCAATTTGTGGAATAAAACCACAATCGGCACCGTTGCCGCCGAACTGCCTTCCTGTGGCTCTGGATCTGCTCAGTGTTAGTTACGCTACACACGCGCAAATCGCTAAAGGAGGCTAGCTAGCCCCTTTATGCTGTAGCGCTGCTCTCCTAAACTGCGTTTATTTTGTGCTGTCGGTGAGGCAGCGAGCTCGTAGCTTACCGTGTGTGTGTGTGTGTGTGTGTGTGTGTGTGTGACTCATTAGGGTATTGCTGCATTTAAAACAATGCAGAGAACTGAAATAACATTGCCGCTCACTGCTGTTTAACCTTCTACAGTAAACTACGTCCATGCAGGGGAATCGTAGCAAATTACCCAAGCAAATTGGGTTCTGTTCCATAGTGGATGGTCTAACAACCGCTTTAGCTACATGTTTTACTGAATGTATTCGGTCGTACTTTTAATCATCTAATTTTTCTGTGTCCCACGTCTTTGTGTAGTTTTATTTCCCGTTCTCCCTCTCTCTCCTTCCGCGTCTCCTGATGATACCCCAGCATCTCACGACTCTGGGGAATGGGGGTGGGGGCAGGGAGGGGGGGGGGTGTGAGGCGGGGTGGTGGAGGGTGCGGCGGGTGTCAGTTCGAAACCACTCCTCTGGGGCCAGAGAAACAATTCCCACAATGCACCTGGCGCACGCTGCTTCAGCAGTGAGGAGGCTAATCTGCAGGAGGCAGGCTGGGCCTCGTCTGTGTGGGAGAAGGGCGTTTGAGCATTGTGAACGGAAGCTGAAGGACATGGACGCGATACTGAAAGAGTTTCTTCTCTGGGAATTCTTTTTTTTTTTTTATTTATTTTTTTTTTACTGTCATCCTTGTCTGTGGAGGGCTTTTCCGGAAGCTTCTCTCCAGCGTTCGTCACAAAGGAAATGCAAAGCGCGAAACAGAGGAAGCCGGCTGGGCGTGAGCTCTTCAGAAACCTACGCCCTCGGAAGGAAACGGGTTCCAAAAGGCTCTTCCGCACGTCCGTGGGGGGAACCCTGTCTCTTTCAAGGGCTCTTTGTTAGGCAAAACGGTTCGATGTGAGAGCTTTCAAACTTTTTTATACCCGCCATGCGTGGAGGGTTCCATAAAGAACCTTAATATGGGTTCCCCTGTGTAGACGAGTCGAAGAACCCTTTTCTTCTGAGAGTGTGTATCGCCGCGATACACAATAATTTAATTTTGGCTCACCTGCACACGGCTTCAATTTTGGGATTATGGGCGGAGGATTTCGGATTTTACCTCCAAGACGTAAGCGCCTGTCAGAAGTGATGTCAAAGAATGTGTCTCCTGTTGTGTGAATCCCGGTTCTGTCGCCTGAGTTGTACACAAGATATAATCTGTCCCTTTCCCCCTCATTCGATCAAAGGCTTTGGTCTTTTTTGGCACAAAAGAAAAAAAAAAAGAAAAACACGCTTGCCGCAGCTCCTTCGTCACAGTGTCCCTTCGGAGCAGCCAGGGACCCGGGAAGATGGAATGGGCTGAGCACAACCGAAATAACTGTATTATTAAAAAGGGATTCCTCTAAACAGATAAAGCTTTTTCTAGTTGTGTCGTTGTGACACATTCTTGTTTTTTTTTTTTTTAAAGTTGAACTGCAGGTCTATGCAAGGCATCCCTCCGAGCGGGCGGTTGAGTAATACATTGGCGTTTATTAATTTATTTATGCGAGATCTAAAATCCATATTCATTGCTCACGTGGAGAAACAGCCAAACCCCCCCCCTTTTTCTTTTATTTAGTGGTAATGAAAAATGACATCGTTCCGTCCGGTCGCCATACGGGGAAATTTATCACCTGTTTAATTTCACACTTGGCTAGGCCCGGGCTCAGCTTCTTTGTAGACACTGACAAAGCGTCAGGTGAGGGGCAGTGCATCACCCGGAGCTGAGACCTCTTTAATTGAATACCCGTTTAGTAAATAGGATTTCTCCCCGTATAAATATCAATATGGAACGCTCCGGTAATACGGTGCGTACATCACATCAACAGGCCGGCGGTGCCAGAGGAGAAGGGGGGGGGGGGGGGTATCGGGTGGAGGGGTGGGGGGGCAGCTGAGGGGAGAGATGTGGGAAGGGTTCGAATTGGAATCTGGAAGGCTGGGGCCATCCATCACGGTTTCATGCCTCCCAGACAAACCTGTTTTTTTTTTTTTTTTTTTTTTTTTTTTTTTTTTTTTTTTTTTTTCTGCGTGCATCTTTTCCGCGATGCTCAGTCCCATCTGGTGTTTGCGTGGTTTATCTGGGCTGTCTGGCCCCTCGGACGCATTGTTCAAACTGTAAACATAAAATGGGCAATGCAAAATAAGTGGGGGGGGGATTGTATGTACTGTAAATGAACCGTGGGGGTGTTGGTGCAGATGAATTCCGTGGCTTCGGACAGGCGGCCATGTGTTGCCTCCGTGCCACGGGGGTGACAGAGAAGGGTCGCCGCGCTCTCTCTTTGGGGTGCGTCACAGATCGCGAAATTCTCCGTCCGAAGGTCATTACTTTCTTTCCTTCGTTCCTCCTCAATTTGTCTTAATTCTTTTCTTATTTTCCCTTCGCTGTCGCTGTCGTCTTTCTTTCTGAAGTGTGAGGCTTGGCAGTTGGAACGCGCTATATTTAGCTCCCGGTCGCTGTCGGTTATTTCAAAAGCGGTTTCAGACTTTGGCGCTCAAAGCACTTTCCATTTTTTTACAAAAAAAAAATACATGCCGTTAGTGCACAGTAACTACAAATTGGAAATCTGCGAATTGCTGGAGAGGAAAAAAAATAATAAACCCGAAATATCCGGAATACATAAGGACGTCGAGAAAGTTTGTGTCCCTAATGCACCCAGGCAAGGTGTAAGACTGTGAAGATGGATCATCCCTTCTTCCTCACCTGAGTTTTGGTACGTGACGACCCTGAAACGCTGATCTAAGCTTTCTGGTCGGTGTGTAATTTGATAATGACTCTGATGTGTAGCCTTGAAATGGGAAGAAATTTAAAGGATTTAAAAATAGTTTCTGAGAGTGGCTGGAGGGCGCTTCATCCAGCCGGGGGGAAATAACAGCGCACCTGAATAAAGGTTAGGGGTTAGGGGTTAGGGGTTAGGGGTTAGGGGTGTGGTGCCGTTTCCTACGTCTGACCGGGTTTCCGTCGGTAACGACGAGAAACGGTCCGCGTGCTTTTCCCGCAACGTCCGGAGCGAGAATCGGGAGGCGCGGCCGCCGGAAGGGCGGATGGAGACGTCATTCGCGGGATTCCCTAATCGGAAGGCTCAGCCCGTGACGGGGGGCGGCGGCGGCTTCAAAGCTCGGGAACGAATCGGGATCCCCCCTCAGGACATCGTTTGCGTTCGTTCGGTTTTTTACGCCTCGTTTTGAGTTGTTCGGCATAAGGATGCGCGGACCTGTTGCGTTCCTGTCGAGTACGAGCGAGCTCAGGTGGTCAGAAAGACTAAAATGATTGGTGCCCTTTGGGCGGCATTAAGCTGTGTGGCTTCAGAAGAGTTCCTGTGTGGCCGTCAGAAGAGTTCCATCAGAGGATGCAGTCTGAATCTCAGGTGTTTTTTTTGCAGGGCATATCGCCTGTCAACCTTGGATGAAAGTGGACACATTCTGAAATCTTTGTGCCATCAAAGAGGCTTCATTTTTTTTTTTAAATGTAGGGGCCCAAATTGGGGTTGGGTATGTTGAGTATGTCAGAAATGCGCAACTGTCTGCAACCACGGGCGGGTTCGCACGTGAACCCCGCTGCCGATTTGAGAGAGTGTAGGCGAGCGCGGTTCCCCTCCGAAACAAGTGGTGTCTCCAGCTGCTTCTTTTCACACCGCAGACTACAGGTAAACTCGCATAGAGTGGAGTCAGAGGAGGACCTTTCATATGCAGCTCTAACAAGCTGTCTGCAAGCCCCTGATCGGCCAGCAGGGGGGCGCCAGATAGAGATGAAACGCATACCCTAACCGACTGAACCTTCCCTTGCCCTGGGCGATGCAGCCTCCAACTGCGCATTGCCCTACGGAGCTACCGGCCCCAGGTGGCGCTGGTGCGGTCCGGATTCGATCCGAGACCGCGAGGCTCAAGCCTACACCAGTGGGGTGCCTTAACATAACAGAATGAACTCCCCCCTGCAGCCGCCAAGATTTCTTTTTCATTTCTATTTCATTTTTTATTCTTTTTTTTTTTTCCCTCCCCTCCTCCCTGTTTGGAATGCCGTAGGGCACAAGCTCTCCTCAGAAACACGGGTTGCCAGCTGCTGCTGCTGCCGCCGCTGCTTTTCACACCAGAGTGCACAAGTTGAGCTCCCGCAGACTCTGAGTCTGAAGAGCTCGCTTCGTGTGTGTGTGCGGCTTGATAAAGTCGTGGGCTCTGTGAGCAGCACCCCATCGGTCACAGAAGAACGATGAGACACGGGCATCCCTGCCGACTGAGCCCCTCCCTCCCCGGGGCGAGTCCACAGCCAATAATACGCCTGTACCGAGGGGGCTGCCGGCCACAGGGAGCACCGGAACCTTCCGGAAAACACACTGAAACGGCGCCTCAATAGCACCGCCCAGCAGCCCCCAAATTGAGCACCTTATAAAAAGGAGAGAGATGACTTACTTGTGTGCCTGACGGGAGTGTGTGGTGCCTGTTTCTCTGGGAGCTGCAATGTCTTTTTGTTGGAGCTGTGATGCCTTTTTTGGGAGCTGTGGTGCCTTTTTTGGGAGCTGTGATGCCTTTTTGTTTGGGAGTTGTGGTGCCTTTTTGTTGGAGCTGTGGTGCCTGTTTATGGGAGCTGTGGTGGCTTTTTGTTTGGGAGTTGTGGTGCCTTTTTGTTAGAGCTGTGATGCCTTTTTTGGGAGCCGTGATGCCTTTTTTGGGAGTTGTGGTGCCTTTTTGTTAGAGCCGTGATGCCTTTTTTGGGAGCCATGATGCCTTTTTTGGGAGTTGTGATGCCTTTTTTGGGAGTTGTGGTGCCTGTTTGTTGGAGCCGTGGTACCTGTTTGCTGGAGCCGCTGTTCGATGCACCCCCGGCGCTCTCCGTGTGGTGCTAATGAAATACCTGCCCGTCCAGCCCATTACTCACACTCCGCTTTATTGGCAGCCCTGTCGGCATTCAGCACTCAGCCCCAGGAGCGGTGAGCCGGTCAAGCTTAGCAGGGCCACCCTGGGCTTAATCTACTAATGGAGGAGAGCTTGACTTTGGCACTCCAGGATAGCGCGCCCCAGTACGTCACTGACGTGCTCATTTAGGCCAGTTATGTAGCTGCGTGACGTATGAATTACCATATGTGAATTTCTCTGACTCACAGACCCATCGCCTTAGAACAGGCAGCAGAAGAGAGAACCTGCACCCGCCCGCACCTCTCCCTCGCGCCTCCACCTTGCGCGTCCCCCTAAGTTGTGACCCCCCCCCCCCAATTATGCTCTTTTTTGTACTGTGATGTTTACGCAGGAGTCTTGTTCAGTGAGTTCTGGCTTCAAACCTGGGCTTGTGTCTTTAAACCAGAGACTTCCGTGAATCTGGTTGTAGTGTTCACTTCTTCGTAAATGCAATTTTTGTTATTATTATTATTATTATTATTATTATTATTATATCATCATCATTATTATTTTGTTGAATATCACCCTCTGTTACATTGGCAGCAGCCGCACGGAGGGTGGTACAATTATTTAAAGTGCAGTGAGCAATTTCTGTATTGGGCAGTCCTGTGGGGACCCATATATTGCAAGATGTAGCGGCACACCATCCATCTTGGCTCTGCTCGTCATCCATCTTGGCTCTGCTCAAGGCTGTCTGGTTTTCATTTCCCTTAATTGCTTTGATGAGAGATTTCTGCCAGTTTTTTTTTTCTTTTCTTTTTTCGCAAACACTTTTTTTCGGCCAAAGCAAAGAAGGGATGGAAAACTGGGAGTGTTTCCCTGCTGCTTCCTCCACACAGCATCATGGGGGTAGACTGCATTCTGACCTACTTGCATTCCTGAGGAGTTATTTGATCAGTTTTTCTTTATTTTTCTTCAAAAAAAAAAAAAAAAAAATACATAAACACATACATAATTTAAAAAAGAAAAACTGGACTCATTACTGCTGTATAAATGTTGCATTCTTTTTTTTTTTTTTTTTTCAAAACCATAAACTATGCTGTGTGAAAACTAAATGTGTTAATATTCTTCTTTTAATTATCGAGACAAAATGTCCTTAACTGCTTCTTCCAAGTTTAAGCCTGGTGTGTTACCAATAGGAAGCCATTGGGGAAACTTTGTCTGGATTTTCAGTGATGATAATTGGGTGCCACGGTGTGGTATAATTAGGGATCGGGATAATTCCTTGTATCCGAAAATCAGCGTCCGGGGGCCACCCGTCACGTTGACTTTCGCTAAAGAGCCAGCGAGCGCTTATATCTCCCAACGTTTTTGTGCTTTAATTGAAATGCCCCCCCTCCGGTGAGGGGTTTGAAGGTGCTCTCATGTCAGCTGGTCGTTGCCATTCTCCTCGGTCATTATCTTCGCTCTTCCGGCCGTGGGCCCTGTGTAGTCGATGCTTGAGCGTGGGGAACGTTTTTCAGAAGACAGGCATTTGGAAATATTTTGATAAACATATGCCAAGAGTGTTCAAAAGAAGCCTCATTAGAACATATGGCAGACCCAAGTGTTTGCTGCCAGTTATATTTTTAATAACTTGTTAAACTTGTCAAAGGCTCAGTGTGTATGGCTTTTTTGCGTGACAAACTTTCTACCAGTGGGGTGTGTTCACAGACTGTGTGTGTGTGTGTGTTTCACAGACAGTGTGTGTGTGTGCGCGCATGTGCATTGTGTGTGTCTGTTTCAGACAGTGTGTGTGTGTGTGCATGTGCATTTTGTGTGTCTGTTCACAGACTGTGTGTGTGTGTCTGTTTCACAGACAGTGTGTGTGTGTGTGCGCATGTGCATTTTGTGTGTCTGTTTCACAGACAGTGTGTGTGTGTGTGTGTGTGTCTGTTTCACAGACAGTGTGTGTGTGTGTGTGCGCGCATGTGCATTTTGTGTGTCTGTTTCACAGACAGTGTGTGTGTGTGTGTGTGTGTGTGTCTGTTTCACAGACAGTGTGTGTGTGTGTGTGTGTGTGTGTGCGCGCATGTGCATTGTGTGTGTCTGTTTCAGGGTCGTGGCTGTAAGTGTTTATGTGTCCTGGTTTTTATGGTCCTTTTATGTACGCTGGGTACTTATGTTGAGGCCTTGGATGCGCTTTTGTAAGCAGGGTGTGTTTTTGGGTGCTGATATTCTGGGATCCCCCCCCCCCCCCCCCCCCCCCCCTCTCCAGAGTGCGGTTCCGGGGGTTCTGGGTCCGGGGCGGAGGGCGGCTGCGAGCCGGACCGCTGCCGGACGTTCGGGGGGTCCTGGGACGAGGACGCGGAGGACGACCGCTGCGTGTGCGACTTCACCTGCCAGAGCGTGCCGCGGAGCCCGGTAAGACCACCCCCCCCCCCCCCCCCCCCCCACCCCCCTCCCCGCCTGCCGTCCTGCGTTAGGAGTGCAGGTCCAGCGAGAGCGCAGGTGCAGCCGAATCTTACTGTGACCTCACACCCCCCCCCCGCGTCCCCCGCCATCCTTCGTAGGAACGCAGGTCCAGCCGAATCTCACTGTGACATCACACCCCCCCCCCCCCCCCCCCCCTTAGGTCTGCGGCTCGGACGGGCGCACCTACAGCAGCGAGTGCGAGCTGAAGAAGACCAGGTGCGAGAGGCAGGACCACCTGCTGATCCAGAGCCAGGGGCCCTGCACAGGTGAGCGCTCTTCCCTGTGTGATCACAGTAATGCCTGCTCCTCAAACAGCAGCTCTTCTGCAAGCCCCATTGAGCATCAACTTGCTGTTAGGGAGGCTGTTATACTGGGAAACAAACCTGAGCACTTGCATTATATGCCTTCCTTAAGTTTTTTTTCTCTAAATTCTAATGCAGTGTTCTAGAACACTGCTTTCAGTTAACAGAACCGATTGTGACATCAGCATTAGAATGTTCAGTTCGGACATTCTAATCACATATTTGTGATCTTACACCATACCAGGTTATGAGGGGCTTATTGGAGACAAACATTCTGTAGGTCAAACACAAGGCAGTAGACGTTTTCCACAATCGGGCCATGGGCTGCTGGACTGTCTTTACATCCTCTCATTGTCTAGCCAGAGATCTGCCCATTTTTATCCCCTCGACACTGCCCCCCCCCCTGCCCCCCCCCCACCCCACCCTCAGGAGCAGAAACAGCTCTCCTCCATGCACAATCAATCCCTCTGAAAAGATCCCATCAATGCCCCTCAATCCATCTTCATCCTGCCATTGGCAGATCAGATCAATGGGGACTTCTCATTGGCTCTTTTCCTTTTTTTACATGCAGCGAACCTGAATGTTCAGTAAAGATTGATCCCGCTGTTTTTTATGGGCGCTTTCTCATTGATGGAGAACACGTAAATGGCAGGCGCACTCCCCAGCGGTTGTGGGGGAAATGCACACACTAGCACACACACTCTCACTGATGGAGTAAACAGTCTCGGCGCCTCCTGCTCTGCCCCAGTAGGTTTCATACACGGCTCTTTTTCCTTTATCCACCGAGAGGGACAGTGTGAAAAAGCACCCAGAGACAGCGAGAGGGGAGAAGACGTTCTGTTAAAAGCGTTTTTCTCCTAATGGCCACGGCACAAAGAGGAGCCGCTGTTGAAAGTACGCGTTTAATGAACTGTGTGCGCGAAAAAAGAAAAAAACCTGTCTCTGGAGCCGCGGTGCATTGTGGGAGGAGACGTCGACTCCCTGGCGTTTTGGCTCCGGCTCGCGTCTCCGCCCCGCATAGCCGTGAATCACGGGCGCCGGCGACCGCGGCTTCGAAAACTCCCGACTGACGACCTGGCGCCTGAAGGCTGATCTACTCTCTGTACCCGAACCCTGAGCTCACTGGGCTCAGCCCCCCCCCCCCCCCCCCCCCCCCCCCCCCCCCCCCCCACCCTCGCCTCGCCTCGTAGACGGCTGCCCCGCCGCGCCGCGCCGCTAACTCTCCCCCTCGTTTCTCTTCCTCCTCCCGCCGCCGCGCGTTTCTGACGGCTAACGCTTTTATTCTGCGCTCACGCTACAGCTGCCTTTAGCATGGCGAGACCCCGAGAAGGCAGATGCACGTACACACAAACACACACACAACACAGACACACATGCACAAACACACACACACACACACACACACACACACACACAACACAGACACAGACACACACACACTCACACACGCACACAGACACACACACTCAATCACAGACACACACGCACAAACATGCAAACACACACACACACACACACGCACACACACACACAAACACAGACACAGACACACGCACACACACACACACAAACATGCAAACACACACACACACATGCACACACACACACAAACATGCAAACACACACACACACACACACACACACACACACACACAAACACAGACACACACGCACAAACATGCAAACACACACACACACACACACACACACATGCACACACACACACAAACACAGACACACACAAACACGCAAACACACACACACACACAAACAGACACAAACACACACAAACACGCAAACACACACACACAAACACAGACACACACGCACACACACTCACACGCACACACACACACTCACACTCACAGACGCACACAGACACACATACTCAATCACGCACTGTTTGTGGCCACGGGTGTATACATACATCCATACACGTCTGCTAAATTAGACACGCGTCCCTGTACACACTGAGAATAAAAGATTCGCTGTTGCAGTGTCAGCTGTCGCGAATCCAATTTAAAATGTAGCCTACCGTTCCCTTTCAGAGAAGGTAAAAGCATCTCTTTTTATTTTTCTGTCCCAGACGTTGACATTTTTTGTTGGGAATTCTAAATAGCGCCATTATCTCAGCGGCTAACAGCTGTTCCGCGGACCCCCTCCCGAGCCGTTTCTTCTTTTGTGTCCCTCAGAATTTCCAGCCGTACTCTTGTGTTGTTTACTTGTGTTCGCGATTCACCCCCGATGCCAAACCCGATTCTCTTAATCAGATTGAAACTGTACCATCTTTGTGTTTGTCCTTATCTGTCTCCTTTCCGTCCGATCCCCGCCCATTACCCACCCCCCCCCCCCCCCCATTCCCCCCCCCCCGCCCCCTCTCAAAACAGCTTCGGCCACACCCCCACCTGGCCTGACCCAGGCCCTGCATTGCAGTCAGACGGTGTACGGTTGTTGCCGTGACAACCTAACCGCCGCCCTCGGAGTGGGCCTGGCAGGATGCCCCGGTGAGTCCCCCCGCCAATCAGCCGGTCACAATGTACAGCGCACAAAGAGAGAGAGAGAGAGAGAGAGAGAGTGATGCAAAAAAATTGCCATTGTGTCCAAACATAATTCAGCTGTTCGAGACTTGACGGTGTTATTATGATGCATTTGGACGAACGAAAACGGTTTTTTTTTTTTTATTCGTCGCATTGTTTGCGGAGAGATCAATGGGCTCGCCGCCGAAGTGAAAATAGCGGCGCTCGCGGCGCTACGTCTGTGTGAAATACGGTCTTTTAGTCAGAGTGACCCGAGTCCCTTTTAAATACGGCTTTGCGGCGGGGAACGGGCGACGTTTCAGCACCGATATCGTTTATCTAAATTGAGTTTCGGAAGTACCGCGCATTCGTCACAAACTTTGTCTCCAAGCCAACTTTAACTCACCACGCACCGTGTTGAGAGATATATCGACGTGTTAAAGCTGATAAATCTGTGTGAAGGATTATCTGACTGTTTCAAACACACGCCTGTATCCTTAATTGAACTTTAATCTAGTGCATTTAGTCTAGTGATGTTTTTTTTTTTTTTTTTAAAAAAAATCAAGTTACAAAAAAAAAAAATATACTGAAGCTATACAGTTACTAAGAGGAAGTATCTGTTGCCATCGTGTAACTAATGAAGCGTATGCTGTTCATACTCCGTTAGAGTCGCTATTGAGCTAGCATGCTTAATTGTTGGTTGGCACAATGGCTGTGAATGGCACAGAAGATAGAATCGGCGAACGCAGCTAAGACGGAGAAAGATGGTAATGATTCAGGGACACCAGCCTGGACGGGGCCCAAAATAGCCTGATTTATAGGGTGGAGTATTATCGGTGTCATCAGTATATTTTTCTAAAGGGCTCTGTGTCATATCTTTTAATGGGACCCGGGATTCCTGGCAGGGTCCCTGGGTAACAACGATCTGCTTCAGATTTATTTCGCACGTTTGTGATTTGCTTTCCCATATGAGCACTGTTCACAGTTAAGCATGTAAATCATAAACCTGACCCTGCACGACGCTGCGGCCGTCGGGTTATTATGGGATGCGGTTGTCACAACAACCCCCCGCCTCTCCTCAGGCACGTGCCCTTGAGCTTAACCTGCATTGCTTCAGTTTATGTCCAACTTTATAAATGGATGCAACGTAAATGCTGTGTAAAAAGTTGTGTTAGTTGCTCCGGATAAGAGCGTCTGCTAAATGCCTGTAATGTATTATGGGTTATTATGGGATGTGGTTGTCATAGTAACCCCCATCTCCCCTCAGGCATGTGCCTGTGCAAACCCTTGAGCTTAACCTGCATTGCTTCAGTTTATGTCCAACTTTATAAAAGGATGCAACGTAAATGTATGTGTAAAAAGTTGTGTTAGCCGCTCCGGATAAGAGCGTCTGCTGAAGGCCTGGCGATGTACCGTAATGTGATGTATTGTGGGATGTTATGGGATGCGGTTGCCGTAGTAACCCCCGTCTCCCCCCTCAGGCACGTGCCTGTGCAACCCGTACGGCTCGTACGGGGGCGCGTGCGACCCCGCCAGCGGCCAGTGCTCCTGCAAGCCCGGCGTGGGCGGCAGCAAGTGCGACCGCTGCGAGCCGGGCTTCTGGAACTTCCGCGCCATCGTCACGGAGAACATGAGCGGCTGCACGCGTACGTTCCTCTCCCTCCCTCCCTCCTCTTCCTCCTCTTCCTCCCTCCTTTCTTCTGTCGCCTCATCCCGTCTTTTTTTACACAGTGATGCCACCCTTAACTGTTTTTTGGTTTATGTGTTACGGTGTATATGTGTATATATGAAGATCTGTCTTTAAATGTGTAAATTCTCTGGGGAATCGTCTGTGCATATAGCAAGATTCTGTTCTTTTTTTGAATATAGCAAGATTCTGTGTTTTCTTTTTTGTATATGGAAACATTCTGTGTTATTTTTTATATATGGAAAGATTCTGTGTTCTTTTTTATATATGGAAAGATTCTGTGTTCTTTTTTATATATGGAAAGATTCTGTGTTCTTTTGCATATGGCAAGCTATAAATGGAATGATGTCAAAACAGGATATTTTACCTTCGCTGTATTGACGCATCAGCAAAGCTGTATATAGCTTTAGAGAGATGTAGAAAGTCTGTTCAGAAGATAACAGGATGAGCATGGCTGACTTGGTTTTTTCTCAGAATCTCTGCTCGTTGAACAGAGGCATTACCCATCAGCACCAAGTAAAATGATCTAAATCAAATATGAAACCTCAAAGCCTCTTTTCACCCTATTTCTCTATGGACCTCTGAATTAGTACATTTGTGCTGCCTTTCCCACAATCCCCTGGGGCTGTCTGGCCTGAAGTTGAACTCCTCCTGACCCCAGTTTTAGATGCTGGTGCCTCAATCACTGTAGGGCTACTTTCAGGGCAGCCTCTGATTGCTACTTCTTGGTGTGTGTGTGTGTGAGAGAGAGAGAGAGAGAGTGTGTGTGTGTGTGTGCGTGTGTGTGTGTGTGTGCATGCATGTGTGTGTGTGTGTGTGTGTATGCGTGGGCACGCTTGCGTGCGTGTGATTGCGTGTGCGTGCTGCGTGCGTGCATGAACATGAATATTTGTGTAACAGTGTGCCTTCATGCACACGTGTGTGTGTGTGTGTGTGTGTGTGTGTGTGTGTGCGCTGTTAGCTTTTATGATTACTGTTTACGGGTAGCTGACAACAGTGGGTAGGAAGAGCGATGCCATTACTGTGCCTGTTTTATCTGCAGCAGATTCAAGGACGATGCAATAAATCAAGGAACTGCACATGACCCTGCACCAGCCAGCATCTCACAATCCCCCCTCTCTCAGTTCAGCTCAGTACGGTTCCAGTTCAGCTCAGTTCAGCTCAGTACGGTTCAGTTCAGCTCAGTTCAGCTCAGTACGGTTCAGTTCAGCTCAGTTCAGCTCAGTACGGTTCAGTTCAGCTCAGCTCAGCTCAGTTCAGCTCAGTATGGTTCAGTTCAGCTCAGTTCAGCTCAGTACGGTCCAGTTCAGCTCAGTTCAGCTCAGTACGGTTCAGTTCAGCTCAGTTCAGCTCAGTACGGTTCAGTTCAGCTCAGTTCAGCTCAGTACGGTTCAGTTCAGCTCAGTTCAGCTCAGTACGGCTCAGTTCAGCTCAGTTCAGCTCAGTACGATTCAGTTCAGCTCAGTACGGTCCAGTTCAGCTCAGTTCAGTTGAGTTAGGCCTTATTGGCCAGGAAAACCAAAGCGGTGTTGGCAGATCAGTTGTTTACAGCGTAAAGAGTGGCTACAACAAATAGCTGCGGTGCACTGCAAGCCCATAGGTCTCTCTGAGGTTGTTTGCGGAGGAGTTCTTTGTGGCCCCCAAATCATGCTTAAAGGATGCTGTAGCTTTCTCTGTGATCTGTTGCCCTGTGACTACGCGATGCCCTTCCTGAAACTTTAAAGTTTGCCCACAGCACTACGGTTGGCCTTGTCGGACACTTTGAACGGACCGCTTGAAAAGCTTGCTTTGCAAATAATTTATTATTAATATAATATGAAACACAAACATGCCCTGTGTACACTTATATATTAGTATACTTAAGAAAAGTACAAAATGTAGCAACAGTATAGTGCAGTTCTGCTATCCTTTGGACCCCTATCCTATTGCCTTATTTATCTCTCTCTCTCTCTCCCCTCCCCCCTCTCCCTCTCTCCCCCTCCCTTTCTCCCTCTCCCTCCCTCTACCCTCTCTCCCTCTCCACCCCACTCCCCACCTCCTCCCCTCCCCTCTCTCCCCCTCTCTGCCCCTCCCTTTCTCCCTCCCCCCCCCCTCTCCCCCCCCTCCTCCTCTCCCTCTCCTCCCCCTCCCCCTCCTCCCCCTCTCCCCTCTCCCCCCCTCCCTTTCTCCCTCCCCCCCATCTCCTCTCCCACCACCCCCCACCCCCTCTCTCCCTCCCCCTCTCCCCTCTCCCCCCTCCCTCCCCTCCCCTCTCCCCTCTCCCCCTCCCCCTCTCCCCCTCTCCCCCCCTCCCCCCCCCCCCCCCCCCCCCCCCCCCCCCTCTCTGGGCAGCGTGTAACTGTGACCCCGCGGGCTCCGTGCGGGACGACTGTGAGCAGATGTCGGGCCTGTGCTCCTGCAAGGCGGGGCTGAAGGGCATGAAGTGCAGCCTGTGCCCCGACGGCTCGGAGACGGGCGCCGGCGGCTGCGACAGAGGTACGCCGCCGCCGCCGCCCACGCGCGCCACCTGCTCCGCCACCTGCCCCCCCCCCCCCCCCCCCCTGACGGGCACGGCCCTCGCCCGGAATCCCAGAATGCCGTTCGGAGCTGAGCTCATCGGAACATGACTAATGAAGAAGATGCCGCTTTGGATTCGGTTTCTATTTGCATAAATGTGTTTCGAAAACGCAGTTCTTACTTAGAGAATGCTTTTATGCCAACGTGATGTCATATGTTTTAATATTTATTAGAATTGCGATCAAAACACGTCATGGATCAAGATCCACATTAAGACCAGGATACTACTTTGGATTGTGTCCATTTGTGTAATGCGTTTCAAACACAGTTGTTACATAAGAGAATGCATTTATGCCTGTGTGATGTCATAGGTTTATTATTTATTAAAATGGAGATCAAGACACATCATGGATCATGACCCCACTTGAAGACAGGTTGATGTCCTATAAACATGGTTTTTTTTACCCCCTTTGCCCCCAGGTCCTGAAGCGAAGGCGTCCTGCCAGGAGATGGAATGCCAGTTCGGGGCGTCGTGTGTGGAGGCCAACGGGCACGCCCACTGCGAATGCCCCTCCCCCGACTGCGGAGAGGAGAACAAGACCAAGGTGGGCCCGTCGACACCCCCCCCCCCCCCCCCCCACCCCCCCACCCCCCCGTCAGTGCAGTGAAGCCGTCTCTGAAGTACCGAGGCCCCGTCGGGTTATTACCAGCCACTCAGCCGCCCGCCAGGATTTGACATATTTGTGTTGCCGGGAGCTTGAATTAAACTCCAATTTTGACGAGAAGACCGATGCGTGTTTTCAAACGAGCCCCAGGTTTGGGTCTGTAAAGTGCAGCTGGAGCCCCTGGGCCCTGCTGGGCTGCTTTACGAATGCGCAAAGCGACCGACGCTCGTGAGGCAGGACCGACCCGCCGCGGATTTTGGCGAGTTCTCTACCCGGCGCGAGGGCAGTCGCGTGGAGGCGTGGCCTGTGACCGACTGACGGGCTGTGTTTTTTTGGGGCAGGTGTGCGGCTCCGATGGGGTCACCTACGCGGACAGGTGTCAGCTGCTGACCATCGCCTGCCGCCAGGACAAGCTCATCAGCGTGAAGCACCAGGGCCAGTGCACAGGTTAGTCCTGGGGGGTGGGAGACTTCTGGCCCTGGGGGGCCGGTGTGTACGCACGGGGCCGCGACGTGGGTCACGTGAATGGATCGGGGAGTTTTCCTGCTCCCGATTGGCCAGTAGGAGGGTTGTGTGGGTGATACCAGCTGAACGGTGACCATGGTATGGCATAGCCGAAGTGTGCACTATATGGAGTGTGAATAGTGTTCACTGTGTGAACTAAACTGTGTTCTTGGCTAGAAATAGCTGTACAAAATAAGTGTTGCATCTTATTGAACCTGTGTTTAGTAGTTGTCCATGACCATGAAATGACTTTTTGTACGTCGCTTTGGATAAAAGCGTCTGCCAAATAAATGTAACGTAATGTAATGGAGAAACAGTTATTATGCACAATCATCACATTCAGCAGATGCTCTTATCCACAGCAACTTACACAACGTTTGTTTTTGTTTTTTTACAATGGCCGTGTCTTACCTAAGAATCAAGCCTGCGACCTTTAGGTTACAAGACCAGCTCCTTGCCCATTATACTACACTGCCGCCCGCTTTGAGATCGTGGCTCCCAAAATGCACCTCAGTCAGGCGCGAAGGTAACAGGAAGGAAGTAGAATGTGAAATGCACCCGGTCTCCTTTGGTTCTGCGGTGCATGATTCCTCCCGGTGTGCGCGTGATACTTCCTGTCTGTTGCTCACGCCGCGTTCTCCTCTGCTGTGCACGCGTGTCACGCGTCCGACAGGCTCGCCGCGTGTGATGGAGAGCACGCAAAACGGTGACAGATGTCTGCCTGTCACGCTTCCTCTACACGAAAGGCGTGTCACCTGGAGAGAAATAAACCACGGGCCTTTATAGAGGGAGGAAACGGGGATGGGAAGAGCGTGGGGTGGGGGTGAGCATGCCTGAAAATGCCTGCCAGATGCTGTCCTGTGGGGAGAGAGAGAGAGAGGGGGGGAGAGAGAGAGAGAGAGAGAGAGAGAGAAAGAGAGAGAGAACCATCGCTTTTGCTCTGAGCACCATCTCAGAATCCCATGGAATGGATGACATTTATCCGTTTGAATTCCCCCCCTCCCCCCCCAACCCCCCCCCCCCCCCCCCCCCATTCCTGGATTTGCAGCTTCAGTTAGGGATCCTCTATTGCGACTATTCTCTCTCCTGTCATTTCATTCCCCAGCCTTCCAGAGTAGGGAAACACACCGGTGCCGGAAACAATGCCGTTTGTGCAACTCAAGACAAATCCATCTGCTGTGATGTGTGTGAGTGAGTGTAGATTTTTATTCCCCCCCCCCAAGCCGTTGTATAACGGTAGAGCAGGCTGGCGCGTGTCGCCCTGGTTCTGCTGGGACGTTGCCGGGACGCATCGCGCCGGCCCGGTAACCAGCTGCTGGCTTTTGGGGCCCGGGCCGGCGTCGGGCCCGGCGTGCCTCCGTCGCGCTCGCTCGCCCCGCCTCGCCTCTCAGCGCCGAGAGAGATAAGGCCGCTTAGAAGCGGCGTCTGAAAACAAAGCGATTCCCATCTCTCCCCGGCCCGCCGCGGCTCCGTCAGATCCGATGTGGGTCCAGTCATCGGCGCGCGGCAGATGTGGCATTTAACCCTTTTGTGAAGCGGTGGTTTTTTTTTTTTTTTTTTGAAATGTTTTCAAATGTCAGCGTTCCGGAACTCCATCGGCTTCCGGTTGCCGGGCGGCGATTGTGACATCAGCGCTGGAGTGTTCAGCTGAGGACACCCTTAAGCGCCTGTTTGCGAGCTCAGAACTCAGAGTGAAGTTAAATGCCACTGTGCAGACTAATTGACTGGTGGCGGGGGGTGCGCCGGAGGTAAAACGGTTCCGTGCGAAGACGCGGAGCTTCCAGCAGCTGTGCTAACCGCTAATCCCCCGATGTTCTCGGAACATTACTGAAACGAATTAAAGATTCGCTTGGAGTCCGCCACCGGCTGATAATAGCTACGGCTTTGGCTAATCCCCCATCTTCTCGGGTTTTTTTTTTTTTTTTTTTTTTTTATTCTTGGCGCGCGGATGCCGGGAGAGCTGGCAGCGGCCCGCTCGCTAGACGCCAGGAGGAACGCGCGACGGTTTCGCGGTTTCGCGGGTTAGCGGTTAGCGGCGGCGCAGGCTCTCATTAATTCCTTCCGCGGGACACGGTCGCGCTCGGGCTCCCGGCCGTTCCCCCCACCCCTCCGGGGCCGAGGTCGCAGCGGGAGCTCATTTCACGTGTGACTGGGCGGGAATTAGCTGGCGCGCCCCCTTCCGTGTCACTTCCTGCTGATCCCCCCACCCCCAGCCCGCGCAGGAATAATATTAACTATTGGAAGCGCGCGCGGTACAAGCTTGAAAACCCGCTCGCGGGGTTACGGCTATGAGCTGTGCAGAGAGATGGAACGGAGGTGGTGGTGGGGGGGGGGGGGGGGGGGGGGGGTGTAATAAAAATTCCTGGGGTGGTGAGGTTTGTCTGGCGTGGAAAGTTGGCCGGTTCTGTTTTCCCTTCTGGCGTCGTCACCTGCAAGTCTGTGGTGAACTGGCAGAGTGTGCATGAACAACTGGTGTGATCTCAGGCAGGGATACTCTCTGTCTCTCTCTCTCTCTCTCTCTCTCTCTCTCTCTCTCTCTCTCTTCTCTGTCTCTCTCTTTCTCTCTCGCTTTCTCCATAGACATATATCTTTTGTTTTTTGTTTCTCTCTCTTTCACTCTCTGTCTTGTGCTCCCTCTCGCTCTCTCTATGCCTTTTCCTTGGTATTTAAGTAACTTGATTTCCTGGCTAGTACACTCACAAGAAAAAATTGACTTTCAATGGGACCACTTCTTTAATTGCTATGTCAAATTAAAAAATATATATATGTGTGTGTGTGTGTGAGCGTGCATACGTGTGTGTGAATTTCAGGGAATTTTTTTGGCTTATATATTATTGGTCTGGGAATGGAAGGGGTACCTGCATCCTGAAAACTCTCTCAGACAAAACCACTGCTGATACTGGGTCATGATGCGTAGCCAAGAATAAATATAAACAAAACAATCCCTCTGCGCAAAATGGTACCATCGCTGCCCCCTCTCTCTCTCTCTCTCTCTCTCTCTCTCTCTCTCACTCTCACTCTCTGTCTGTCTCTCTCCCTCTCTCGCACTCTCTCATTCCCGCCCTCTCTTCTCTCTCTATCTCATCTCTCTCCCTCTCTCTCTCTTTCCCTCTTTCTCTCTTTCCCTCTCTCTCTCCCTTTCTCTCTCTCTCTCTATCTCTCTCTCTCTCGTTCCCTCTGTTCTGTGGGCGGTGTCGGCTGCTTAAAATATACACCGCTATAAAAAAAAATTAAAAATAAAAATAAAAAAAGACGAGGTTGCGCATTTCACACCCCACTGGGTAACGGCTGATCGGATGTGAGGCGATTAGGGTCTAATTAAACGCGAGTTTGGAAAAAGCCCAAAGCGGCGTGTTATTGGAGCATTGCTGGAGCACGGAGCCCCGATACGGGGGGGGGGGGGGGTTGGGGGGGGCTAGGGGTATGAGGAGCGTAAGCCTCATAAAAGCTGGGCGACGCGGACGCGCACCAACGGTTCGAAAGGGCGGGGCGCGTCGCTATCGCTTCAGAAGGCTGGCCTCGACTCCTCCGACCCCCCCCCCCCCCCCCCCCCCCCCCCCCCGAAAGCTCGATTTGGATCCTCGTATCGGTGGCTGCTTGTCCTCCGTGCCGCGTGTGGATTGATGTCAAGAGTCGACAGAACCGGGTCACGCCGTCGCCGTGAGAAGTCTGGCGAAGGGGGGAGGAGGCTCCGGAATGTTTGTGCGTCTGTGTGTGCGTCGGCTCGTCTCGACTCGACTCGGCGAGGCTGCCGCGGCGACCGCGGTGCATGCTGGGAAGGCGGCGAGCGCCGAGCCTGCCGTCTTTGAAGCCGGTTGTTAAAACCCGGTTGCTGCCCTCGTTATATCAATCTTTCATTCCGCGGAGGCTCTGGTGGTTTGTGATTAAAGCTTCCTTTCCACTTGGATAAACTGCGCGCGTGTGTACGAGTGTGTCGCGTGTGTGTGTGTGTGTGTGTGTGTTGTGTGCTTGTGTATTGAGTGACATGTGTTTGTATGTACATGTGTAAGGGTGTGTAACCATCTGCTTTATTGTCGCTACATTGAAGACCCTTTGCAGCGTACAGTGACTCTGAAGAGACATTACCATTTTGATCATGATTTGTACTTTTTATTTTACAGTGCATTATATCTATGCTGCAATGATAATCATGCCTGACAGTTACATATTTAACACTGTATTTAACACTGGCCAACAGCAAAGGTGCTGTACCTGAAAACAGTATCAGTCTAAAATCTACTGTACAATTGTGTATGCCACCCCCCCCCCCCCCCCCCCCACCGCTACCCCCCTCCTCCCCCCACCTTGGAGCAAGAGTCCCATCTCACTGCTACTCTGTCATCATTTTAGAAATAAGCTTTGGGATCTGCATGACAGGCACTGATCCGTCTGAGCAGGCTCAGGTGCGCAGGTGTGGTGTCAGAGCTGGCTCAACAGGGCTTCGTTTAGATGATCCGCTGCTCGCGGAACATTCTTTTTTTCTGGCGACTTCAGGCAATTTCAGTTAATCTATGAAACATGCGCGATGACAGCGTGACAGTTGTCAAGAATAACGGATTTTGTAGTCCTGCTGGGTTCCGTGTGTGGGCTGTGCATAGCCGTGAATTATTAGGGAGCGAGAGAGAGAGATAAAAAGAAGAGAGTGACCTCAAAAAAAGAAAAACATTTCCATCTATGCTTACCCATCGTTCATTCCTGCTTTCTCCAGAAACCATCTTACACCCTGGGGCGGCCACCAGACCCACCCCCTCCCCAAAAAACACCCCCCGCGCCACACCCTCCACCGCCCACGTCAAGGTCACCATGCCCCGCCACGGCCACGCCTCCACGTCCCGCTTCGGGGAGAGGGCGGAGGACCAGAGAGAGGGGAACGCCCTGCCCCCCTCCTCCTGGGTGGAGGGCCTGCCGCCCCTGGGGATCACGGAGAAACCCGGCAACCCTTCCATCACCACCCACCGCCACACCACCCACCGCCACAAACCGCCTCGCGCCACACCCCCGCCTTCGACCTCCGCCCCCCGCCGGGTGTCCCCGCCCTCCCCGTACGAGGACTCGGGGAGCGGCGAGCCCAGCGGCGACGACGACGAGGAGGGTAGCGCCGTGATGGAGGCTAGCGGGGCGGAGCCTGTCGGTAAATCAACTTCCTCACTACATTTCCCAGAATGCCGCTGCTGCTGTTGTTGTCGTTGTAAACGTGGCCAGCCGGGTCTCATGTCATGTAGGCGAGTGAGTAAGTATGTGGTGGATTTGAATACTTTTTTTTTTTTTTTTTTGCAGTGGTTTTCACTGGCATCACTGTCATTACACTGTCAGCACTATCCTTTGACGCTTGTGACCACAGTATGTTAGAAATATGTATCTAGCATTTTTGAAATGTGAGAAAGTGAAGTCCTTGATGAAAATTTCAGCTAAGCCAGCTGGGATTTTAAGCTGGTCTGTAGCTGGTTAAAGCAGCTTAAGCTGGTACAGTAAGCTAAAGGCCAAAATGGTTGTCTAGCTGCCTGTAGGCTGGTTAGCTGGTGAACGGCTGGTGAACCAGCTAAAAGCCAGCTTAAAATGTCAAAAACAGCTGCTTAATCCAGCCTAACCAGGCTAGTTAATTCAGCTGGGAATATTCAGCAGGATCCCAACCAAGAAAAGTAGGTCATGTATGTGCCCCATGGACCGTAAAGAAAGGCTCCCAGAATCTTCAGGGGGAATATTTTCAGTGATTTAGATGAATATATGAAGCCTTGTTTGTATGTATTTTGGGCCCCAGAACATCGCCCCCAGCTCCCTAATGCTGAACACAAAGCAGAGATTGAACAGTGTTCACTCTTGATTCAGCGCTCAAAGGAATTGTTTCAGAGTGCATGAACTCTCCTCAAAGCCTCCGAGTAGCTATTCATTTTAAAATAGATATAACTATTTAAAGTTTTAAATTATTACGAAGATTACAGATGTTGTTGTTGTTGTTGTCGTCGACGACAAGATGATAACTGAGAGCGAGACAGAAACTGTTACCTTGTACGTAGCTCTCATTGCATATCGCTAGCTTTGTAATGAAGGGCTGCCAGTAGAGTTATGTGTTCTGATGTTTTCTATGACTTTCACATGCAGAAATGCAGGCAGACGTAGAGACAGGTGTTTCTATATTACAGAGAGATCTGTATCAAGTCCCAGCTCTGTCATTCATCGACTGTGAATCCCCAGCCCCCGGAGCACGATTGGCCTCGTATGGCCAGAGACGGGGATGTTATAATTCAGCCAGCAATCTGCGGATTACCGGGCTCCATCAGCCCCTCGCTGCTATGCTCTGGCAGTGTCCGACCTTACCAGAGAAAGGGCCGGTTGTGTGTGTGCCAGTTTTTGTTTTAGCCCAGCGCTACGACTCTCCGCTTCAACTGTAATTAACTAATCATGGTCTTCAATCAAGACCTCGCTAAATAGAATCAGGTGTCTTATTGTTGGGCTAGAACAAAAGCCTGCGCCCACGGACGGCTATTTTCAGGTAGGATTGGACACCCCTGCTCTAGCAGGACATGGCAACCAACTGGCATAAAGGAGAGTACACTGTGGTAGTGTGTAGCCAGCAGTGTGCTACTGAATAGCCAGCGCTGTGGTAGTGTGTAGCCAGCGCTGTGGTAGTGTGTAGCCAGCAGTATGGTGCTGTGTAGCAGAACTGTGCTAATGAATAGCCAGCGCTGTGGTACCGTGTAGCCAGCAGTGTGGTACTGTGTAGCCAGCAGTATGGTACCGTGTAGCCAGCAGTGTGGTACCGTGTAGCCAGCACTGTGGTACGTGTAGCCAGCGCTGTGGTAGTGTGTAGCAGCAGTGTGGTACTGTGTAGCAGCAGTGTGGTACTGTGTAGCCAGCACTGTGGTACTGTGTAGCCAGCACTGTGGTAGTGTGTAGCCAGCGCTGTGGTACTGTGTAGCCAGCACTGTGGTAGTGTGTAGCCAGCAGTATGGTACTGTGTAGCAGCGCTGTGGTAGTGTGTAGCCAGCAGTATGGTACTGTGTAGCAGCGCTGTGGTAGTGTGTAGCCAGCTCTGTGGTAGTGTGTAGCCAGCAGTGTGGTACTGTGTAGCCAGCAGTGTGGTACTGTGTAGCCAGCAGTGTGGTACTGTGTAGCAGCACTATGGTACTGTGTAGCCAGCGCTGTGGTAGTGTGTAGCCAGCAGTGTGCTACTGAATAGCCAGCGCTGTGGTAGTGTGTGGCTAGCAGTATGTGTATTGTGTGTAGCCAGCAGGTACTGAGTAACAGCACTGTGATACTGTGTAGCAGCCCTGTGGTACTATATAGCAGCAGTGTGATACTGTGTAGCCAGCGCTGTGGTAGTGTGTAGCAGCCATGTGGTTCTATATAGCAGCAGTATGGTAGTGTGTAGCAGCAGTGTGATACTGTGTAGCAGCAGTATGGTACCGTGTAGCCAGCTCTGTGGCAGTGTGTAGCCAGCTCTGTGGAAAGCAGCAGTTGTTTTGCAGCCAGGTGCGCTGAATGGGAGCACGCAGTTCAGCTGCTGCGCTCTTGTTCACTGGCCACAGCACTGACCTGGAACCACAACAGGTGATTTCAATTTGGAGAGTAAATAAAAGGAAAAGCACCTATATATATTTTTTTTTTTTTTCTCCCTGACCCAGAAGTAAACCAAACTCTCCACACTCTGAATTTATGAATCAGTGCACACCCGCACCCCCCAGCCCCCCTGGTCCTATTTCGAGTACCTGTTCCAGCAGTTTATTCCCCTGCCATCATCACACCAGTCCCCAGGGTGCTCTCCAGAGGCTTCGCATTTCCAGGGGGGCTGTTTGATGACACCGGCCCCTGAGGAACGGTCGCCTCTCGGCTGTAACTTGCCCCCCCCCCCCCCCCCATCCCCAACCCCCACCCTCGCCCACACCCTCACCCCCCACCCCCAGCCCGTACCTAGCTAGCTCCCCGCTCGTAACTCTGTGTCTACACCGAACAGATGCTCGGGGATGCTTCAGAGCCCGGCATTGCCGTTCCACTTGCAAACCCGGAGTCCTTCGCTGCTCCCAGTGATATATTTATGACTTGTTCGGTGTGTGTCAGAGCTGGTAGGGGGGGTTTCAAAAAAAAAAAAAAAAAAATTTTTATGATCATTTCTAGTCTCTGCTAGACATAAATCTGTGCCAGGCCGACCGGCATAATAACCCGAGTAACAAAAATTGTTATAGACCGGCGGTGCTTTATTGAGCACGTGTGTAAAGTATACGCGGCGTAAAGGGAGCAGGTGTGTCGATAGTGGCCCGAGATTTAATGCCGGATGACTTTTGCGCATCGCTCTGAGGTTTTTTTATTACCCGCCCTGATCGATGGAATAAATTAGCTGTTTGCTGTGATTACTTCCGCTTGCCGTATTTTGCCTGTCGCGCTTTTTAACGCCCCCGGCTGATTCCCCCCGAAATCGTCTGCGACGGCTGTTCCTGGGTACAGAACGACTGCAGTTCACAACTTTTATTTTTTATTATTATTATTATTATTATTAATTTTTTTATTTTTTTTTTATCGGAAGAGATTTTATCTGACTCTGTATTTGCATTTCCAGTGTACCTCAGCTCCTGCGGCTGAAATTCTGAAGGAAGAGCAATAACGTGTCGGCAGGTGTCAGCGGCGTCGTGTCAAAAATGCCGTCGATTGCTTGCTTACCCTTAACAGAAAACCCGGGTCGTGCCTTGAATTCCAGTACGGACGCGCCTCATTTTAGACCGTAGAGTTC
The DNA here is from genome assembly GCA_025169545.1 of Anguilla japonica. NCBI lineage: Eukaryota > Metazoa > Chordata > Actinopteri > Anguilliformes > Anguillidae > Anguilla > Anguilla japonica. The sequence goes on along the minus strand of CM045893.1, from coordinate 6,608,543 downwards.
CATCACCTTGTGGAAACGATGGAGGGAATTTTATTCTTTGCTGTGGAAAGAGTTTAACCCGTCCCCCTCATGCCTGTTCTCACATTACATTACAGGCATTTAGCAGACGCTCTTATCCAGAGCGACTTACACAACTTTAACATAGCATTTGCATTGCATCCATTTATATTGGATATATATTGGATATATATTGAAGTAATGCAGGTTAGGTACCTTGCTCAAGGGTACAACAGCAGTGTCCTACTCAGGAATTGAACCTATGACCTTGCGGTTAGAAGGACCAGCACCTCACCCACCCTCTCTCTCTCTCTGTCTCTCTCTCTCTGTCTGTCTGTCTCTCTCTCTCTCTCCCTCCCTCTCCCTCCCTCTGTCTCTCTCTCTCTCTGTCTCTCTCCCTCCCTCTCTCTCTCTCTCTCCTTCCCTCTCAATCCCTCTGTCTCTCTCTCTCTCTCTCTCTCTCCCTCCCTCTCTCTCTCTCTCTCTCTCTCTCCTCCCTCTCTCTCTCTCTCTCTCTCTCTCCTCTCTCTCTCTCTCTCTCTCTCTCTCTCTCAGAACCCACGGTGGCGGCAGCAGGCGACCACACCCCGGCGGCCGAACCCCGCTCCTCGTGCGACAACACGCCGTTCGGGTGCTGTCCCGACGGACGGACCGCGGCCAGCGGCTCTGAGGGAACGAACTGCCCCCGTAAGTATCCCGCCAAAAAACCACCTCCGGCCTCGCGACATGATTAATAGGTGCAGCGGGGGCTGTGATTCTTTGGCTGGGAACATTTAGGTAATTATAATTTTTTTTTTTTTTTGGAATACATCGTTTTTTTGAAGTTTTTTTTTCTTCTTCCAGACATTCTTAGCCACCCCCCCCCCCCCCCACCAGGCCCTGTGCTTACTCTTCTCCACAGTTTTAGACGGCCTTAGCGACCTTGTGCCCCTCCACAGTTTTAGACGACCCTAGCGACCCTGTGCTTACTCTTCTCCACAGTTTTAGACGGCCTTAGCGACCCTGTGCTTACTCTTCTCCACAGTTTTAGACGGCCTTAGCGACCCTGTGCTTACTCTTCTCCACAGTTTTAGACGGCCTTAGCGACCCTGTGCTTACTCTTCTCTCCACAGTTTTTAGACGGCCTTAGCGACCCTGTGCTTACTCTTCTCCACAGTTTTAGACGCCTTAGCGACCCTGTGCTTACTTCTTCTCCACAGTTTTAGACGGCCTTAGCGACCCTGTGCTTACTCTTCTCCACAGTTTTAGACGGCCTTAGCGACCCTGTGCATACTCTTCTCCACAGTGTTAGACAGCCTTAGCGACCCTGTGCTTACTCTTCTCCACAGTGTTAGACAGCCTTAGCGACCCTGTGCTTACTCTTCTCCACAGTGTTAGACAGCCTTAGTGACCCTGTGCTTACTCTTCTCCACAGTGTTAGACAGCCTTAGCGACCCTGTGCTTACTCTTCTCCACAGTTTTAGACGGCCTTAGCGACCCTGTGCTTACTCTTCTCCACAGTTTTAGACGGCCTTAGCGACCCTGTGCTTACTCTTCTCCACAGTTTTAGACGGCCTTAGCGACCCTGTGCTTACTCTTCTCCACAGTTTTAGACGGCCTTAGCGACCCTGTGCTTACTCTTCTCCACAGTATTAGACGGCCTTAGCGACCCTGTGCTTACTCTTCCCCACAGTTAAGACGGCCTTAGCGACCCTGTGCTTACTCTTCTCCACAGTTTTAGACGGCCTTAGCGACCCTGTGCTTACTCTTCTCCACAGTTTTAGACGGCCTTAGCGACCCTGTGCTTACTCTTCTCCGCAGTTTTAGACGGCCTTAGCGACCCTGTGCTTACTCTTCTCCGCAGTTTTAGACAGCCCGAGCTGCCCCCCCCCCACCGGCTCTGCTCTGCTCTCTCGCCGCTAAGAGGGAAGGGGGCGGGTCGTGACTCACGGCTTGGCGGGTTTTTCGCGAGTGCAGAATTAGCGCGACCTTGTCACCGAGTCGCGGTGACTAACCGTGGAGGGGGGGGGGAGGCAGGGGGGGTGGGGGGGGAGTGTGGGGAGCGGGCTGGCACGAATCGAGCTCCACGCAATCGTAGCCTTGCTGCTGTCAGGACCCCTCCTGTGCCATTTCCTGCGCTGAGCTGCCGCCGCTCCCCGCGACCTGCCGTAGATCACCGAGCTGCGGGTGACCTTTTCGGGGGCCCCGCCCCCCCCCAGTCCCGCCCCCCTCCAGCCCCATCTGATGCGAGAGACAGGGATGAGATTAGGCGTGCTGATGACTGATGGCTGCAGGTAGAGTCCTGGCAGCTTTATTTGTTCGCCCCCCCCCCCCCGGGGCGATGGGACACAGATCGTCCCCTCTCTGAACAAACGGCGCGGGGGTGTTTGTGATGTCACGGCCACGTTTCTGCTGTTCATCAGGCAGGTTTCGCCGCCAGTGGAGGCGGAAGCAGGCAGATGCCCTGTTGGCTTGTGTTGGACGTGGTCCCAGAGTCCAGCCTTGCTCAGTTTCAGATGAACGTGTTTGTCGAAAGGACCGTGTTGTCTGCCGATTCCCCCTCCCATCTATCTGTGATAGACTTTTTTTTATTCATGTATTTATAGTTTCCTCTTCTCATTGACACCTTTTCCTGTTATTCCTATTAATTCAGGGTTCTTCACAGTACAGGACGAATCAAATCAGGTCACGGTACAGAAAAGAATACGTGTGTGTATATCATGTGCAAATGCAGTGTATACGCATCATCGCGTACGTTTATGCCGTATGTACATCAGTGCGTGAAATGAAATGATGTTCAACACCAGCATCACCCTGCTAAGCGCGTTAATAGATACAGCCGCAGTGTATTAAAAGGTGTGGACAGAGAGGGGTAATGCGTGGTGATTCACGTATCAGCGAGATTCAGATTGGGCACGCTGCATTTACAGTCACGGTTGATTAAAACAAAAAAAAAGCTGCTTTCACTCGCCCCCCCCCCCCCCCCCCTTCTCTTAGTCACGTCCCTCAGCCCGTAACTCCAGCCCCCTCCGTTTATCTCATCCTGAGATGTGATCTTTTTGCTGTCCTCTCCTCCTTTCTTTCTTTTTTTTTTCTTCCCTAAACACAGATCTCACCATTTTCGCTTGTGTCAGATTTTTATAGCGATACATATCAGCACAAACGGACGGGGGGGTGGGGGGAGGGAGGAGCCCTTATCGCGCGATTTTAACCGGGCTTCCGTCAGTCACCGGATTGGGAGACAATTACGCGTATCTTTCTCCGTAATCGTGTGAGCGCTCTTCCCCGGTAGCGGCGGGCGCCAGCGCCTCGCCCTGATTGATTCGGCCAATCTGCTGAGCCGATTACGAGCCGCGGGAGACGCACAGCGCCAGCCCGCGTCCTCGCTCCTGTCCCTGCGCACGTCGCTTCACTTACCGTTACATTTTAAAATCTTTTGTATGTTGTTGTTTTGTTTTTTTTTTTTGCACACTGCTCCTTAATGAACAGCAGTAGTACACTGGGGCAGGGCGGCAGTGTACTACAGTGGTTAAGGAAACCGTCTTGCAATTTGTGTTCGTTTTGGTCAAGTCCTTTACATGTACAGCTTTATAACTGTTTTATGTGCAGGAGAGGTGTGCTGTCTTATGCAAAAATAATATATATATATTTTTTTTTCAGTCAATGTCTGTTTTGTGTCTTCCTTGTCTGTTTTTGTGGTTTGTTGTGTGTCTGACCTGTGTGCCCTGTCTGTCGTTTGTGTCCTGGTGTCTCTAACTGGTGTTTCTCTACTCAGTCCTTCACGCTTCTGCCTGCTTGTTTGGGACAGAGCGGGATATCGCGGTCCTGGTAAACTCCGGCCCGTCCCGTCCGCCGACGGGCGCCCGTCACTCTCGCTCACGATCCACTCCCCCCCGTCGCGGCGGGAAAGGCGACTCCCCCAAAAACCGCACTAACTCCACGGCTGATTCATCCCACTAACCCCCCCCCCCCCCCCTTTAGACTGGCACTACCTCAACCCGGTGGTCTCTGCCTGAGCCCTGAGGGCAGCGTGTCTGGCGCCCCCTGCTGGTGCCGGCGAGCGTTAACGCCTCTGTGCCCCCCCCCCCCCCTTGCCTTCGCAGCCACGATGAAGTTCAACGGCTTCCTGCACCTGGACCAGGTGGAGGGCCAGGAGGTGTTCTACACCCCGGAGATGGAGGACCCCAAGTCGGAGCTGTTCGGGGAGACCGCCAGGAGCATAGAGGGCGCTGTGAGTGTCTGGCTAACTTGGCTTCCTCTCTTTCCCGCCATTTAATGTAGTGTCATGCGCCTCTACTGATGCTGTGTGCGTAGTAATGAAACTCCTCCCATTTTTTTGCTCACAAATGGTATTGGCTATTTCCATAAAGCCCTTTCTGCTGGCTGATGGAGTTACCTCAGGTTTGCATTAATTATGACCGCACTCTTTTGAGTCTGGCGTTCTGTCACAGAGTGGCCATGGGGTTAAATGAGAAAGCAGCACCTGTTGTTCCAGCGTTTGGAATCGTTTAAGGTAACGCATGCCGCATATCCAGTGTGATCCACTGGGCTCGTCATTACAGGAGTTCGTGTCTCATTTATTTTTTCATCCCGGTTAGCGGTTGTCCCAAAAGCGGTTGGGCCTCTGGCAGTCACCTCCGTTTGAACCGGAGTGCAGAAGAGCTGATGATTCCCGCCTTTCTCAATCCGTTCGTTTTGTGACTGAGAGCGTAAGGCGCGTGTCCCCTTGGCCTGTTAATCAGCTCCTTTTGTGTGTCTTTGGAAGGGAAATGGATAGGGGGCAGGAGTTCTCCGTGATTATACTTTCAAACGGGGGAAACCTCTGCCAGCTGCAGAAATGAGTGTCATTGACCCTCCCCACCCCCCCCCCCCCCCCCCCCCCCCACCCCCCACCTCCTCCAGGCATAATCTGATCCAGTGTCTTGGAACAGTCCCAGCATGCACTGGGGCCCCGCAGGGCTCGGCTGTGGCAGAAGATAGTGGAGCCAATTCCCCTTCCCCTTCGACCGCTGGGCGCCTTCTTATTCACTGGGCTGGATCACAACACCGTATGGCCTGGGGGGGGGGGGGGGGGGGGCAGGTTTTCTTCACATAGCCATTACAGAGTTTTTTAGCCACTAGCAGGGTGCTTGTGTTTCCCGCCTGCTGGATTGTACCACTCCCAGCCCAGAGGGGAGTTCCCATGGAGCTCATGTGAGCTCAGGCCGGAGGGTAAGCTGGAAAGCTGAACCCATCATCTTTACCCCGTTTGAGTAGGTTTTTTTGGGGGGGGGGGGAATGTCTCTTTCAGAATTCCTAAGCCAGTGTTCTAGAGCTCCATTCCTTTCAGTCACCAGCGGCGACTGTGACATCAGCGTTAGAATGTTCCGTTGTTGAAGAACATTCTAATCTCGTATTTGTGATCTCACAGAGGGTTAAGCTGTCTTCTGCTTTTCCCCTCGCCTATGCAGGGCAGGTAGGAGGAGGGAGAGATGAGAGGATAAGGGAGCGGCATGTGGGCTCCCTCCCCCCGTTGAGGGTAATTGAGTGTCAAGGCTTCCCTGAGGGAGTCCTCTGACAATAGAAGTTCTCGCATCGAGTGCGCTAGGAGTGTGAGGAGCAGCGCAGGTTTGCTCCTGAACATAACACACACCCAAAAAAAAAACAAGGCCAAAGAAGTAGGATTCATTTCCACCTTCTTATTCCCAAATCATCAGCGGGGGGAGGGGGGGTGGGGGGGCTCCAGGGAGGAGAGGGGGACCAGGAAACGACCGATTCTTATCATTTTTCTCCGGGGGCGAACAAGCAGAGAAAAGCGAGCGAGAAGGTGTAGGTGTTTAGACTCTGGCGACGGGTGTTTGGTGGTTCACTGGGGACCCGCCCGTGGACCTGCGGCGCCCGCGCCAACACTAAAACTGGAAAGGAAACTGAGCCAATCAGAGAAATGTGCTGTAGCTATCTGACATTTACCGTGTGCTTCCCCAAAAAATTGTGTTCACGTACAGTAATTACTTCTGCTCCACAGTTAAATGTCAATTTCCTTGCTGTGGCCCAATGGGGCTTCGAGCAGTTGCCTAGTGACGCAATTTCTCATCCCTCGAAGAAGTAGACATTTGATTTGAGGTCCAGATGGTAGATATGTATTCATTATATTTATGGCATTTTCTCTCCACCCCCCCCAGCTAAATGAGTTGTTCCGGAAGTCAGACGTCCAGAAGGACTTCAAGAGTGTTCGGGTCCGGAACCTGGCTCCCAGTCACTCCATCCTGGCTTTCGTTGAGGCACACTTTGACCCAGGTAAAAGACTGAGCCAAACCTTGCACAACAACAAAAAATACACCGCACTTTGACCCAGGTACAAGACTGAGCCAGACCTTGTATAGCAAAAACATTCTCAAAACTCTTGGTTGGTGTTGCTGTGGTCACAGTCATCTAAGGTTCTCAGTATCGTTTATTATCATTTCTGCTGTAATCCCATTTGTCCTGCTACTGCACAGCGAGAGTTATTTGGAAACCGAATATAAATCCGATGTCCAATGTCAAAACTAATTTTGGGGTGTTTGGGTGACTGACTGCTGTGGGAGTTGGAAGGGAAAGTAATTATTTAAAAGTGGTCTTGATGGAGGCAGATTTATTTTGGTCCTCATTCCTCGGTGTACTGTAAACTTTCTTGGTCCACCTCTCGTATGCACATAAAATCTGTGAAGCGCTTCATTTTACTGGCTTTGTCCTTTATTTCTGCCGAAGATTGCCATGTAAAAGAGGTCTGTGGTGGACCGTTAATGTGGGAGTCTGTGGACACCATTATAGACATTGCTTCTCAGGCGATACTTCTCTCGTGCCCTGCTGTGGTAGTGCCCTGCTGTCCGCGTAGTGGACGTCAGTCCGTCAAAGACTCATGGAATAATACAAGCCCAGCTTATCCAGGTCTTTTTTCTTCTCTGCTGGTGCGCTCTCTGTTCTGGGATCAGCCTCTCATGTCCTGTCCGCCCTGTCAGTTCCCATCAGATTTAATCACGCTTATCTCAGAATCCAGTTACAGTTCCCCGGGTTGCCCTGGTACTGAGATGGACCCCGCTCCCCCCTGCTGTTCTGGGGTCAGCCAGTGCGGTCTGCAGGGGGGGGTGGGGGGGGATGCAGAGATGATTACATTGCGTGTTTCCCCCCCCCCCCCCCCCCCCCAGACACGCGGTACTCTGTGGAGGACATCGAGGGAGCCCTGCTCAAGCAGCTCAAGGCGGCCAAGGAGACGGCCATCGTGGTGAAGAAGCCGGAGGAGGACAACATACGATTCAGTAACTACGGTAACCCGCCGCGGACCCCGCCCTTCCACAGGTCTCCTACAAACAGTGCTTTTAGCAGTGAATATCTGGGTTATTGTTTTATGCATTTCCATGTCCTTTATTTAAAGTCGAGGACACATCAAAATCTTTTACAAGTGTGTGGAATGTGTGCATAAAATACAGCAAACATTTAAATGGAAAAGAAGTAGTACAATGTAAAATAAATATTTAAGATTTCAAATGTAAATATATGAACTTTTATTCATATGAATTTAAAGATGAATTGGCACGTTCCTTGGTTCAGTCTTTATAATGTTGCTTTTAGTCGTATGTTAAGTGTTGGTCTGATGAAGACTCAAAATGTCTCTCCCAGGTCTGTCGACCCTCCCCTTCTTCACCACCACCACCACCACGTCCACGGTGACCACGCCCACGACCGCCGCCATCTTGTCCCCCACCGCGGCCCTGACCACCCGCCGTCCCGGGACCACCCGCCGCCCGTACCCCAGCCGCAGGACCACGCCCGTCGCCCCGGCGACCACGCCCCGCATCGCCACCACGGCCCCCCCGCCGGCCCCCCCACCACCACCCCCACCAGGCCCAGGCCGGGGCCCCGCCCCAATAAGCTCCCCCGCCCCTGCGACTCGCACCCCTGCCGCCACGGGGGCACCTGCGAGGAGGACGGCGCCGGCGACTTCACCTGCACCTGTCCCGCCGGCCGAGGGGGCGTGGTCTGTGAGAAAGGTCAGCCCTAAAAAAAAAAAAAAAAAAAAAAAAAACATCCGACTTTCGGTCAAAAAACACACAGCTCGTAAAACGTGTTTTTGTAGAAAAACAAAGGAAAATATACCAAGTATTCCTCACGGCGGTTGCATCAGCGATCCCGAGGATCGTTTTTACCTGAAATTCGGTGGCGTTTTCGCGCTCCTCTTTCTGTTTGCTGCGCTTGGCGCCCGTCTCCCGCAGCTGTGTGTGAATGGTAATTTGGCACAAACGGCTTTGATGAGCATCAGCCAATCATCCCGGGCTCCGCAGGGAGCGCGCTCAGTGAGGACCGCAGCCAGGCCCCCGGATCTCTTTCCCTCTGATCAATGACATCATTAAAGGAGAGACACAGCAGAGCCTCCATTAGGCGGAGAGGAGAGAGTGACATTCCCCAGCAGTTGACTGAAGAAGATGAAATGAGAAAGATAGTAATGGCAAATTACTGGCTGCGTGCAAGCTGGTGTGGGTAAACAGACAATGAGCCAATAAGGAGGCTCGTGTACACACACTCACACACACACACACACACACACACAGCACATTCCCACACACACACACACACACACACACACGGACCACAGCACACACACACACACACACACTCACACACACACACACACGGACCACAGCACACACACACACTCACACACACACACACACACACACACACTCAGACACACACACACAAACACACACACACACACCACAGCACACACACACACACACACACGCCCCCACACTCACACACACACACAAACTCTCTTTAATAAGTATTTTTTTTACTGAGAATTATGAAAGTGCTGGATTAGCTCCGCTCATATCTCAGATTAATATTAATTCTGCTCATATCTCTCATATTGGTATTTGCGTTTTGTGTCTCCCCTCTCAGTGATTAAGTACTTCATCCCGTCCTTCGGGGGGCGCTCCTACTTGGCCTTCCCCACCATGAAGGCGTACCACACGGTGCGCATCGCCATGGAGTTCCGCGCCTCGGAGATGACGGGCCTGCTGCTGTTCAACGGCCAGAGCGGGAAGAAGGACTTCCTGTCCCTGGCCTTGGTCTCGGGCCAGGTGCAGCTCAGGTGAGGGGGGCGGAGCCAAGTGGAGTGTCACTCACAGGGACAAGGGTGGAACTTTCAGTTTGGATGTTGGGGGGGGTGGGGGGGGTTGAAAAATGTGTAGACCCAAAGAACCTCAGCCTTGTTGGGGGTTGGGGGGTAAAAGCTTTTTTTTAAGCTTTTACTCACAATTAAATGTAAGCATAGTTTTATTATTTAATAAACATCGTTTGGTGAGTACAGAGGTCACCAAAATTTACTTAACAAGTTTTGTGGTTGTGAAAGAAGTAACACTTGTGCTTGTTTGATTGATAAGAACACATTTCTATTGAATTTCAAATCTGTTCTGGTGAGTCTTTTAGGTGAGTAAGATTGCATTGCGTATACTCATTGCTTGTCTCATACATATTTCTAATTTGTTTGTTTATCTCTCTCTCTCTCTCTCCCCCTCCCTCTCTCTCTCTCCCTCTCTCTCTCTCTCTCTCACGCTCTCTCCCCTCCTCCTCTCTCTCTCTTCGCTCTCCTCTCTCTCCCCCCCCTCTCTCTCTCTCTCTGTCTCTCCCTCTCTCTCTCCTCTCCCCCCTCTCTCTCTCTCTCTCTCTGTGTCTCTCTCCTCTTCTGTCTCCCCCTCTCCCCCCCCCTCTCTCTCCTCTCCTCTCCCCCTCTCTCTCTCTCTCTCTCTCTCTCTCTCTCCCCCCCCTCCTCTCTCTCTCTCTCTCTCTCCCCCTCTCCCCACCCCCCCCCCCTCTCCCCCCCCCCCCCCCTCACCCCCCCCCCTCTCCCCCCTCTCCCCCCCCCCCCCCCCCCCCCCCCCCCCAGGTTTAACACAGGCTCTGGCACGGGCACGCTGCTCAGTAAGGTGCGTGTGAAGCCGGGCCGGTGGCACCAGCTGGTGGTGACGCGTAACCGGCGCAACGCCATGCTGAGCGTGGACAACGAGCCGCACGTGGAGGGGGAGAGCCCCCCCGGCACCGACGGCCTCAACCTGGACACCAACCTCTTCATCGGGGGCGTGCCCGAGGAGCTGCTGCAAGAGTGAGGGCCCGTCTGCTATCCGCACCGTCGTCATCCTCACCGTCATCATCCCCACCATCATCATCATCCTCACTATCATCATCATCATCCTCACCTTCATCATCCTCACTGTCGTCATCCTCACTATCATCGTCCCCACCATCATTATCCTCACTCTCATTATCCTCACTATCATCATCCCCACCCTCATCCTCACCATCATCATCCTCACTGTCTTCATCCTCACCATCATCATCCTCACTGTCATCGTCCCCACCATCATTATCCTCACTCTCATTATCCTCACTATCATCATCGTCATCATCCCCACCATCATCATCCTCACATCATCATCCTCTCTATCATCATCCTCACCATGATCATCTTCACTATCATCATCCTCACTATCATCATCATCACCATCTTCCTCACTGTCATCAACATGAACAACCTCATGACAAAATATATAATTCTGCTGACTAGATATTTATACTGCATGCTACCATTTACTTAAAAATAGAAAGAAGCATTAGTTTAAATAATAGTCACTGAACTAGCTTCAGTGGATCAGCCTGCGAATATTGGGGTACTTACAGGCTGGCTCTGTTTTTTTTACGTTCATTGAAGGGTACCTCCCAAACATCAGTTTGAGTTTTTTTTGGTGACTTCTTCCGGCTCATTTAAAGGGGACATTCGCTTCAGCCTTATGCTTGCATTTCCTCCGATGCGCACTTAATATTTAATGTTTCGTATTTAAAGGGTTCATAAATGCGGCTTAATGCTCCCGGTGATAATTTTTATGTGGAGATAGACAGTTTAGCTGAGGGACATTACACCTGGAGGAGGCCATAAAGCCAGGCGGCGTTGGGAGGATCGATGGGCTCGCCTGTCCCGGCTGACGGCTTTATCTTTCTCTTTTTCTTTTTCTCCCTTCGTCCTCAGCGTGAAGGAGAGGACGTCGGTGTCCTCGGGGCTGGTGGGCTGCGTGCGCATGCTGGACGTGAACAACATGGTGTACAACCTGCAGGAGAAGGGCGGGGACGTCATGTACGGCACGGCCGTGGGCGAGTGCGGGAACAACCCCTGCCAGCCCGACCCCTGCAGGAACGGGGCGCTCTGCCAGGTCCGCGAGGCCGAGATGTTCCACTGCAAGTGCGTCAACGGGTTCTCAGGTGGGCCTCGCCCCTTCACCTCTGACCTTCGGTTCAACGTTGAAAGGTCTCGCCGTGCCATTGGCCCTTAGGGGTTGGACTGTGTGGGAGTCCACGTAAGTTTTTTTTTTGGCTGGACCGCAACAGCGGGGGCCAGCCCTACAAACGCGAATGTCTGTGACTGACTGAGTGATGAAGTTACACCACTGGTCGGCCGGTCCAGCCATATACTAGGTTTTGATCTGGTCTTGTTTTGTCTATGTACTAGTATAAGGGGTTAAGATAGAAAAGCAACCATGTTTATTTATTTATTTATTTTTAGTCTGTGGATTAGTATAAAGGGTTAAAGACAGAAAAGCAACCATGTTTATTTCTTTTATTCATTTATTTGTATTTTTTTTTTGGAAGACTGTGAGCCTCAGGGCATTTTACACATACAGTCAGTCTACAAACACTGGGAATAATGTGAAACCAGAATGGATCTAAGGTGTTTGATTGCTCGCTCTCTCCTGAGATGACGGAATCAATTCTGGCCTTGCCAGAAGGCTGCATGCACTCCTTACAGCATGCGGCGATGTTATATTTATGATCCTCCATTAAATCCATGGAAGATATAATGCTGCGGAAATCTGAGGTGCGACATTACTTCCTTAATTACTAATTAATTAGCAAGCTTCCATATATAGACAACATAAATAACAACTTTATTTATCCCCGAGGGGAACCGAGCTTTCAAAAGCTAGTTGTTAATTGTTAAATGGTTCGTTACTGACAGGAATAAATGAAAAATCCTAGAATTCATATATTTGTTTGCTAATATGTTCTAGATGTTCTAACATTTTTTGAAAGCTTTAAAAATACTTTACAAATTACGAATACTAAGAAAATACAAAAGAAACACTGCATTTATGTTTAAAATAGTAAACGCAAATTATATTTTAAATGATTTTTTTTGAGGCTTACCATCTGAATGAATATGCAGCTGCATGAGGTAGGTACTTGATTTGTGTAGTGGGGTTACACAGGTGCCTTCAGTGCATTTCCTCCATTTTCATGGTCCCATTTTACCACATAATATTTAGTCCACCTTCAGGTGAGCTGTTCTAATTGGGAATTAACTCTTGGAGGAGCAGGTTTTTTGGAATGTTTTTTCAAAATTCTCAGCCAGTGTTCTAGAACATCAGTTAGCTGTAGCGATTGTTACGCAAGCATTAGAGTGTTCAAGCATTAGAACGTTCCAATCGCATATTCGTGATCTTAAAGGCATACTATACAGGAATTTTACCTTGAAAATGTAATAAAATAAACATGCTAAAGCATGTCTATGATGCTCTGACAATCTCTGTCTTAATGTACTCTCACCAAATTTGTGGACCTTTACCTGTGCCTGTGGACTTTTCTGTGTGGGAATGGGTTGGCTGTGGCTACAGCACCTGTGGTTTGAACTCAGATTTCAGTGGAGTGTTTGTTGCTTACTAGTTAAGCTGCCCTGATACAGCCAAGCAAAAAAAACAAGCTGAAAGGGCTTGTTTAGAAAGTAGAGATAACCTTGGAATTGCTTGGGATGAAAACCAACGCAGAGTTGGCTTGTTTTCTGTTGGACCTGCAAGTAATGTTACCTCTAGCTATCCAACTAGCTACTTTAGATGGGGTACTCGGGGTGAGTGGGTGGGGTTGAATACGGAGGCGGAGACTTCTTTGATTGTAAACCCAGGACCACAGCAAGGCTAAACAATCCTGCATAGCATGCCTTTGAAGACATGGTTTTAGGACATAATTTACATTTGCAAGACTGCAGGGAGTGTCTGACAGGCATACGTCAAGATCCTGTTCCCGGGTCCATTCCGAATGGTCCATTTGCGACCAAAGAACCTACCTGCGTGTCATGAATCTCCTGAGTGGGGAAACTTGTGATAGCCTTTGACCGAATCCTCCATCTTTTCCACTGAGGAGAGAGGATAGGCAGCCGGTCAACGGTCCACGTGTGAAAGTTGTCCTCAGGTGACGATTGGGGCTGTGACCTACGGGCTATCTTTAGGCTCCCGCTCGAAAGGGAGGTGTGAGAGAGAGAAAGAGAGAGAGAGAGAGAGAGAGAGAGAGGAGCGGACTGACTCACACTCCATCCCTCCATCCAGCAGCGTGGAGAAATGCGCTGTGCAGGTGAATAAGTGTCAGAGTCCTGAGGGAGAGCTGGGGAAATGTGAAATTGGACGGGGGGGGGGGGGGGGGGGGGTGGGGGGGGTGGGGGGGGGGGATTAAGAGCAGAGTGGGGGTACAGATCACAGCCCGGCTGGGGCCCAGACAAGTTTTGGATTAAAGCATAGTGGACATCTGAAGGTTTGAGGGGTTCTCTCACCCCCCCCCCCCCCTCACTCCTGTCTAGTCGCGCGCAGTTCGCCTGCCTCTAATGAGAGCTTCAAAGAGAAGGGTTGTAATAAAAAAAAAAAAGAAGAAGAAGAAGTAGAGAACATCATTTTCCAGGGAGACTTGTCCCTACCTTTCTTTCCAATCATGAGAGTCACCCGCAGACCGAGGCGAACTGTGGCCCCCAGCGAAGAGAGAGATGGATGAGAGGTTTGGGCATAGGCAATCAGCTGCCTCAACTGTCGCGCTTCTCTCTCTCTCTCTCTCTCTCTTTTCTTTTTTCTTTTTTGTCCATTTCTCCTTTATTGGAATCCAGGTAATGGAACCCTGTGCGCTTTAACCTGAGATTGGAAATGTCACCTCCAGTGCGGAGGTGTCACGAAGGCCGCTGGGCCACTTTTATAGGAGTTCTTCCCCCCCCCCCCGCCCACGCGCCCCGGTCACATGACTCCTTCGCCTGCTCCGTTTCAGGACGTATGCGGGGCTAATGACAGACAGCCTGCGCAACGCACACACAGAGCAGAGGAAAGAGGGGGAAAAAAATAAAGAAAGGAGAGAGATCAGACGCTGAATGGGATGACCGTGTTCCAAAGACGGAGGAAAGAATAGAAGGGGACGCTCCGCCCGCCTCCCTTTCAGCCGGAGTGATGGACGTGTCAGCGGTCTCCCGGGCGACCCGCTCTCCCCTGCCAGAGAGAGAGAGAGAGAGAGAGAGAGGGAGAGGAGAGGGAGAGAAAGATGGAGACTGAGAGGAGAGAGAGAGAGGGAGGGAGAGAGAGAGAAAGGGGAGAGGGAGAGATGGAGAGGAGGGAGAGGAAAGGAGAGGAGAGAGCAGGGACAGACAGAGAGAGGAAGAGAAGAGAGGAGGGAGAGAGAGAGGGAGAGAAAGATGGAGACGGAGAGAAGAGAGAGAGAGATGGAGAGGAGGGAGAGGAAAGGAGAGGAGAGAGCGGGGACAGACAGAGAGAGGAAGAGAAGAGAGGAGAGAGAGAGGGAGAGGAAAGGAGAGGGCAGGGACAGAAAGAGAGAGAGAGGGAGGGATTGAGAGAGGGAGAGAGGAGTGAGAGAGAGGGAGGGAGAGTCTTCAGAGAACAGCAGGGAGGCCGGTCTTCCACTGCAGTCTGCTTCTCCATGTTAAAATTATAATGACATTAAAATTACGACAATTTTTGGGGCAAAAAAAAAAAAAATTCTGAAACAAGCCAAAGCCACAATGCTTGAAATAATTTCTCCTGTGAGGGCCATGGACATCATGCTGAGCCTTTTATTGAGAGTCTTAACTATGCTAAATTATACTGGAAATATCTGCAGTTTTATGGGAAATCTTTGAAATGTCTTTGCTTGGTTTGAAAAAACTCTTTCTTTTTACTGCCTTGCCCATTCCAGTCATAGAATTGGAATTGGATAACTTGATGTGTTCCGTGTTGCTAACGTGTCGCTAACATGTTGCTAACGTGCTAACGTTGTAACGTTCTCCTTTTGTGTCCGTTTGGCGGATCGCAGGTCCGACGTGCGCCGACGCACGCAACCCATGTGACCCCAACAGGTGCCACCCGTCCTCTCAGTGCCAGGTGCTGCCCGAGGGCGGGTACAAATGCGACTGCCCGATGGGACGCGAGGGAACCCACTGCGAAAGAGGTATGGCGAAGCCCCAAACTCGGAAAAACAGACACGACGCATATGCCTGTGAGAGAGATAAAGTGCGCCCTCAGATCAGACCAGGAGAACGTTGCTGAACGTGAGCGTGGCGTCTGTTTTTATTGTGTGAAGCCGGTCTCCGTTTTGAATTCAACCGTTTGAGTAAAGGAGGAGAAGCTTCCCTCCTGTTTTTTTTGAGCGGGAAAAGCTGAGGAGGAGGTGTGAAAGCGCTGACGGAGGCTCCCTCTCTCGTAGGACGTCGTTTCTGGAGGAGGCGTCTCATCACCTCCTCTGCAGGAAAGCAGCGTGATATTGTGTTATTCGTCTCCCCTCCCCCCCGCCCACCCGCCCCCGCCCCCCCTTCTCACCTCCGTGTCTTGACGACGTATTCTCCTCCTATGTCGGGAGCTCAAACGTGGCGAGGCACCCTGGGGGGGGGGGGGGGTAGCGTTGGGGGGGTGGGGGGCGGGCTGAGAAGCTGAATCACGGGGAACAGGCTGCTGTGCTCTTCGCCGTCGCCTCTGATTCGGCTGTTAGCGCGCGAGCCCCTCCCTCCCGAAAAAACCCTGTGGGAGGAGGGGGGAGGGGGGGGGGGGGGGGGGGGGGGGCACCAGAGGCACTGGCTGAGTCCCCCCAGCGCAATGCGAATGACGTCTTCACCACCATTTGGGCGCCAGATCTTGTCAAAAACCCCCCCCCCCCCCCCCGACCAACCCCTCAGACTCATTGAAGTTCTCACGAATGACTCAGCAAGTGAATGTCACATTCCAAAAAAGGCTGATAATGGCCTGTAGGGGGAAAAAAACACTGCTGGACGTGCTGGTATGTGGGCAGGAGGGAGGCCTTTCAGTGAGAAAGCATGAGCCTCTGATTACAACCGAAAAAAACAGGTTGAACGGCAGTCAAGCAGCGTGTAGCAGGGCTTGGGGTTGGGGTTTGAGCAAATCACCTACAGGATGGTAGAACTCCAGGAAAAGGGTGAGGCAGCCCTGGTGTGTGGTGTCTATTCGTAAAACTCCAGGAACACGATTGGGCAGCCTTGGTGTGTGGTTTTTATTCCGAAGCGCATATTTATTTATTTTTTTTGACCAATGGGAAGTGTGTAAGGATATCCAGGATCTGTCGGGCAGGACGTGCTCGTGGCCTGGTCCGGTCCGGTCTGGTCTGGTCCGGTCCGGTCCGGTCCAGGCCCTGCAGGCGCGCTGAGCGCTGGTGGCCGGTGACCGGCTGCGTGTGGGAGATGTGCGCCAGAAATAGAGCTGCAAAAAAAAGGAGCTGTCTCGTTCGTCAGCGGAAAGAAAACAGACGAGACTCACAGCGATGCCATGAGTAGACTGACCGAGCTGCCTGGCCTCACCCGTTTCTTTTGCCGTAGATGCTCGAAGATCTCCTGGCCATGTCTGTATTTTTAAAAAAAAAATTGTATACGTTCATCCGCACAGTTATTAGCACTGCCTGAGTTCCTTTTAATCTCGGCCTGATGACCCCCTCCCTAAACGCACGCAAGCTAATCCAACACAATTACCAATCAGAGGATACCGCCATTATCATGTGAACGCTGATGGATGTGTCTGTGTGTGTGTGTGTGTGTGTGTGTGTGTGTGTGTGTGTGTGTGTGTGTGTGTGTGTGTGTGTGTGATGTCTTCATCAGAGTCGCGGAATGACAGGAGCGAGGCCTACATGCCCTTCTTCACTGGAGACTCCTACCTGGAGCTGAAGGGCCTGCAGACGTACGGCAACGACCTGCAGTAAGTTCCGCCTGATAAGTTCCGCCTGACGGGAGGGAGGCCGGGTTTCATATTGTGGATTGTTTTTTTATTTTTTTAAGTGAAAAAAGCAGCATTTTTTTATTGTTAAAAAAGGTTTGAGTTTGTTGCTATGGCATTCATTCACATTACTTGCGTTCATTCATTTACCGTTGGCATTGAAATTTATTTTTGACCTTGTTTATATTTATTTTATTCATGGAACATTGCAAAATGTTTTGATGTATGTGTGTATATTTTTTTTATATTATTATTTTTTTTATTTTTTGCTTCTGAACAAAAGAATGAATAGCAGCGGATTGTGTGATGGCAGCGGATGGTTCGCATATCTAGTCACTGGATGTGACCTGCATGGATATCTCTAGTTATGCTGAACTGGGTATAATATGAGTTACAATCAAAATGTGCTGGAATCCCAGTGGAAACACGGCTCCTGTGATAATGTCTCACTCTGGATAATCTTCGCTTGTCGAGCCGTGTTGGAGCGTAGGATTGATTCGACGGACTTTCTCAAGGAGTTGTGATGGTGTGTTAAGCCGTGGTCGGGGAAAATGCTCGATCCTGATTGGCTGGAATGTCTGCTGTTCAAACCGTTTTGGGCAAATACTCGATCCTGATTGGCTGGAAGGTGTGCGTTCAAACCGTTTAATGCACGGGTAGTTCGGGTCAAGGTTATCGCTGCCTGGCCAGATGACCAGCCTACGTAACCACAGCAACACACTATGAAACAGCAGCAAGCCTAGTAAACAGCTTTGCACTGTTAGTAGTTAGTACAAGCAAAAACATTTATATTCTGATGAGGAACTGTGCACCAAAGTATGAATAACTGCTCCTTGTATTTGAATCTTTGGCAAACGCCCATGGCTGAGACCCTTTAACGCATGATGAGAGTGGGCGTTTGTTAAAACCCATTTAAAAAAAAAAAAAAACAGTGTAGAGAGACAGGAAGAATTAGGAGGAGGGAGAGGGAGAGACGTGCGACGAAGGTCGGCGGTCGGATTCCAACCGCCGACATCGCGGCTCGCACTGAGCGTGTGGTTAGCGCTCTACGGGCTGCGCCACCGGAGGCCCCCTGTTAAAAAAAAACCCTTTAACGCATCGGATGACTCCTGACTGATTCCCCCTGTAGGCAGAAGGTCAGCATCGCAGTGGTCTTCCTGGCCAACGACTCCAACGGCGTGATCTTCTACAACGGCCAGAAGAACGACGGCAAGGGCGACTTCATCTCCCTGGCGCTCAACGACGGCATCCTGGAGTTCCGCTACGACCTCGGCAAGGGCCCGGCCGTCATCCGGTAGGCCCGGCGTCGTCGCCATGGTTACGGAACCCAAGCTGCTGCGTCCTACGCGTGCGACCGTAAAAAAAAATAAATAAAATTGCGGTGCTGAGGAACAGTGCATTTGCGAACTGTGTTTATACTGTGTTATAAATTTTGCCGAGATTTTCTTGAAAATGTAGTTTTTTAAAAATGGCTTTGAACAGCACCTTAATTTTAAAAAAAATTGTTATTCGTTCATTTATTCAGTTGGAAATTTACAGAAGCAATATAGGTTGTGTAATACTATTCTCGTGTAATAATGTTGTTTGTGTAATACATGATCAGTATGAAAATCGTAATCATTTTGTAACACATAAATATATTATTTGTGCTACGCTGTTTATTTTTGGGCTGTTTTTTTCTCTGGCCTGCACCGTACGTATATTCCAAACCTGTCCCTCATCTCGGACTGTCGGGGCGGATTTGGTGTCCGCAGGAGCAAGGAAAAGATCAAGATGAACGTGTGGAACACCGTGAACCTGGAGCGAGCCAATCGCAAAGGGGAGATCAGCGTTAATAACAGGGACCAGGTCCGAGGGGAATCTCCGGTAAGACAGCGGGCTTGATGTTCTCCTGGGTTGGGTTCGCCTCCAGGTCAGGTGACTATTTTACTTGCAGGTGTCCCTCGTACTCACAGGTGTCCCTCTTACTTTTACTCTGATGAGAGTTGAGAGTTCTTCCGATGAAATGTTGCAAATGCACGCACGTGCAAGTGCTGCAAAGTACTATGTCCTAGCGTGCACTTTGAAGAAACCTTTAATGTATTTCTCGGTTGAGTTTTTTTTGTTTTGTTTTGTTTTCTTGGTTTTTTCTCAATAGCTTTCTCATTTCAATGAGTAATGTGAAGTCAAGACATTTTTGAGGCTGAGAAGAGCAATTTCCGTTGGAGTATGTAGTACGAAACTCAGATTACCTTGTATCTTGCAGAGTAATTGTTTCAGGAAAAAATTGTTTGAGCATGGTCCGGAACTTCTTTTTGATTGGCTGCAATATGGTGTCCATTTTTAAGCACACCATGGATCAATCAGTCACCTGTTGCTATGGCGCTCGACTTAGGAACTGTGACAGTATGGCTCACAGAAAACAATCCAAAACAGATACTACATGCCCCATGGAATGATAAAAAAGAGTAATAGTCTAATGCCAGAAAAAATAAAAAACATCTAGAGTAGTAGTATTAAAAACGATGAGAATTAGAACCACAGTGTCCTCTGATATACTGCCCTTTTGATGTGGTTTTTCAAGAGAGTGAAAAACACATTCTAAAACACAGTTGTGTCCTCATGATTCCGCTTCCTCTTAGCCCAGATTTGTCGAGAAGGCATTATGAATCCCGTCACGTGTTGACTGTTTCCCTGCTCGTTGAGCACCACGCTGTAATCGCTCGGCTAATATCTTCGCGCCCGCGGAACTTAGCAATCTTCCTTCCCCCTGTCCCTCAGCGTACGGGACTCGGCGCAGCCAAAACGGGCGGCGAGACGAAATTCGGGGAAGGCATTAATTAAGGATGAGACCGGTGCTCGAGCGAGGCAATTAGCGGACGAAGCCGAGAAAACATTCCGATTGAAAGCGATCTATACGCCGCGAGTCTGCGAACTCATCCAATTAGGCCAGGGAAAAAGGATTCTGGGTAACGACGCGGGAGGCTCCCAGGTGAAGGCGCTCGCGGCTCAGTCTGGAGGCGCAGCGAATTAGCCGCCTCCTTCCTGCGCGTGCCGGCTAATTGTGTTACCGTTCCGGCGGCCGCGGCGGCTAATCAGATAAAAGCCGGGCGGAGGAAGACAGAGGAAGCGAATCGTGAGGTGGCAAGTTCGGGTGGCGGGGGGTGGCGGGGGGTGGTGGGGGGGTGGGGGGTAGTCTCGTGGGAAATGAGGCTCTGCTGAGTGTGTTTGACTGTACTGTCACTGAAGTTTCTTTTTTTTCGACGAGGGAAGGATTGAGCGTTCGTTAAAAAAGGAACAACTCCCAAAATAAAGGGTGAAGTTGAAGAGAATGATGTTTTTTTTTTTTCCTGTCAGTTTTTTTTTTTTTTTTTTTTTTTTTTTTCATCAAAAAAGAATCCACCTGAATGCTTCAGACAGCGAGTGCTCAGGATAAGATGAGATAGTCTAGTGGCAAATATGTGGTCTTAGTGAACCGGAATTGGTCTTATTATATTACAGTGGTGATCTCTCTGAAATATTCATACAGCCCTATTTTTAGTAAGAAATTAACAGAATTCTCAAATTATGTGGAAGCATGCTAGGACCATCTAGAACATTGTTTTTCCATAATAATAGTTTTTTTGTGTTAAAATAATTACAGGCTGATTTGTCGGAACTTACTTCCTAAACTTTTGAGATCTTTGCATGATCTGCTCAACGGTGGCCCTGCTTGTTTTTCTCTCTCTCTCTCTGTGTTTTGCTTGGTTCTTTGTTGTGCGCACAGAACTACTGGCCTCCTCTTCTCTAACTCTGCTCTCTCTGTCAATGTTTTTCTCTCCCCTCCTCCCCCCCCCCCCTCCCTTTCCCCCCCCCCCCCCCCCCCCCCCCGCCCTCGTCGTCTCCTCTTTCTGTTTGCTGTCTGGATGTAAGAAATCGCGCAAGGTAAACGGCCGCTGTCTGATTGGTCGCTAGAAATTCCATCCCTTCCAGTGGCCCGGCCCGCTTGGATTCCATCCGCGCCTCTCATCATCTCCGATCCCATATCTCAGGAAATTAGACAGAAGGACTGACTGACGGAGCCTGGGGTTGTTTCATTAGTGTCAGCGCCCTGGTGAAATAGGGGGGGCGTCTGATAAAGAACTCTGCTTGGCTTTCACCTCAGGCTCAGGGAAAGAAAATGGGGGACGAGAGGGGGCGGGGTTATCTATTGCGCCTCAGATCCCAATGACGCGGCAAATCCTCTTTGTTTGTCCCATCCGGGAGGCCTTTACGGGCGAGATATGGACAGGAGAGACTTGTGGAGAAATGACAAGAAAGGGGGGGGGGGGGGAGGGGGTGCAAAAGCCAAACAGAGTTGTGCTTTGTGTGTCCGTCTGCGTCCACGGCAACCCCACCTCCGCTGTCACTCATCTGCACGCCGCCGCGCGGAAGTGCCGCTCACCCACGCCACCTGTCTCCTCCAATCTGCAGCTGCTGGGAACGCTCGCGCCCGTACGTCCGTCTGTCCGTACGTCAGTCCGTCCGTACAGCCCTCTCCTGGGGGGGGGGGGGCTGGGGTCCACGCACAGGAGGAGGAAGCAGCAGGCATGAAATATAGACTCTGCCCTGTCGCCATGGCGCCCCGGACCAGGGCTGGACCTGCCTTTAAGCCCCCCCCCCCCCAGCCATGGTCATCTAAGGCTTTGTGTGTCTCCACACTCAGCCTTTGTGTGGGGGGGGTGGGGGTGGGTGGAGTGGGGGAGTTGGGGCTGGCGTAAATGATAACGTCAACACCAGTACATTTGGCAGATCTTTTTCCCAGCAATTAGGCTGCGCTCCTCCTCCAGGCAATTACTGCCCTACATAAAATAAAGACTCTTCGTTTTTTTTTTTTTTTTTTTTTTTAATAAGCGGGGGGGGGGGGGGGGGCCTTCCGCTCCAAAGTCCTTACGCGACAAAAGCGGTTCCCGTTGCAGGTTGGAGAACGCTGATTTCATGGTCATCCGCGGAGCGGGCGATGTCGCCAATTAAGATTTAGCGCCCTACGGGACTTCGGAGAGATCCTGAGCGGAGCAATCACACATCCCCATTATCTCTCATCAGCAAAGCCATCCAGACTCCATAGCTGTTTTTCATTTTCCCGCACTCAAAACACTTTTGTTGGTTTTATTTCTTCGCAAATATTTTTGCTTCTCTGAACTACATCGCCATTGTGCCGACCCTCAGTCTTATCCAGAAAGGGGCCGGTGTGGGTGCAGGCTTTCATTCAAACCAAGCCGTTACACACCTGATGCTGCTAATGAAGGGGTCCTTTGCAAAGACTCTGGCGAGTTGATTAGTTGAATCTGGCGTGTAGCTGCTCGGTTGAAACGAGAAGCCCGCACCCACTACCTGCCCTTTCTGGATGAGATTGTAATGAAATCTTCGACCAATTATATGGAGAGACCCCAGGAAGAAGTTCATGAACTATTTGCTGGTGCTGGTGGTGTGCCATGCATCATTATTATAATGAAATTACTGTTCTGTCAGCTCAGCTAGTCATGTGACTTTGCCCCCCCCCCCCCCCCAGGTAAGGCTCAACAAAGTTACTCTGAGGCTATTCGAAGGGTCACGGCTTGTAAAAGGTCTGTGCGTTTCCATGGCGACGATCTCACCCTGCTGTCCTTTTTTTTTTTTTTTTTTTTTCTTTTTCTTTCGTGTTCCCAGAACCAGCACACCGCTCTCAACCTGAAGGAGTCTCTGTTTGTGGGTGGAGCCCCGGACTTCAGCAAGCTCGCCAGGGCGGCCTCGCTGAAAGACGGCTTCAAGGGGGCCATACAGAAGGTGGGAGCCAAGAGCAGGACCGAACAGGGTCTTTTTAAAACGCTCTTTAGATTTTATGTCGCTCTGCTGTGTGAGCATGTTCCAAGGTGAAGCCCTTAGAACTGGCCTTACCGACAAAAATAAAATAGTGACTTTTTTTTAGATGGGGTTGTTTTGCTTATTAAGTTTGCTTATTACGTTGAATTTACCTTTAAATATTTCACATGAATATTTGTGCTAGTGAAAACCTTGCAAGAAAAAGCTTGAGCAGTAATAATGAGCAGTTTATGTACTGTGTATGTGTGTGTGGTTCTAATGATGGAGAGGTTCTAACGAGTGGATTTTGTGCTCCCAGATCACTCTCATGGGCACCCCCATCCTCAAACGGGAGAACGCTCTGCGCTCCAGCGACGTGTCCATGTTCCCCCACCACCCCTGCACCCGGGACGTCCCGCACAACATCTGCCAGCACGGGGGCCTCTGCACCCCGATCCTGGACGGCTATGAGTGCGTCTGCCAGCATGGCTTCTCGGGGTCAAACTGTCAAAATGGTAGGGCCGAGAGCCATACACCCCCCCCCCCCCCCCACCCACTCAACCCCCCTGTAGACCCAGCCCCTACTCAACCCCCCTTGTAGACTCACCCCCGACTCAACCCCCCCCGTAGACCCCACCCCTCCCTCCCCCCCCCTGTAGACCCCCCCCCCCCACTCAACCCCCCCCCCCGTTGACCCACCCCTCCACTCCCCCCCCCGTAGACCCACCCCCCACTCAACCCCCCCCGTAGACTCACCCAGCGCTATCATCATACTATGGAAAAGCCGAATGGCATTTTTTTTTGCTTTTATTTTGATGAAGGACAGATTTTCTAATCGGACAAATGCTCTTCTCCTTTCCTTCCACATCAGCCATCATTGAGAAGTCCGCCGGGAGAGATGGAGTCCATCGCCTTCGACGGCCGGACGTTCATCGAATATCACAACGCCGTCACCAAGAGGTAAGGGGGTGCAGTTGGCCTGCTCCATCTTCTCGATTGAGATTATCTTTATACGCATCCCTCTTCTATCGAGAGATCTGTATTAATATTCTAAAAGCCGCAGTTTTGATATGGTTGATATTTCTCTAGATCTTTCTCCATCTAGATTTAGCTTTCGCAGATTGCCTCTCTTCTCTTCAGCTGATAGCTTGTCCGGATCCCTTGCTGTTCGGCAGTGGGCTGTAGGTCAGGTGTAAATAATTCGTGTTTTTTTTTCCTGCTGAAGGGGAGTCAGTTCACACAACATGATGCTTGTTCTAAGTCCCACAGAGAGACGCAGTCCCTCTGAGCATTTACAACGTTCATATCACATCGCTCCTGTTTACTTCCAACGTTAGCAAATCATCACAACGTTACAGTGCAGTTTTACTCGTCTCCCGAAGTAAGGTCACTAAGTTTGGATTTATTGCTATAGAGGGAGAGCCACTCATTTTAACCCCAGCACCCTTATTGCATTACGATAGCCAATCAGGTGTCTGAACAGGGCATTAATGTAATTAATGTTAAGTTACGCCAGCTTATTCGTGCCGTATGTTTTCCACTGAGAAACACAGGAAGTGGCACTGCCTGAAGAAAACCCAAATCAGTCCTTGTTTACACAGTGAGGGGGGGGGGGGGGGGGGGTGTCACCATCAGCTATTAATTGCTATTCAAACAGTAGTATTCTGGCTACGTGGCGCTGATAGATTTATAGTCATAATTAGCAGCTGCAGTGACTACACACTGCATTCGTTATAGCCCGTGTATGTGACCATTGGTCATTCTCTGAGACAGGCTGGTTTTTAATTAAGCAGAAATTACCTCACAAGCAGATTACAGGAAGTAGATGTGACAGATGCAGTATGTCTATTAATATGTTAATTTCTTCCTTTTTAAAATTTGGTTCCAATTGTCACATCCATGATCATTCTTAAGAGTTATTACTTGAAGTGCTGTGGTTATTGTGTACCGGCTGCTGTATTTGTATGGTGTTTGTAAGGACGCACTCAAACACAGACACACAGTCTTATTGTCCCTCCTATTGTCTCAGTCCCAATGTCTCTGTGTGTGCTCTCATCTGTACGTGGAGCTTTTCCCTGTCGGGCATTTGTACCTATCTGTCCGTCCGTCCGTCCGTCCGTCTGTCAGTTTGTCTGTCTCCCGTCTGTCTTATATGAGTGTTTCTGTCGTCTCTTTCCTGCTCTCAAGTCAACTGAACAATGAGCTCCCAGAGTAAGTAAACCTTGAAGGATTCTGGGTATTTTTCAATTAGTTTTTACATTTTGACTAACAGTAGCTTTTAGTAGTTTTGTACAACTGTTGTTTTTTTTTTTGTTTTTCTAACTTCCATTGCATATATCAGGGCTCATTTGATTTTTGTAAAATTGGGCTTCCCATGTTGTCCTGATTTTGTATTCATTGTTGAGATTTGTGGGTGTGATTGCTGTAGAAATGCATTGTGGTCCGTTTACTGTACCTCGAGCGCATGCCCGCATGACAGATGAGCATTGTGTTCACGAGTATTTGGGATAAATTGAAATGTTGACTCTGCATGCGTGACCCCAAAGTTAAGTTACCTTCCAGTAAACCTTTGCATCCTGCGACTGGATGTTGTCAATTGTAATTTAACATGAAGGAACCCAAATTTTTTTGCTAAATTTGTTCCCTTGTTTGCTACTAAAAACAGCGCAAGTGTGAAATGTTTCCCACTTTGGAAAGATTTTGACCTCAGAAGTTTTAATCCTTTCAAGAATATAGAACCCTGTTTAAAAAAAAACAAATGTTCATGCCAGTGGTTCGGTGGAAGAAATTTCCCCTTTTCGACATAATTAACTGGTGAGTAATTTCTGAAAGACATCAATCAAGCAGATCACTCGATTTACTTAAGAGTCATTCTTTGAGGATCTCTTCGAAAGTTCCTGTCCACATTAAAGCAGTGGTCACGATGTCAAATCTCCGACCATAACTTGGAGTAATTGAGCCCAGGACGGTCGGAGGAAGTGACACGTTAATCAAGGCCTTTCTCTTATTATAATTAAAAGCGCGTCAGATCGAAACGTCCCTGAGAGTTTTCGGTGCCAGTGCGATAGAGCAGCGGGCATCATAACACTCAGACTCAGACGCAAGACCCGCTCTCGTTCACCGGAGAACTGCCTGGGGTGTAATGGGCGCCACGTCGTGTATAAATGAAAAAGCAGGATTAAAATTAATCTGGGGCTGAGAAAGCTGACCGGCCCTTCTGTACGAGGCCGCCCATCGGTTCAGCATGATTTGGTTTTTCGAGCAAGGGCTCTCGCGGCTAATGAACTCCTCAGCAGACGTTAGCGTGGCGGCGCTGTGGCTGCTCTGCCCCGCGGTAATATTTTCTAATGCCGCTTTTTTTTAAACGCCAACCGAATTCGTCTTCGTTCCCCGACCAGCGCGGCGTCCCGTGAATCCAGAATCGATACGCTCGTGTCGCGCACTCAGAGGGCGGGCGCCTGATATTTCGCGTTTTTAGCTTTCCTAGTATGATTACTTAAGGTTTTTTTTTTTTGTGCTGAACTTGAATTTCTTCACTACTCTTTCAGCGTGAGTCAGATTGTAGTGAGTCAAAAAAAAAAGGAGGCTTTTTTTTTTTTGCAGCGCTGTAGAAAATGTGCAGGGGCCCGCACCTAACCAAGCACTCAGCCTGCCCCCCGTCCGTTCACCACTGTTGAGCGCGCCTACGAGGTGATTGGTGATATTACCCCCCCCCCCCCCCCCCCCCAGTGATATTAGCCCCCCCACTTCCCATCTGCATTGGGTGCTTTGCTGCCCCCAGTGTGGCCAGCCCCCCCCCCCCCCCCCCCCCTCCGGTGTAGTGAGGTCGAGACAGAGCGGTGCGGGGTCTGATTCTGGAGAATTCCACGGTGAGCCTGCCCAGCAGAGAGAGGCGTGGGGGGGTGGGGGGTTGGGGGGTTGGGGGGGGTTTTGGGGGCGGGGGTGCGTACAGTAGGCCGTTCCCTCCTCCCCAGGAGCTTATTGCATGCCCTTCACTTTCTCCCCTGCTCCCTAAGTCCCGAGTCTCTGGAGAACCCATCAGAAGAGAGGTGAGTCCCGTGTGAGCCCCCCCCACCCCCCCCCCCCCCCCTTCCCCCCCCACAAAATGGCATGCTGCCCTCATCATCCCCCGACACCCTCCCCAGCCCCAAACCCCGCCCCTCCGAGCACGGGGGTCACAGAGGCGGCAGTATGTCCCAGCGCACTTAGCGCCGTCTCCCGTTTTAGTGCAGTCGTTCATCACGCCGCTGGTACAGGCCATTTCCATAATTACCGGGGAGCGTGAAAAGCCTCCTGCAATGCAGTGGTCGGATGGTTGCGCCATACTGCCACCTAGAGGCCGAATTTATATAATCCCTCCGATGGACCTTTGGCCAGCAGTTTCAGCTTGGGGCACTGGGACCGCAACAAAGGTGCATTAGAACATCAGCACATCCAGCTAGAGCTAATTATACTTCACAGAATCCACCACTAACCAAGAGAGGCTAGAGTGTCTAATAATGGAGAGACTGTGAGCTCTGTATTAAAAGTCGTTCTTGTGTATGAGTTTATTTTTGTGTAAAAATAGATGCACACAGTGCTTGAAGGAGGCTTTTCAAGTCCGAACCATTGCATTCTGGGGCTGCGGGGTATCGGGTATAAGGTGTGCTCCCAAAGTTGTGCCGTCCCAAAAATTGTGGCTGTCTGTGCTGGGAAAGGGGGGGGGGGGGGGGGGGGGGGTAGGGGTTGGGTGGGAGGTTATAGAAAGAGTCCAGTTATCTTTCACTGTGTGTCCTCCAAAGAGACAAATCACTGAACACCACTGAACCATTATTGCAGAATCCTTCTTGCTTGTACCATTAAGGCGAGCCCTGGCACCCTTTGATTAGAGTTTAGGCAGGGCATTTAAGACCCCTCTCACATGGGCTTTCCTGAGGCCCCTAATCGGTTCTCTTGCATCCCGCGGCCAGATCGCTTGC
This sequence comes from Anguilla japonica, assembly GCA_025169545.1. Classification (NCBI taxonomy): domain Eukaryota; kingdom Metazoa; phylum Chordata; class Actinopteri; order Anguilliformes; family Anguillidae; genus Anguilla; species Anguilla japonica. The sequence goes on along the minus strand of CM045893.1, from coordinate 6,580,813 downwards.
CTCTCAGCAGGAAACACTGTTGTGGAGGGCTGGGGGGGCTGGGGGGCTGGGGGGGCTGCGGGGGCTGGGGGGCTGGGGGGGGGGGGGGGGGGGTGCATCTCTGCACCTTCCAGAGCTGAATAATTCGAGAAGGCAGCGCACAGCTGGGGTGTGCTTGTGACGGCGAAAGCTGGGGGGGGGGGGGAGACAGCGACAGCGACGGCTTGCAGTTTTGACGAAGACACACAGTGCTCGATTCTGGACTCTTTCTCCTCCGCCAGGTTAAACACCTCTGGCGTAAAAATCCACCGGAGTGCTCACCTGAACAGAATCACAGGTTTTTATTTGCCTCTTAAAGACCGGCCGAATAATTGACTCCGAATAGGAGTTTATCGATCCCTCTCACTTTAATGCGAACAGCTAGCGATGTGTCTTCCTCCCACCCATTCTTAACCCAGGCAGAACTTCAGTTTTTATCTTGGCGGTTTCCTCCTCTCTGGCAGGATGGAAACGAGAGGTGGAGCGGAGCTGTATTAAGGTCCCCTCTGCGGTGTTATGCTCTCTCTCTCTCTCTCTCTCTGCTCCTGTGTCTCTGCTCATTGTGAGTCGTTGTGTGTTTGCAGCGCTCACTCAGTTCTGTGTTAAGCTCCGCCCCCCCCCGCCTCCCCCCCACCCCGTGTCTCGTGCTGTGTTTGTCTTGTGTGTTTGCCGTCTTTGTGTCCGTCCTCCATCGCTGTCCTGTTCAGAGCTCGTGTCGAAGTCTGCCGTGCCTCAGTGTTGTCCACAGTGTTAATCTGCCTCAACACACACACACACACATGCACACATACACACACACAAACACACACACAACGCACATGCCCACCCATGCCAAAACCAGCCAACACATGAGATTTGTTTTATGTGTTGGCCACCTCCTGTGTGCTGAAGAGTAAGTATCTATCAGTGTCCCTGGCGCTGTGCTGCGTTTTCCTCCGGACCCCAAGTGTGCATAATACTCTGTCCCACTTCACGGGCCCACAACTGTTCCTGCCCCCCCCCCCCCCCTTATTATATCAACTGGGGAAGCAGCAGCTCACTCCCAAAACCCACAGCCCCCCATCAGTTCCCCCCTTCGCCGCAGGAGTCCAGGGACCAAGATCAAACAGCTGCGCGGACCGTGGCAAATATCCGTGCCCCCCCCCCCCCGGTGCGGAAGAGGAAGTGAACACGAGGCCCTGGGAGGCAGAGCAGGAAGAGAGAGAGCAACACATTGCATGTCAGCAGCAGTAGCAGTGCCAGCAGCGTCAGCAGCAGCACTGCATAGCGAACGCCCCCCCCCCCACTCACACACCACCCAATACTCCCCAGGGTACTGCCCAAACCAACCCCTCCCCCACCCCCACCACCACCATCCTCAGCTTAATCTGACCCGGAAACCTCCGGAAATTACTCTGGAGAAGCTAGAATATAGCTTTACAGGTTCATCGTTTTATCAGACATCCCCTGTCCTCAGAGGTACCAGGAGGGGGGGGGGGGGGGGGGGGGTGGTGAGAGCCAGCTGGGTGCCGTTATATAAAGGGTATCAGGTGACCTCAGCAGGAAGGGGGCTTTGTGGGATAGCAGCACCTGTGCGATGGTGATGCTACTCTTTTTTCCTCTCACACTCTCTCTCTCTCTCTCTCTCCCTCTCCCTCCCCCCATCCCCCGCGGCTGCAGCGAGAAGGCGCTGCTGGTCAACAAGTTCGAGCTGAGCATCAAGACGGAGGCGACGCACGGCCTGGTGCTGTGGAGCGGGAAGGGCGTGGAGCGCTCGGACTACATCGCCCTGGCCGTGGTGGACGGCCGCGTGCAGATGACCTACGACCTGGGCTCCAAGCCCGTGGTGCTGCAGTCGTCCGTGCGCGTCAACACCAACAGCTGGGTCCGCGTCAAGGCCAGCAGGTACGGGCCGGTGAGCCGGCCGGCCCGGCAGCGCCCCGGCAGCGCCCGGCCAGCCCCCGTGTTTGTGTTCCCAGCCGGGCTCGCCCCATTAAACTTTACGGACCCTCCCCGTTGCTCTATTAGTGGAGCGGTTTACGGAAAAGCTCCTAAAGTTTTAAGGAACTCGCCCTGTGCTTAAACATGAACGTTAAAAACTCAAGCAGCCGCTAATGGGTGCGGCGGCGGCGAGCCTGGGCGACTTGTTTATTTTAATCACTGCTGCAGGTGCGTTATTCAGTTCGGGTTGGAAAGCCGATGTATGGTTCTGTTCTAATTGCGTCTCATTTCCATTGCCTCTCTCTCTACCCCCCCCCTCTCTCTCTCTCCCTATCTCTCTCTCTTGCTCTCTCTCTCTCTCCCTCCCTCTTCTCTCTCTCTTTCTACCTCCCCCCCTCTCTCTCCCAACTCTCTCTCTCTCTCTCTCTCTCTCGCAGGGCTCTGAGAGATGGTTCCTTGCAGGTCGGTAATGAGGCGGCCGTCACTGGTTCGTCGCCCCTTGCAGCCACACAGCTGGACACAGACGGGGCCCTCTGGTTGGGTAAGCCCCTCTTCAGCATCTCCCCCGGGCTCTGCACCACCCCCCACCCCCCCCGCTGACTCATGGACTTAAATCATATGACTTTCTAACGACCAATGGGAGCACTTCAATAGAATAGGCACCCTTAAAGACCAAACTTTCTGCAACATTCAGAGATAATATTGATTCCACTCAGATGCAATTAAAGGTAATTAAGCCAACGCAGTCTCTCAGAAAGACAAAGGCGCAGGCTGTTATCTCACCGATTGCCTTCTGAGTCACTTTTCAACATGCCTTTGTAAAAGGTACAGCTTGATAAGCGAGGCTTAATGGATTGTCGCATCGATTAAAAGCTAAACGAAGCAAAAAGTTTGTGACTGGCCTTGTTAAATGTGTGCATGTGCGTGTGTGTGTGTGTGTGTGCGCACGTGTGTGTGTGTGTGTGTGTGTGTGTGTGTGCACGTGTGTGTGTGTGTGTGTGTGTGTGTGAGCATGTGGGTGTGAGTGCGAGTGTGTGTGTGTGTGTGTGCGTGTGCGTGCGTGCATATATATGAGTGTGCGTGTGTTTGTGTTTGTGCATGTGTGTGTGCACCTGCATGTGTGCGTGAGTGTGTGTACATGTGAGTGTGTGCGTGTGTGTATGTGTGTGCTTGTGTCTGTGCGAGTGTGTGTGTGTGCATGTGTGAGTGTGTGCATGCGAGTGTGTGTGTGTGTGTATGTGTGTGAGTATGTGCATGCGAGTGTGTGTGTGTGTTTGTGTGTGTGTGTGTGGAGTATGTGCATGCGAGTGTGTGTGTGCATGTGCGTGCGCGTGTGCATGTGTGTGTGTGTGTGAGATGGTGGAATGAGCACAAGTTGACTGGACCGCACAGTCAGGTTAAGCACTGCAAATTGGGTTGCCAGATTTAGAATTTTTCAAAACTGGACAACATGCACAGCTGGAAGCATAATTGCAAATGAGGTTGGGAGCTGTTGAACGGGGAGTCGAAACTGACATCGGGGGGCCGGAATCATGTCCCCGGGAGACTGACATGTGACCCGGAGCACCGTCTGGAAAGTCATTCAAATGCAAATTATTAATAATAATAATAATAATAATAATAATAATAAATAATAATAATAATTAATCATAATAACCTCGCAGTAATTTTTTTCCAGAAATTACTCAGACCGGACATTACATTGACCGGTCGGCACCACGAACCGGACCTGTACAAATAATTTGAAAACCGGGTATTCCGTTTGAAAACCAGAGATCTGGCAACCCTAGCCGCGAAGCTGCTGCCCTGCTAGAACAGGTGCAGCCGGTTCCCCGCGGCTAGAATACATTATCCTGGAGGAGCACTCGTTTCGACAGCCACTTCTGTCAATGGCCTCTTCATATCTCATTATTTATTTACGTATTCCGCTCTGACCCCTGCTCAAATGAGCCCTGCCGGTCCCAGAGTCTCCAGCACGCGTTCCCCATTAAGAGAGAGAGAGAGGATGAAAAGAAGGAGAACACGAGCTGCCTGTGCTTGATTTCAGAAGAAAAAAACATCTACACACTGCAGGAGAGAGATCATTTAAAATTATTTTACAATGATAAAAATGAACTTAGTTATTATTATTTTCATATTATTATTCATTGAATTGTATTATTATTTTACGTAATATTTATATATATGATATAATTTACGATAAATTAACTATAAATTATAGTTATTTATGCCAATAAAGCGACTTGAATTTGAATTTGCGTCCGAGAGAGAGAAATAAAGGAGAGACAGAGAGAGTGAATGAGAGAGTGATTTAGACATTTGAAATATCCAATGACAGGGATCCCCGTGTGAGACGCAGTGTTTTGGCGCTCCGTGTGTGTGTGTGTGTGTGTGTGTGTGTGTCGGAGAGTGGCCCCAGGAGTAGGGTGGGCGTGAGCGTGTGTCTTTATCTCTTTGTCTGGTGGTAAAAGGAATGGCCCAGCGGCCTGTGCCAGTCCAATGCCTTCCAGTGCCCACAGGCTCAGCCTCAAACTTAAAGCTCTCTTTGGATGGCGATGGCCTGGAGTACTTCTGCTGTCTCCTTCCACCTGTGCGCATGGATTTTTAAACTTTAGCCGCCTTTGTTGTACTCCGACTTGTGTCCCCGGGTTATATCCACAACACCAAAACATTACGCAGTCTTTTTTAGATCAGGAATGGCACGGAACTGAACATTCACAGGCAGAACATTGCAGGGGATCGGAGACAGAGAAGGCAATTGTGTGAGACCTTCACACTGTGCCTAATTACATACTTCAGCTTTTCCCCGACCACCAACCAGGCGCGGCAACGTTGGGGACTGCTGCGAAACGTAGCGAGCCGGGAGAACTTCCCGTTCGACCCGCGGAACCTTAAAAATGTTACGGAATGTTCTGCCTGTCGAACTGGCCGCCAGTGTCCATTTAAAAAAAAAATTGTTTTCTGCGCTCTGTCGCCCCCAGGTGGCCTGGAGGAATCGTCGGTGGCGCGCAGGCTGCCGAAGGCGTACAGAACGGGTTTCGTGGGCTGCGTGAAGGACGTGACCGTGGACGGCGTGGAGCTACACCTGGTGGAGGACGCCTTAAACAATCCCACAATACTACACTGTTCCGCCAAATAGCCTGGAGCCACCTTACCCGCCAACCCACCATGTCTACTGCTGTAATTATTTTCTATTTTTGTATACTTTTCATTGCTTTTTGTATTGAAAAATACATTGTTGGTTTTTTTTTTTTGTTTGTTTTGTTTTGTTTTTTATATTTTTTTTTTTGTTTTTTTTTTTTTTTTTCACCCATCCCTCTGACATGAAATCCTTCTCCAAATGTATAACACACGGTGTCGAGAAACAAACAAAAAAAAAAACGTTATGTACATTATTTTCGTCGTCTTCAAGAAAACCATGCTCATTACTTGAATTGTGGCGAAAGACATTGGCGCCGGTGTCGTCCATTTTGCCTTCGCCTGGTGCCATAGGTTCTTTCGGCTTCTGTGACCACAGCCTCCACGTACTACACTGTGAGCAGGTGCTGCAGAAGAGATATCAAACTCCACCTTGAGATCATGCGCTGCAGACTAATGTTTCCACCTCAGCTTCGCAGCAAGAAAACAAGGCATCACTTAGTAACAATCTTAGAAGTATTTTTTTTGGGATTTGTGTTCCCCAGAGGAAAGGGACAAAGAGGTACCTTAGCTGTAGCAGAAGACTGAGCTTTCTTGCAATGGATGCCCCCGTGACATACGTACCACACACACCAGGCATAGCAATCACGCCCCTCCTATTTATCAGCCTAATTTAACTTATAAATAGCTATAAATACAGTATATATTTTTATGCGTCTTTTGGATCCAGTGCATTATAGATCTTTAAAGCTAAAATGGAAACCATTCCAGCAAGAATCTGCTAAAGGAATTACATATCAGAAAATATGCATTCATCTTCTATTCATCATTCTGCAATTTAAATTTAAAATGTATTGACTATAATGAAAATACCTGAAACTGTGAACATGTTGCGTACCGTTTGTTTTAGGAACTTCGTCACTGATATTTTGCGTGTTACGTTTTACAAATAGGGGGGAAAAAATCAGATACAGTACTGATCACTTGTTGCATGCTGCTCTTAGAATTCATGTTAATTGGGTCTTGATTTTCTTTCTCTGAATAGTGCAGTTTCAAATTGTCTTTTTTTTCTGAGAAAAGATGTAACTATGTGGTGGCATACATTTCAAAGGAAACATTGTGTATTTTTAAATATTTGAAATTTATGGCATTTTATCTGCATGCCTGACACCATATTCAAGCAAGGAGACATTGTTTTTCTTATTTCTATTTTTCTTAACGTTTGGTTTTTTATTTTTCATTAAATTGTGCCAAAAGTTATTATACCCTCACACCACAAGGAGGTGCTGTAGCACAGTTTGAAGAGGAAAGAAATGAGAGGAAGAAACTGTGATGTTCAGAACTTCAGAAGGGGAAAAAAAAGAATAGGAATGAGATACTGACAATGTTGGATTGGTCACAGTTGCCACATTTTTTAAAACTGTCCACATTTTTTTTATTTATTTATGAGACATCTGAATTTTAAAAGCACTCTCTTTAGAAGTAAAGTGAGGTTTCACTATAGCTGGACTCCTTGCATCCTCCAATCTGGGCCCTAAAAACAGTGTGAATATAGTCAAACTGATAATGATTACAACACAATAAAATAACAATGCATGGGTTTGTATTGTGGAGATGATGATTTTATAACTTGTATGAATATAAATGCAATGGAATGTGTTCTGTTGGCCCAAAGTGTGCTTTATGACTGAAATACGCATTCAGGTTGATTTTCAAAGTAATATTCTAACAGTGAAAGACAAAAAAAAAAAAGACACATGCTTGTATGTAGTAGAATCAATGGTCCTGTAAAGGGTATTCATGTTTTATTATGAAGTATATTTTTTATTTCCCCCCCACGAGAGATCATTTTGTACAGCCCTGCAATTTGAAGTGTAAATTAGCAATGTGTAATTGTGGAGGTCTTTTTTTTTTAGTATTATACACTGGAACAAAGTCTAACTTGTCCTGGAGAATACACTTAAGCTTACTCTTACTTTAATGTTTCTATGTCTCAGTGGAGGGGGGAGGGATAAAATATATTTATGTATCTATATTTTGAGTGTTATTGGGGGGGGGGGGGGGTGTTCTCATTTGCCAGTCTAATGTTAGCCAAGGAGCCTGTCATTTGTGCATCAGCTATGAACAACGACACTACCCCGGCACTCACCTGTACACATGTACACTTTTAAAAAATCAGCATTACAGGCTAGAAAATGTAGCTAAACCTAATTTAATTATTTTTTACACATATTTTTTTTTGTTTTTTTTGTTTTTGTTTGTTTTTTCCTCTCGTTGTAACTGGAATAGCTGTGCATAAATTGAAATTTCTATGTGCGTTTTTGGAGGCTATTTGGATCTGATAACAAATCAGCAAAATCACTTGGGTTTGCGAAAAGAACCAGACAAGAATAGAGACAAAACGAGCAACAACAACAAAAAAAAAAAAACAATGTCTGGATGAAAAAATAAAGATTTTGCCTTAAAACCTGCAGATCATCAGACACGGGTGACAGTTGTGCCCCCACATGTCTGTGCTCTTACTTTAGACTGTATATTGGTTTCATTCACATAATGTAAAATAATACATAATGGTAATATTTATGTTAATAATAAATAAGCTCAGAGTGTCCGTGAGGTCACCCTTGTGGACAAAGACAGAATGCCACAATTTTTTTTTTTTTCTCTTCCTAATTTGTGTGTCCCAGTGGATTCCCTGCCTGGCCTTTGTACATGTAAACTAATAGCGATTGAAACGTACCTGAGGACAGTGCACAGGACAAATGTGGCATGACATCTCCATTACTAACTTTATTACTTGTGTCTTGTGTTCCAACCACCATGAAATAAAATGTAAAGAAATCCAGCCTTCGTCTTCTTTCCCCCCCCCCCCCCCCCCCCCCCATCTGTGGCTTCTACCTGATCCCAAATGTTAATATATCCCACACGCCCGTACACACACACATGCCCGCATGCGTGTGCACACACACACACGTACACCCATTCCCGCATGCACACACACATACACCCACGCCCGCATGCACACACACACACACACACACGTGCACACACGTGTATACACACACACTCAGTGGTCACTTTATTAGGTACACCTATCTAGTACCTTGTTAGGACCTTTGTAGATGCCCTTCTGCGCACCACTGCTGTAAACAGCTGTTTTTTGAGTATTTGTGGCCATTAGTTTGAAAGTCTTCCCATTCTCCTCTGACCTCTCTCATTAACAAGATGTTTTCAGCCACAGAACTGCTACTCACTGCATGTTTTTTTTTTTTGTTTATTGCACCATTTTCTGCAAACTCTAGAGACTGCAGTGGTGTAAAAATCCCACCAGGAAAATCTTTTCCCTCTTTCTCTGTGCCGTTTATCTTTTCTGCCACCCCAGTGCTTCCCCTGCAGAGAGGGAAAAAATGTTCTCCGAAACAAATCGATGAATGACAAATGATGCATCCAGTAGCGTTTGTAAAGTTTGCTGGGTTTCTCATTTCAGTTTATGAGCCAGGTACCAGTCAGACAGACCTATTCTATCAGCCTATAATGCAAAAAAATAAAAAAAAAAAAAAAAAATTTGAGTTCCTACAGAAAACTATAGGAAATGTTTCAGAAGATCATAAAAGTGGGCATCCACACTAAGTAGCAAGGTTGGCAGTAGCCAAGTCATAATATTTAGCTCGGTGAAGGTATAAGACTCTTACGTGTGCTGATACCGAATATAACACAAAGTCAATTCCACAATATTTGGTGGCTGATGCAATGTTTATTTGCTGTTGCGTTTATTTGTTCCACGCTCAGTTTAGTAGATGGAAGTCGATGCCATAATTCCACAGCTCAACCCCCCCCCCCCAAGCCCTGTTGCAGACAATTGCATAACCCCGCCCCCTGGCAGATTAACCTCTGCTGATTACCAGAGAACCGTGACGTCAATGCATCCGTGAAATCGTTGCGGTGAAGCTCGAGCCATGCGCGCACTAACATCACATACGCGCGCTCGCTGAGCGGACGCCAAATGAAAATTGCGTTCGCGCTGGTCGGTAAATGTTTTGTAAGGCAAAAAAAAACAAACAAAAAACAGCCTGTTGTATTTGTACGCATCCACAAACAATGACATATAACAATTACCAAAATATAAAAAACAAATAAATAATGAATGTATAAATAAAATAAACCCTGCACTGGAAATGGCCAACTGTACAGAACGACATGACCTTAGAAACATCAATTTGAATTTTCCCTTTATTAAATATACAGGAACACACAGAGTAACATTCCCAATTTGACTTCTTCAAATTACTGAAATTATTAATGGGTATACATGATTCTCCTTCCCAAACAGCTCTTCTCCCCTAAGTTGCAAACAATTTTGACTAATTTAAGCAGAATTTCCAAGATCTGCTTATGCAAATTGTGCGTATCTTGCATATGGGACAGGCCGTAACTGATCATACAGCCTTATCATATAAAGCTATACGTTATACAGTTATGAATTGTGTTTTCTGTAGATGTCGAGTAAGTGTGCTTTTCGAATGGTAAATGGTAAATGGACTGCATTTATATAGCGCTTTTATCCAAAGCGCTTTACAATTGATGCCTCTCATTCGCCAGAGCAGTTAGAGGTTAGGGGTTAGGTGTCTTGCTCAAGGACACTTCGACATGCCCAGGGCGGGGTTTGAACCGGCAACCCTCCGACTGCCAGACAAACAGACAAACTTACCGCCTGAGCTATATCGCCCTTCGAATGTAACCCAATTTAGGAGCTTCACTGTGCAGTTGTGCGAAGTTCTTAATATTGTGTTCTTACTTGAAGTCTGGGGGTACACATTAATGTTTATATTCTTGTAAAGAATGAATTTGTTGTCCTTTTAATTATTTCTTAGGAAAATCCAGAAAAGTGCCAAACTCTCCGCTCTGGTGTGGGATGTACCCTTTCAACTCTTACAGATACGAGGCATGCCCACCCACCTGTAGCATGCCTCCCAACCAGATGTACCACGTGACATGTCATGCCAAGTAGGCTACTTTAAGTACACATCATACAAACGTTTTCAAACGTATGTCAAGGATGTTAAAACCAGTGAGACTGTAGCCTACTCTTAAGTGCGTAACTGTCCACCGAGAGCGCAGCAGCATGAATTACGTGAAACGTACAGGAGCTGTTCAGAATATATATTACCTGGTGAAAATGTTGCTGTAATTTTAACAGTGCCATTCATCACTTTGTGCAGGTCAACGTGAAATCTAAACATGTGAACGTTTTGTGCGTAATGCATTGCACATTCGCGCTATCTATTTAAAGTTACCTGACGATTACTTACTGTATCAAGTTCCTGATCAAATCAGCGCTCTGAGTTGTTCGACGCGCAGGTGAAACTTTATCACACACGCCATGCTACTAATTCAAATTATGCACTTCATCCCGCAAATTTAACACGCCGTCGCGCGCAGTGCTGTCTGTTTAAATTCTCTGCGGTGGACGTTGGAGGCGGGGTCTATGATTGTGGTAGGTTATCGGAGTTGTGCATTGTTCAACACCCGCTCAAACATAAAAGGCGGACTCGGTTGAGAGAGGGGGGAGGACTGTGCTTTCTTCCGATTTTCCCCCATCTCAGGAATTTGACAGCTTTGGGAGACTGCAATGACGTCTCGCAGGTAAGTCAGTGAGGTGATTGGATGTGGTCTGTCGAACTTCGAACGTTTTTTACGGACTTAAGCGGAGATCAGACCTGCTCTGTGGACAAGGGTTACTCGAGGCGCGTGTTTTCCAGTGGCGCAAGCTGTTAAAACCAATATTTATACACTCTCTCGCTGCTTTCAAACACACTATCATCTCTAAGAATTACATCGCGTGCACGCTGTGTTTGCTGCGTAACATGTGTGGGATTTTTTCGTTTGTGATTTTGTCTTATTGATTCTCTTTTGGTCAGTCATACTGCTAGCAGTGGTAGCTATCGAGTATTATGGCATGAATGTCACGCGCGTATACCAGTGACAAGATGCAATTCCTTTTACTCCGTTTAAGACATTTGATCTGTTAATGGTATGCATGCCGGCTGGTTAGCTGGCTGACTGATCTCAGCTGAGCGCGCTGTACACAAATTATGCTGGCTTCCTACCGCTGTTTTGTGGAACTTTGGTGTACACGTGCGGAGCTGTGTTCGTGGTTTTTCTTGGTGTGTGAATTTATGAATGAACCAAGTGCACGACTGATTGGTTTAAAGAGCGTTGCGCATATGTATCAGGCCTGCATGAAACTTGCAATAATAACGTGTTTACATCTCCATAGGTTTACGCTTAGAAAAGTAACCCAGTTTTGGTGTTATACAACTTAATGTGAATTGAGTGGAATATAAATACCGTGTGTGATGGTCATTGACGTTGGCTTGTGTCAGCGGCAGGCCTCGTATGTACAATTACATTTTTACTATGCCTAGTTTTTGTTCGGGGTTAACCACCAGTGATAGATTACATCACTTTGACAGATTACATCAGCCACCGTTCTGTAGACCTTTATGTTGCAAATGATCTGTTTTGCATGTTGGCACTTATCTTCAACATATTGTAGCCATTTTGACTTTACTTTGGGCTTAAGGAAGCATCCTCACTGATATATCAGGCTGGGATATGGTGAAGTGTTTGCTACCCTGATGAAATGTCCACAGAGCATTTTTTGGGGACGACAAATTAAAAGCACTTAAACTACAGTGTTAGTGTCTGTGACGGTTGGTAATTCAAATCGCCTGAAACTGCATTCATTATATGCCCTGTAGAGTTTAATGGATAAACATACTAAATGTATAAATCATGGGTATGTCTGTGTACACTGTGGGGATGGGATCTGTTGGCCAGTGTGCTGGTCAGGGCCTATAAAATGCTGCTGTTTATACAGGTGGCTCTTTTCTGACGGGACCAAACAGCTGAGGGAGAGAGAAGAGGGTGTCTAGTGTGTGTGTGTGTGTGTATGAGTCTATGCATGTCTGTGTGTGTGTGTGTGTCTGTCTGTCTGTCTGTGTGTATCTGTGTGTGTGTGTTCGTCTGTGTGTGTGTGTGTTTGTGTCTATGTTTGTCTGTGTGTGTGTGTGTCTGTCTGTGTGTATCTGTGTGTGTGTGTGTGTGTTTGTGTCTGTTTGTCTGTGTGTGTATGAGTCTATGCATGTCTGCGTGTGTGTGTGTGTGTATGAGTCTATGCATGTCTGCGTGTGTGTGTGTGTGTATGAGTCTATGCATGTCTGTGTGTGTGTGTGTCTGTGTGTGTGTGTGTCTGTCTGTGTGTATCTGTGTGTGTGTGTTCGTCTGTGTGTGTGTGTGTTTGTGTCTAGGTTTGTCTGTGTGTGTGTGTGTGTATGTGAATATTATTATTATATGTGTGTGCATGTTACAGCCAGAGAGAGGCTGAAAGAAGATGTGAGAATCTAGATGAGCTTTGGAGTGAGTATGTGTGCCTATTTTGTGTCGAGTGTTAGGTCAAAATCAAGTTGACTTCAGGGAACGATACAAGCATACATGTTTGTAGCTTATGAACTGTATGGGAGGTTCTGGTGACAACTCGTAAAATTAATTCACTTTGAGCTCAGTTTGAAAGAAAGACAAAGGCCAAGCTTTAATGTGAACCGCAAGTAAATCATAAGCTACATCTGATTGGTCTGAAGTCACAGCCTTTGGTGGATGGGTGCATATCCACCTGTACATGCAGTACAGAGTAATAGCTACTTAGGAGGGAGAATATGGGAAATTTCATATAAAATTTTATAGTGGAGACCCTGAAATTTTTTCTTGTAGAGTTTCTTGTATTGAGGTGCAGGACAGGCGTTTATTGTGTGAAAACATTGCAAGAATTCAGAACAAACGGACGGGTTTTGGATTGGTTGAAGGAGAATTGCAGAAGGACGGGTAATAAGAGAGTTGGGAGGGAAAAACGAGGAGAGCTTGCATGTGATTTCAGTCTAATCCGCAGAAGTGCTTTAGTTGGAGATGCAAGTCTTACGAGCCTTTTTGACTTTGACCTTTGATGTTGGGCCCTGGGTCAAAGTCCCAGGGGGGGGGGATTTGGAGAATGGTTGAGACAAAATACACTTTCATTAGAATGCTTGACCGTTGGCCTACTTGGTGACTGGAAATCCGACTTACTGCATCAAGGATCCCTGGGACTTTCTACTGCAGTCTGGGACCTTTCAACCTGAAAACCAATCAGCAGGGCTCTTGGGAACAGCAAAGACCTCATTTGTTTTTATTATATTTCATAAAACAAACCAAATCCATGTATAACAGGCAGCTGGAGACTGGAAATCAATTTCTTTGCAGACACACTGAATGATGGAATCCAGTAAGTAAAGCCCTAAGACATGAACTGCCTCTCAAATTCATCATTGGGGCATAAAAAATGCAATTCTTGCATGAAAGCCAAAAAAAAAAAAAAAAAAACAATTTCTGATGCCAGTGCACCCATGTGAGATGGCTTTGCACCAATGCCTCAGAGCAGGGAGGTTTTGGATGAGGACAGGAGGAGGGGGGTGGGGGGGGGGGTGGGGGTGGAGTGGTGTATCTCAGGACACGAACATGAACAGCATAAACTCAGAGTTCCTCAGGCTGTCGTTCCAGGCAAGCAGGAAGGCCTAATCGGGGGGTTTCAGGCAGGAAGTAGCACTTAAGAGTTTCACTGGGTTAACATGTCAAGGACAGCTCTCACAAACTACTGGAAAATGACTAAAGATGTTAGCTATTTTCTTCAGTGCACAGTTACCCTGAGAGTGTTTGGCCAGTAAACGGTAACTCCTGATGCACCAATCAGTAGCCAGTACCCACTGTCGTTAGGGAGAATTCTGAAATCTAGGCTGCTAGCCCTGCAGAAACTTGTCTCAAGTAATCTCTACCTAACATAATTATTATCCTGAATATTTCACCTGAATATTGCAAGCCACTTAATCTGGTGTAGTAATGGAAATAAAAAAATAAGTAATGTATGCTTAATTCTTTCATTAAATTCTAAATCGGGGCTTACAGCATACATCCATGAAGTCATGGGTTAAAAATATTTCGTTAGATGCACGCTCTGCTTTAGAATTTCTTTACACAGGGCTGCTGGGTGGCTCATCCTGTTAAGGTAGTGTTCTAGTGCATGCATGGGCACCGCAGTCTATTCTACTCTGGCCCGTGCCAGTGCCAACTGTGGCCTGCTGCCCTGCTGGATGACACACACAGTTGGCTCTAGCATTGCCCAGGGATGGGGCTGTGGAATCTGTTCCAGATTGTAATCCTCCGGTTTCATGTTCTTCATGCAGTCGAGTGTCCACTAGCCAGAAATATTCATATAGTTGGGTCTGCATAGAGCTAGGTGGGCCAGGACTGCTTAGGACCAGGGGTGTAATCAGGACCTAAAAAATACTGAGGTCAGAAGATTTGGCTGGTTGTGCTCATTTTTCCCTTCAATTTTCTCATTTCATGGAGGATGAATTCTAGGGTGTAAATGCTGTACATATGGCCCTAGATTAGGCTTTAATTTTAGAAGGTATTAAAGCCCATTCATTCCCCTCCTAACTGAATTGCAGCTGTTTTTATCACTAAAGAATGAAATTAAATATTAGGCTTTGGAAGTGGACACGGAAAAAAAGAAAAAAAATATTGAGGACGTGACCCTCAGTGTCCTCAGTGGCAGTTACGTCCCTGTCTAGGACCCAGGTGGGACTCACAATCAGGTGTGCTGGTGCAGCCCAGGTAAATGGGATGCTATTTCAGTGGCTGTGACCCATCCTGGCCGCCTGTGCCCCACGCGGTCGTATTCATAAACAATACCCGGTAGTCAGTAGTAACCGGAACACGCCGGTTACTTGGACAGCCCCTGCACCTATTGCCTGGTTGAGGGGAGGCCACTTTAAAATACATGGGTTGGATGCCGGAGGATGAATCATTCAGCTGACAGCCTGAGAGCGGAGTACATGAGAGGTGGGCTTTAACAGCATTCACAGATGCACTTAACCTAGTGCAGCAACTCCCATACAGTTAAAGTATCTGTAGGCAAAATCATTTGAGCGCTGGAACTGGAACTGAAGTGTCCTGCGTGCATGAACAGCATGTTCAAAAATCTATTGTACTGATGTACGCAATTCGGTATCGAAAGTTTGCAGCCTGTGCATCGTCAAACGGACGGATGGGGTTAAATTTACAGTACTACGTTTAAAGGATGCACATTTGAGTGACCATAATGATTATGGGTATGCAGCTGCGTTATTCCGATAGAAATTACAGTAGAATTGTCATTATATGCTTTAAAGGCCAGGCAAAGATTAGATTAGTAAATACAAGGAGGGGATGGGGTGGGGGGTAGGGGGGGCGGGTGGGGGCACTGAGTAGATTGCAGAATGAGAGTGGCTGGTCGGGAGTTTAGCCAAGGATAAATGCTGAGGCTGACACAAATGCTTAGATCCATCAACGCATCAGATTTTTAAACATCGTTGATTGACAAGATATGAACATCAGTTTCCTGATGGAGCTGGAATTATTTGGGCTTTAATTGCATGCCCTGGAAATTGGATCTTTACAACATGTTTAAAATGCTGAACAGCGTCTGACCATTTAATAATTTATTTAAAAATTTCCATTTTCCCCCTCTCCCTCCCCCTATTTGGAATTGCTAATTGTGCTTCTCAAGTCACCATTGTGCCACGCCATTGGCCTCCAATGCAAAGTGCACTGCAGCTGATTGGGCCTCAGATTCCCTCTCCCTTCAGCTGTTTTCCTCATAGAGCACTCAGTGCACATAAAACCCAGCCCCAATTAGTGGGCATTACGTTGCATTACAGCATTTAGCAGATACTTTTGTCCAGGGAAACTTGCACAGATTAATTAAAATTTTTTTTTTTTTTTACATAGTATCCATTTTATATAGCTGGATATGCAGTATACTGAAGCAATTTAGGCTACGTTCCTTGCTCAAGCATACAACAGCAGTGCCCCCATCGTGGAATCGAACCTGCAGCCCTTTGCTACCACATCTCTTACTGATAGCAGCCTGTAGCTTGTGGTCAGGTCGGGTCAGGCCCCCTTTGAAAAAATATTTTAATCTCAGTGGGTTTAGTAAAAATACTAATAAAATAATAAAAACACAAGGTAGATAAATAAATTATGCAGCGGTGATCTGAGAGGAACTTCTGGCCGACACAAACCCGCTCTATCAATAATGGAAACGAAGCCCGATATGATCAGGCTTCTGACCACAGTCAGCCCCCGACAGGGGCATTTAATAAAATATTTACTTTTCTGATGCAATCCAGTTATGCTTCATTTTTGGTTAGATTTCAATGGCAACCACTGAAACCGACATTGAGTCTGGCATTCACTTTAAAGGGCCGGCGGTACGCTATATTAAAAGAGGATGGTATTATCTGTCAGTCAGTAATGAATAGTCAAAGAATAAAAACATTTTTAAAAAGTAATAATTTTCTGTATATCCATCTGTTCTTCTGTGGCACCGAGGCTGCCACACCCACCTGTGATGTAATTCTGAAATTTTAATTTCAACTCCACCAATGATGTTGATTTTTGTTGTCGGTGTCTACGCAAAACGAAGCTAGCAAACTCGCCAGATTTACCTGAGGAACACCTCAACGTTCTACTGATGCAACAGGTGTACAGATTTGTTCCAGTGTTGTGTTTCACCTTTGATAATGTTCACATCTCTAAGCATAAGCTATCGTGTGTTAGTGGTGTTTCTGGAGTCAGTGCAGTCATCAAAAGCTGATTTTGAGGTAAAGACCACAAAGCCACATGTCGGCCTTCACTGGACCTCTTCACTTATAACATATGGAGCGGGCGCAAGCAATTGATTAGATAAATGTGCCGTCAGTATCCATTGAAAATTTTAACAAAATAATGACTGCCCTAACAGCGTCATTTTTGCTTTGGGGATTTTTTGCTCTGGTGCCTGCATCTTAAATCATAGCTCCCTTTTTTTTGTAAATAAATATATAATTCACATTCACTGCTTTTAAATCGGACATGGGTTCTACTGGACCTCTTCCAATTTCAGCACAATATTTTCCCTCAAATTCAAAAATCCATATGAGTACATATTCTTCGTGATTATTACACAGGATGCTTGATGGTTGCGGTAAAATGTCTTGTCTGTGCAGAGGAGAGATGTAATATTGAATCGGCAAGGCCTCAAGGTTGTCTTTTTCATGGCCGTGCCAAGAAACTTGTCATGGTGGTGGAGGGGGGGGGGGGGTAGGACGTTTAACAGAAATCAAATATGGTGATGTGAAGAAGGGCTGTCAGTAAAACTATTAATAAATTGAAAAAAAAAAAATGAATCCCTGCACCACACTGGTAGTTCAGCAAATGTGATTCTGGGGAAGACATTCTTGTTTTTGGGTGTGGAAATTGAAATGCTGAACCATTGCATCAGTGGACCAGTGCATTATACAACTGATCAATATGTGCTATACCTACAGTATGGTCAATTTTCCTCCAATCTTCTTTCCAGGGATTAGTATCAACAGCTCTGTAATGAACAGCATGGATTGAACAAAAAAAATTTTTTTTTTAAGTCCACATTTTTATGTAATGTATAGCATTGGCATTAAGGGTACAAGAGTACGTTTACACATGGTTGTTTGTGAAACTCCCTCTTTTCACTAAATTTGGCTTACTTTGTCCTGTGTTTTTTGTAAGGTCACATGCCTGACTGTATGAATCCATTGAGACTCTTTCCAAAGCTTAAGCTTTCCTGTCCTTTGCCACATTTAGCCTTCTAGCCTTCACAAGTTTTCTGTGCTATTTTGTGACTGCAAGTGTTTGTTTTTAATACAACATCTGCTGGCACTCTTTTCAGATAACGTTTTTTATTTATTTTTTTGGTGACGCCGTATCGCGTCCCTGTCTGGGGGGGGGGGGGTGGGGGGGGGGGGGGGGGGCGAGGCGAGGCGGATAGCTTAGAGGCTGATTGCACTGGCTGGTGCTCCTATCAGGACGACTCGTACTCATCCAAATCCCAGATTAAACAGCCCCGCCCTGCCTTCGCCAGCGCTGAGCACTCCTACAGTCCCGGGCCCTCCACCCTCCCCCTCCCAACACTCATTAACCCCCCACCCCCTTCCCCCCCCACCCTGCCTTCGACTGCTCTGAGAACTCCTACAGCCCCTGCCCCTCCATCCCCCCCTCCCAACCCTTACCCCCATGGCCCCACCCCCCCCATCATCCCACCCCAGGCCTACCTATGCCTGCAGTGAGCTCTCCTACAGTCCCTGCCCCACCCCCCCCCCCCCCCCACCCCCCCTTCCTTGTGTAACTGCACTGATCGTGGATTACCAAGCTGTGAGGCGGCTAGGTGCTCAGACTAGCTCCGACCAGAATGGTGAGGTAGGAGAAATTTCTTTCCCTACTGTTGGCAGTTAGGCTGTGTTTGTTTTCTTCTCGCCCCCCTCCAGAAAAAAATCTCCTTAAGAATTTCAATTTTTGCTGTCTGGGTGTACTTATTTTTAAGCGGACACACACACAAAAAATGCTGCTATTTTATTATTTATTATTTTATTAAATTAATTATTTATTATAATTTTTTTTAGATTGGGTGATGCCTTTTGCGTCATTATTGAGGAATGGCATTGGTTTGTGACCGTGACTGATCCGCTCTGCGGAGTGTTGGGAGGCAGCTTTGGAGCTCTTGTTTCTTCTGTGTTCACCCTGCTGAGATTTCCACCGTGTCACCACAGGAAGTGAGGCGGGCTGGGGGCGGGATTCTGCCACGTGGTCACGGGGTGCAGACGCACTGGGGTCTGAGTGTTGGTGGTGGGGGGGTGGGGCTATTGAATTGAGTCACTTGTCTTCTTGCTGCGCTACCCCATGTACAGATTTGCACCTGTAGAGCGAACCATGCAACTTTGGTCACTGTCTGATGTTCTCATACAGTACTGGTTGGCTGTTTGATCCTGTTCTGTGAACTGCATAACTTTATTCATCTGTAGAGTGCACATATTCATTAATAAATATGTGCACTCTGCAAATTATTCATTGGTTCATTATTCAGGTGTTTTAAAATGCATTTACACTTGCATGCTTTCACTGACGTTGTGTTTGGAAGTCCCCATTTGGAACTACAAGATAATTAAAGCACTTGCATATGGATTTCTTGAGCATTTCATTAGTGCTATCAAAGAGTTGCACATACAGACAAGTGTGAATTAACTGACAAGTGCAGTTTCTCTTACTGTTATGGTATACAGTTATCTACTACATTTTCTGTTGAACAACAACGTTTTTCACACTGCTGTCATCCTTCAGTTCAGTCTGTGCTGTGTAGGGATGTTGACTTTTCACACATAGAGCTAAATACTTAAACGTATATTCTTTTTTTACAGTTGCATCAATAGCAGATAGCAGATATAGCCACAGGTAGTGATTGAGGAGCCACAGGTATGGATCAGTGGTACAGTGCTATGGGTTATAGCATGTTGTCTAGTGTTGGAAGGGACATGCAGGGGTGTTAGCTTCTTGTCTCCAGGGCCAAATGGGTGAAATGTTATGACCTTTCAAAAGTGCGAAGATGTCAGGCTTGTGGTAGACGATGGCACCACATTCTGGCTAAGCAATGCCAAAATTACCATGGGGTGTAGATTTGAGACCGTCAGGCATCTAGAGATGTTACATGCCAGTTGTCCTGCAGAATGAGTCTGTGGTAAATGGAGAGATATAGCCTAGCTGAGGCGGACAGAAATTTGGATGCTACAGTAAATTGTGCTTTTTCTTGTGGTATCAATAAGATCTAATGATTGCCACACTTATATTTTGTTTGACATGTAGTTTCTCCTCTCCAGATATGACACTGACTGAGGTAACAGTAACTGAGACTGGCCTGTTTGCGTGTGGCATGCGAGTTTTGCAGCGACCGATTTTAATGTTAATGTAGGGAAATGAACATAGCCCACGACAGAGTGAACTGAATAACCCCTTTCAGAAGAAGAAAACAGAAGGCGGAACTTGTGAACCTTACGTGAACCTTGTTGCCTTATTCTTGGTTCCAACAACAGCAACAACAACAACAACAACACAAAACGTGAATGTTTCAACTTTGTTGTCCCTTACATAGTTTCTCATGTCCCTTACCCTGAACAGCTGATTTAACTACCATTGTTATCACTACCGAGAGACAGAAATACAAGCTCAGTATTGGCTTATTAAGGCAATTACATACAGAAACCAATAAAAATGTTGTGATGGTGGCACTAATTTTTACGGCGAGCAGAGCATTATTGAACAGTTGAATAATTAGTCTGATTCATTTGCTGTGAGCTTACTTTCCCGTTTGTGCAATAATGCGTAATAGAGCAATACTTATAAAACTTGAATGCAGCTGCCATTTGCTGGTTTGGCAACTAAATGGTTTATCTATTAAACAAAGCAACTCTGGCTGGCGTACTCTGGGTCAGATCCTAGCCGCTGTCTCCGCACAGGCCTGTCCATGGCCTGGACTGGTAGATCTGTTGCTGTGGTGGCGTAAAAAAAATTTTAAATAAAAAAAAAAAGCTTATTCTGCCCTCATTTTCATTGCCTGTGGACAGTTTGTCAGAGGGATTAGTAAATCATGTTCTTATCTCCACATCTTCATAGAACACTTTTCCTGGCTATACAGTATAACATTATGGAATAAGGGGGAAAGGGGGAGTATCTAGTCTATGACTATGAGGAATGGGAGGGCCACAGGCAGGCTGTGTAATATTGTGATGTTCAGGCTGTGCATCTGGAACCACACACTCTTTTTATGCTTCCTGTGGCCCTCAGTGAAAGTGAAAATAATGCGATTATTATGAAGTCCAGTGTGTGTTTATGTTCATGTGTGTGTGCATGTGTGTGTATGTTTATGTGTGTGTGTGTGTGTGTATGTATGTGTGTGCATGTGCATGTACGTGTGTGTGTGTGTGTGTGTGTGTATGTGTGTGTGCATGTGTGTGTGCATGTGTGTGTATGTCCATATGTGTGTGTGCATGTGCATGTACGTGTGTGTGTGTGTATGTGTGTGCATGTGCATGTACGTGTGTGTGTGTACCTGCGTATGGCAACACACACATGTTTGTGTGTTATTGTGTGTAATATTGATGCATCATTTAGTATGGAGTAATATACATTCATGTTTTGTGGGGAGATGTGTTGTACCCGCAGTGCTTACGCAGCCTTGCTTTATCCGGTTTTATACAGCACAGTGAAAGTGGCGTAGAAAAGGGCAGTGTTTATGCCGTAACAGTCGTTGTACCGGCCTTGTGTAAGGTCATTCAGTACGTATGCATTCAGAACAAAGCCTCTTTGACCTGCGTGCACGGGAGGATTCATTTCGCTTTATTATAAATGAACAGCAAGTTAGGTTTGTAATGGCGGTTGGTAGCATCTGTTCTCATCTCGTTGTACCAGCTGAGCTACACGGCCGTCGCGTGGTAGTCTGACTTGTGTGGGTGGCACGGGCCGGCTGAAGTTAGCCTGAATAAGCCCGAGGGGATTATCATTGCGGGGATATTGGTTACCGTGCCAGCTGAAGCCCTTACTTTTCTGGGCAGCGCTGTGGCCAATCACGTGCCACCCTGTAGGATTTTCAGGTCGCGGGCAAGGTCTCGCATTGATTTGGCCCAATACCATAGCTCGACATATTCTCTGTGCCGAGAATCTGTTTTTGGGGCTGGATATGTCACCTGTGAGCTCTTACTGTTTGTATCTGTGGTGGAATGAACATTTAAACGTGACTATTCTTCAGCTTTTTCAGGTTATTGACCTTGTTTACGTACAGTAGCTTGTTGCTTGGGCTCTCACTGTTTGCATCTGAGGTGGATACAAACAGCGTATCCTACGTCAGATACATAACCTGGAAAAGCTGACTGTTCTTCAGCTTTTCCAGGTTATCCTCATGCTGTCTAATTGAAATCAAATCAGTGGCAGAAATGTGATTTATGTTTTTTTTTTTTTATTTTTTGTGGACGGTTATCTAAAGTGAATTCTAATGATAAAAGTTTAATTATGAATTCTTATCTTCAGCATTCGGAAGTAGGTGCCGGAGCAGTATCTTCTTTTGTGTTTCAGGTGGGACAAAATTCAATTTCAGTGTCTAGTCTGCGTTCCAGCTTGTATCCTCGAGAAGAGCTGCTGGAAGATATGACTGCAGTGTATTGTAGAGCGCTTGGTGACATCGTTGCATTAGTTTCTCCTTGCAAATCCGCGTATTCTCATTTTCGTGACGGTATTCCGTGGACTTTCCCCGCCTCCCCCTTCCACATGTTCCCGTATCTAATCTCCTGGCCTGGTGAGGCCCGGCAGTAATCCGGCTCAGTTGGCGGCGTTTGAAAAGTTATTTTCCTAATCTCTCTCTCGTGGGGAATGAGAATCCGCGACGCGCAGGGGTGGATCAGGGAGCTGGCGCTGGACCCAGCTGTCCTCCGCCGCCACGCCCGTTCCATCCCTAATTACGTTCCCCCTGTTCACCTGAAGCTGCTCCCCTCCCCAGCCACGTCCGTCCGTAATTACTCTCCCCCTGTTCACCTGAAGTTCCTCCCTAGCCACGTCCGTCCCAATTACTCTCCCCCTGTTCACCTGAAGTTCCTCCCCAGTCACGTCCGTCTGTAATTACGCTCCCCCTGTTCACCTGAAGTTCCTCCCCAGCCACGTCCGTCCGCAATTACTCTCCCCCTGTTCACCTGAAGTTCCTCCCCAGCCACGTCCGTCTGTAATTACTCTCCCCCTGTTCACCTGAAGCTGCTCCCCAGCCACGTCCGTCTGTAATTACGTTCCCCCTGTTCACCTGAAGTTCCTCCCCAGCCACGTCCGTCTGTTATTACTGTCCCCCTGTTCACCTGAAGTTCCTCCCCAGCCATGTCCGTCTGTAATTACGTTCCCCCTGTTCACCTGAAGTTCCTCCCCAGCCACGTCCTTCCATTATTACTCTCCCCCTGTTCACCTGAAGTTCCTCCCCAGCCACGTCCGTCCGTTATTACTCTCCCCCTGTTCACCTGAAGTTCCTCCCCAGCCACGTCCGTCTGTAATTACTCTCCCCCTGTTCACCTGAAGTTCCTCCCCAGCCACGTCCGTCTGTAATTACTCTCCCCCTGTTCACCTGAAGTTCCTCCCCAGCCATGTCCGTCTGTAATTACGTTCCCCCTGTTCACCTGAAGTTCCTCCCCAGCCATGTCCGTCCATAATTACTGTCTCCCTGTTCACCTGAAGTTCCTCCCCAGCCATGTCCATCCGTAATTACTATCCCCCTGTTCATCTGAAGCCCCTCCCTACCCTCGAATTTAGCCAGGACACCGGTGGAAACCTAATTTGCTAGTTTATCTAATTTGCTGTCTCATACTCTTCAAGCTGTGTTGGAGGTGTGCTGACATGTTTGTCCTGACTGTTCCTTCAGAACCAGTCTGAATTCAGGAACACTGTATCAAAGCTCAAGGTCGAATGTTCTCCAGTTCACTCACTTGTGCTTGCTCTTTTCACATATTTTCGCTTTTATTTATTTAGTTTTGCTTTTTATACAGTTTACCTATATGTTGGCTCATTACACTATATTGTAATTTCTTTAAAAGGTCATTTTGCTGACCACCACCTCAGTGTTTACCTCAACAGGTCGATGTAATATTGTACAATTGTACAAATTTGGTGGCCCTGGATTCTGTTGTTCATTTTTATTATCTATGTCAATCTGTGCACTCACCATCTAATGCTTCATATTGAATATTTGATCTTGGGGCATCAGAATTCACTTAGTTTTGATAATGTGGTGTATATTCATGTTTTGCATGACTCACCACTTAATCTTAATGTTGAAAGTCAAATATTTCCCACACAAGTTGACTCATTGAAGGCTGACAATGAGATTCACTGGTTCATTTAGCACATTTGGCTACTGTGAATATTATTTATTTATGCAATATGAAAAGTTTGGTGTCGAATTTGCATCAGATCATTTTCAGTCTCTGTTTTACTTCATTTTCCTGTTTCATAAATAAATAATATTCACATTTGGCTTCTATGAATATTATTTATTTATGCAATATGAAAAGTTCAGTTTCACATTTGCATCAGGTCATTTTTATACACTGTTTTACCTCATTTTCAAAAAATATGCAAAGCTATACAAGGCTTTCCGAGGTCAGTGTGTTTCATAGTTGATTTTCTTTCCTTGCTGAGAATAACCTCTAATGTATTCATTCCTGACTGATAGTAGGTATGTTTTTTGTCACAAAATGACAGAAGGAAAAAAGGAAAAAGGATGTTTCTAACCCTTTATGACATCAAATAACTCCAAACACGCTGACCTTTTTCTTGACTCTTAACGGCCGTGACAGAGAGTAATATCTCCATTCAGGCTGATCTCCCCTGTGGACCGATGTGTTAATTCATGATCGATTGCTCTGGTCTGTGGATTGATAACTGTACTCCCTGCTCAGCGGGCAGATGTTGTCACCGATCCTTTCGGCTGAGATTTATGTAAGGATGCTGTCTTACTAAGGAATTAACTGGATAGTAACCCCCCCCCCCCCACACACACACACACTCAGAACACGGACGATATGAAAAGATATGTGGTGCCATGAAACAGCCTTGGGGTCGAAAATGGGCCCTGCACCTGTCTAATGTGTGGACGGTAACATACTGTATGCTGGAGGAGACCTTTTCTGTTATACAGTTTGATTGATGGATAACTGATATTTATTTGAATGACCATGGGTGTTTAAATTATGAACCATAGCTGTTGTAATAAAGTAAATGTCCTGGTGAAGTATTTGTAGAATGCCATGTATTTATTTTATTTTTTTTCAGAATGCTCATGCTACTACTGTATGTATTCTATACTTTTGGCCCAATGACAATTAGGCTTAGTCATAAGAAAGGTCCAATAGACACAGTTATGCCCATAGGCAATGTGCATAACCTTAATTATGCCTCATTACGGTTCCAGCTGTATAATCCTTGATTTGTTGATGCTCAAGGTAAAAATCTGTATTTTGGGGGGATTTAGTGAAAAATTGAGGGGAATTTAGTTGCGTATGGATTACCACCAGTGTGCTGTGGGCTGAATAGAGAATTAAGAAAAATGCAAATAATTTAATATAGGGTTTCGCAATCATTTGATGATTCTTCAAAATGAATTAATTTATGTGAATTATACAGTTTTGTGTATGGGTCTTTGCCGGGGTCTTTGCCTTCGTATTTTGCTGTGTGGATCTGCTGTATGTCTTCTGGAACAAAAGTGAGGGTGTCTGGCCGGACGCTATCTCATGCTCAGGCTGTGTCGTTGTAAACCTCAGAAGCGCACTCTGCTGTGGACCGAGATGGGTTTCACCCGTGCCCAATCTCTTAAAAACTCCAGACTCGACCTGGTCAAATGAGTCACCCCACCGAGCAACCAATGGCAGATTTGGGGCTTTACCGTCCATGATGGGGGGGGGGGGGGGCAGCTCTTGATGACTTGCCACTCTGTCTGGAGGGTTGGACTCCTTTGTTGGTGCGGGTTTGCTCGTGTCTGGCTTGGGGGAGAATCTGTCTGTGGCCATCCCCACTTTTATTTTCTTGGTACAACAGGATGTTTGTTCTGATCTGTGCATATATGTATATATATATTATATATATATATATATATATATAGTAATTATGTGGCAGGGTTCTTTGTGTCTGGACTCCCACTGCATTAGCCTGCTCTCTCTATTAGTGGACTTGTAGGACTGATTCTGATAGTGTGCCTAAGGCAGTAATCTCATCTACAGGGGCACTGGAAAAATAGCCACACTGTCAATTCCTCACATGTCTGTTTGTACAGGGTGGACATGCTCCAGTGGTCTGGAAAAAGAGATAAATCCTATCTTATGATGTCCCCATTCTCCCCTTCATACAGCCCAAGGTGCTGTTAAACAGCCTTTCCCTGCTGCCTTGTCACCTGCTCTGTTTTGGGAGCATCCCATTGGGCGAGACGGTTTTGATGAGACGGGTCGACAGTTTCGATGGGACGGGAAGGTTCGCCTGTCAGTCTCGCTTGCGATTCCACATTCACCACAATGTCATTCAACTGGGCTTTTTTTTTTATTTCAAGGCAGTTGCAAACTTATTTCTTTATATTCTTTACTTGGCTATGAATAGCCTAACTGGACGAAATGAGTATTGTACCTTATCGAACCTGTGTTTTGTAGTTCCAAAGACCTTGGTATGCACTTTCGCACGTCGCTTTGGATAAAAGCGTATGCCAAAAAATGTAATGTAATGTATATTAGATTTGTCAAGTTTTGTTTTTTTCCTTTCTCAGTCTCCCTCCCCGATTTGTAGGCATATGAAAATGGCGGGAGTTCCATCGCTTTCGCTTACCCTTAGGCATGTGACCCAGCTCGCGGTCCCGCCCCAGACGTAAACATGGCGGCTGTTGCGGCGGTGTTCAGAACCTCGGGGGGGGGGGGGGGGCAAGATAAAGACATAATCTCAGAAAGCAGGGCCCTGCCCCGGGGGATCCTGGTCAGATCACTGGGTTAAGCCGGATTAACCTCTGGCCCCTACAATTTGCCTGGGATAATAAAAGGCCTTTCATTTCTACTCAACTTTTTAAACATTTTCATCTTTATTTCACCGTTTTTAAGCGCGCCCTGCTGAATCCTGTGATCTTGCGGAACATTACCGTTCTGATTACGGATTTATCAAGCATGAGATGTGAAGATGAATTACAGGTCTGAAAATTAAAATGAATGGTTCATGCAGTTTTCTTAAGTTTTTGCCGGCTTCGACGTCTCAATAAGCAGAAGCAGATGGGTGGGCATAGTCATATTCTGCTGTTATGTGACCCTGGGAAATATTGTATAAATATCTGATTAATGTATCCAAAATGGATTGGACTTATGTTAAAATGAATAGGGTTCCTGGGACGTTTTTTTAACACTTGTCTGAGGCTAGTTTAGTTCACAGTTCGCCTTTAAGTGGATTAGGGGAACCATAAAACACAATGGCTGTGGTGTGACATTTTGTGAAGTCCTTGCTTTACTGTTACTGTGCTATCGTGTTGTTTACTTGCATAACGTAGTTACGTGTAGCTTTGGCCACACTACGCAGCTACACTCCCACTCATAACCTTCTGTTACCGAGTCAAGTTCCCCAATCACCAGTACACACACAATGAAGCCAAGCCAGGGTTTCTGTGATTTGATTTTGTTTGTTTCACAGAGTGCTTAGTTTAGACCCTTGCTGAGTGCATTTGAAATGCACTTGAAATGGGTAATGTTACTATTCCCTGCGGAAAGCATGCACTGTAAAAACTGACCTCAGATCTGTGCTGTCTGGGGGGACTCTTCTGGAAACACAGGTCCTGGTAGCAGCACACAGGATTTTAGGGTATTTTCGGGATCTTTGTGTGAAAGCGCAGTGTGTTTTAGCGTTTCTGTTCTGTGTGTCAAGGGGCCTCATTACGTTTCTGTTACCATCCATCCTACCCTGACTTTGCGCGGGCCCAGCCCCTGGAGGATGGGCTCCCCTCCTACCTCTGTTGCCAGTTCCTCCTGAGATTTCTTCCCTTTGGGGAGTTTTTTTTTATCCTTAGTGTTTGAGTGTTTTTCTCCCCGCTGGGAAGTTTTTACTTCACTTTCTTGCTGTGTGGGGGTTCAGGCCTGGTGTTTTTTTTTTTTTTCAATTTTCCTTCTGTTACTCCGTAAAGCGTCTTTCTGACAGCCCTCTGTAAATAAACAAAGCGCTATGCAAATAAAATGCATTTTAAATTTTGATTTTGATTTGAAGGTGGTTCCACCCCAACATCACTGGGACGGAGGCGGAGCAGATCCTGCTCACACGCGGGGTCCACGGCAGCTTCCTGGCCCGGCCGAGCAAGAGCAACCCCGGGGACTTCACGCTGTCCGTCAGGTAGGGCGCGGGGGTGGGATAGATTTTTTTTTTTTTTGGAATGTTTTTTGTCATTGTTCTAGAACTCCACTGCATTCAGTTCCCGGTAGCGATTGTTGCATCAGCATTAGAATGCTCAGTTACTGTAAGAACACTCTGATCACATGTTTGTGATCTTACCTTTTGGTTGAACAGTGGGGTACGTTCAGTCTAACTGCAGCACGCTTTCTGTTTCACTTTGGGAAATATTTTCCTGTCACTTATTACGTAACTTCTCATTTGTTGAGTCGCTGGTCTGCTGGTGCTGATTGTCAGGCAGAAATAAAAATGAAATGAAGACTTTTTCATTTTGTGAGTATTTGTGTGTGTGTGTGTGTGTGTGTGTGTGTGTGTGTGTGTGTGTGTGTGTGTGCAAGGTCGTGTTTCTGTTCAGCAGTGCACCTCCCTGTGTCTGAGTTTGCTTCATGATGAGGACTCTTATTTGTGTTTGTGTGAACTGGATGAGCTGTCTATTTGCTCTGCTTCCTGTTTAAACAAAGCTAATTCTTGATACGCGGTTGAATCAGTTCCTTTGACTTTCTGTTTTTCTGTAGAGACCTCCATGACCTGCTTGAAATGAGTGTAATTATTGCCTTAATTGAACAGAATGCAGAATCACAGCTTGTAAAAAAATAAATAACTACTGCTTAATGAGTATGAGAGAAAAGGCTTTGATTGTGTGGAAATTGAGTGTTTTCCGACTTATTCAACCAAAGCACTTGATATCCTGTCTTTTGTATTGGGTCTGTTAAGATTTAGCTTGCTGGATTTCTTCCATGTGAAATGTGCACAATATTGAATCCGACCTTTACTATTCCTTAGAAGAATACACAACTAATGGACAAATCTGCGAATTGTGCTCTTAGTCTGCCTTTTCTTAAAGGTCACTCACAGTAGGGAGTTAAGGATATAGGCTACCAATTGCTTAGCCTCAAATTATGGTGAATGTTTGCAGTGGTGGCCAATCTGTTTGGATGAACGTATTTCTGCAGATGTTGGTATGGCCTGAAACTATCTGAAGACGCAGGCTGAAAAATGAGACTGGTTATGGTGGTTAGAAACAAGGAGCTCTTTTTTTTGGAACTTCTTTCATTCCGTCCCAGAAGTCACCTTTTCCGTGTTAGCTCTTTGATTTACACAGGTGCAATGGATAGCCCTAGTCCCTGGAGTAGGTGGCTTGGATGCATATTTAAGAAGAATCTTTCAATTAACCCGTACCCAATGAGAAACGGTAGTGTTTAGCCCCTGTTGTCATTCCGATGGAAGTAACATTAGCTGTGATTGGTCAGGAATTTGCCAGCTCAAAAGCTTGACACGAGCTCGAAGTGCTTTTGCAGGCCACATTTAGCAGTTGTGTTATCTTGGAATGCGACATCTTGTGGGGGGGGGGGGGGGGGGGGGGGGGGGGGGTGCTGTAAGGATTTGTGGGATGGTTGGTGGGGGGGGGCAGTTGAGGTCAGGTGTGTGGGCTAGCTGGGGTCTTTAAAGCAAACTGAAGGACTGGAGGCGGAGTCACGTTGGGGGGGGTGGTGCATTGTGGGATATGGAACTGACAGGATTGAATACCAGCTCCAGGGAACGACAGGAACGGCGGGGGTCAGCGTTAGCGGCTAATCGCGTTTAGCCCTCATGCAGGGACCTGTCAGCACAGACACTGTGAAATCTCAGATCCCTGTTGGCACCAGTGACACCTTTACCCCAACATTGGTGGCACCAGTGACCCTTGACCCCGCCCTCGGTACTGCACAGGCACATGGCTGTGAGAGAGTAGCCTTTGAAGGACTGACAGAAACAGAAACGAATGCCTCAGTGGCTCAGCTTAAAATTCACCCTGTAGCCTGTCTTCACGTAAACTTTATGAGCTGGAAAATATTTGATGGATGCTCTAAGCGCAGCTCTTAAAAATTGTGGCCAGACTTTTTTAAAAATATATTTTTTTTCTTTGTGTCCTTTGCCGGAGAGAGTTAAGAGACGATGTTTGAGAAACGGCGCCGACATTAGCTGAACGCATTGACGTTTATTACGTTTTTTTCAGGATGTTATATTTTACCTCGAGGCAACGTACAGTAAGCGTGTTTTGCACTCGCTTGTATTCATGGACTGTGACCAATATGTGTGCTACACCTGAGAGGGGAAATTGGGTAAAGATGCACATGGGAGGAAAACAAGATGGAGGAAAAAAGACTGGGAAAAAAATGATATACAGTGCTGTAAAAAAAAAAAAAGTATTTGCCCTTTTTGCTGAATGGTTTCAGATGTTTAGAAAAAGTGTAATATTAGACAGAGGGAACCTGAGTAAAACACATTTTATAGGCCTACTTTTCACACACTGTTTGAGAACTTTTTTCATTAAAAAAATGAAATTATTTTTAAAAATGTGTTTTGTGCTTACTCCGTTTCCCTTTGTCTAATATTACACTTTTCCTAAAGCTTTGTCATTGTAATCTGAGATCTGAAACGGTGTGACAGATGGGTAGGAACAGAGGGAAACACAGGAAGGGGGCGAGCACTTTTTCGTGGGACGTGTATGGCTCTGTGTACCGAGCTGTTTTCTCTCGCCTCCGAATCGTGATAAAGATGTAGATCATCCCCCCCCTGTCCCCCCCCTTTCCCCCCCCCGTGGCTGGAAGTGTTTGCGTGTCAGCCGACGCGCCCCAACGCGTCCCGACGCGTCCCAACGCGTATCGTCTTCCCATGGCCCTGTCTGACCGCGCACCTGCGTTTGACCCCTCTGATGGCTCACGGCAGCTGCAGGGGGTGCCGGGGGGGGGGGGGACCCAACACTCTGAGGGGGTTAGGGAGCTTCCCCCCCCCACCCCCCACCCCCCCCCCCCCCCCGCAGGGCCTCTGCCCCGCCCGCTAATGACAGTATTCCCAGACGCCCCCCGGCGATGACAGTGTGGGGATATCTGTGTTTTTAAAAGAGGGTGTCGCTTTTCATTAGGAGTGTTTGCGAGCCCAGGACTGCTGTACCGGGAAGCCCAAAGATGGAGTCCCTCCCCCTCCCTGCCAGTTTATCTTCATCATGGAAGCCCTTCTCCCTCTCTGGCGCTCAGTGTCTTTTTGCTCACATTGGATTTCCAGCTGAATTATACTTGCATGCCTTTGTGATTCTCTCTGCCTGTCCTATCAGAATACCTATCATTTATTTCTCGGTGCATGAGCACACACACACACAACCTACACTTTGTTCAGGTGGTGCTGAAAAAGTAATCTGCTGTTTTTTAGTTTGCTGTTTTACACATTGTGGTCTAGAAAGGGTGAGAGAGAGGCAGAGAGTGAAATGAGTGTTTATAGAGTGTGCGTGTGTGTGAGTGTGTGTTGTGTTTATAGTTTGTGTGTGTGTGTGTGTGTGGGTGTGTTGTGTGTAGAGTGTGTTTGTGTTTATAGAGTGTGTGTCTGTTTGTGTTGTGTTTTCAGAGTGTGTGTGTGCGCGTGTGTGTTGTGTTTTCAGTGTGTGTGTGCGTGTGTGTTGTGTTTTCAGAGTGTGTGTGTGTGTGTGTGTTGTGTTTTCAGAGTGTGTGTGTGTTGTGTTTTCAGAGTGTGTGTGTGTGTGTGTGTTGTGTTTTCAGAGTGTGTGTGTGTGTTTGTTGTGTTTTCA
This sequence comes from Anguilla japonica, assembly GCA_025169545.1. NCBI lineage: Eukaryota > Metazoa > Chordata > Actinopteri > Anguilliformes > Anguillidae > Anguilla > Anguilla japonica. Next base: position 6,549,276 of record CM045893.1, on the reverse strand, counting down.
GAGTGTGTGTGTGTTGTGTTTTCAGAGTGTGTGTGTTTGTGTTGTGTTTTCAGAGTGTGTGTGTGTGTGTGTGTGTGTGTGTGTGCGTGTGTGTTGTGTTTTCAGAGTGTTTGTGTGTTTGTGTTGTGTTTTCAGAGTGTGTGTGTGTGCGTGTGTGTTGTTTTCAGAGTGTGTGTGTGTGTGTGTGTTGTGTTTTCAGAGTGTGTGTGTGCTTGTGCATGTGAATGAGAGGCAGACAGAGGCAGCAGGCCTGATTGCTAATACAGAGCCCTGGTTCTGAGTCTGTGTCGGCACGGTTACTGCTCTCTGCCCGCGCTCCTCTCCCCCTGTGACAGTGCCTGGCTATTTACCAGCGCCTGACCGCCGGCATCCCAGCCGACCGCCACCCAGCCGGGTCTGATTACAGAGGCCTTAGCGTGGTGCCGGGCATGCTGGGAGAATGCTGGGGAACGCTGGGGTAACGCTGGGGAACGCTGGGGGAATGCTGGGGAATGCTGGGGGAAGGCTGGGGGAATTCTGGGGAACGCTGGGGGATGGTGGGGGATGCTGGGGGAAGGCTGGGGGAATTCTGGGGAACGCTGGGGGATGGTGGGGGATGCTGGGGGAATCCCAGGAGCGACTGCCAGGCCTGGACTCTTCCCCTGTGTCCCGTGGTGCCTCTGTCCAGCTGGAGCCGCGAACTGACTGATTTAAACGATCAGATGACAATGAATCAAATCATTTGATTTGATTTGATTTGATTTGAATCAGTTCTCCAGTTTCATGTTCTTTCAGCATTACTTTTCCTGGTCTGATTGATATTGCCATGGCGACTGGCAAAACCTCAGTAATCTTGTCCATAATTAAGATATTGGTACTGTGTATTCATTACCACATGATGTGCAATCGAGATGAATAACACTATGGAACATTGTAATATTTGCCTTGATCGCACAACTTTATGGTAAAGGACATGATACAGTAAAAGGAAATAATATTCCGTTTTCTTGGTAGAGTTGTTTCAGGTGTATTGAATGTTATGGTCTGGTGGTTGCAAGGATTAGTGAGTCAGACAAGCTTCAGTCTTGGATATTTTATGGTGACTCAATGTAAAAATCTATTCTGTTCTCATCCACAGTGAAGTGTGATAGGTTATCAGGGTCAAACAAAAGCATCTCATCCTGAACTAACACAGACTGTAGTATTTGAAGTCTGGCACTGACTGATCTTGTTCTGAAACTTTCTCTCCTTTTGTTACCCTAAAGTAAAATACGTAAACTTAAGTTTCTATCACAAAGTCTTTTTTTTTCCCCCAACCTAACCCAAGTGATCAACAAAGGGTACTACATCAGCATCAGTAGCAGTTAGTGGGGAGATTGTAATCCTGCCGATTTGCCAGCCTCGTCCAATGGCTGACAGGGCTTTCAGGATAGAATGGACTGACCAAAAAAAGGCCCCAGAGATTCCGTTCCTCTTACCTCTTTTTCATTCCATTAGGAATCATTGCATTCCCTCGATTAACCTCTATCACCTAAAACACAAATACTAGTCTCCCTGAGTCGATGCTCTTGTCCAACGGCTGTGGATCTGGCCCCGTAGAGCCATTATAGATTAATTGAGAACAGGCTCCAGTGCGCGTAGAGCACCCTCTCGAATCTGAGTGGGGATGGGGATAAGAGAGGGAAGCAGAAACGACGGCAGAGCCATTAAGAAAGATGCCGTTGTCTCCTCAAACAAGCGGCCCGGTTTAGATAAGGCTGTCTGTGTTTGTTCCCAGGCTCGGTGCCCCGCTGTGCTGTGTAACATGCAAACAAAGGGACAGCATCATCTCACTACCTCATGTCCCCCTGCTTCTCCCTCTCTTATCCGCCATTTTGCTGGATGGAGTGTGCACTGCTGCTAAAGCAAACCGGCCAAACCCTATGGGCTGGTTTCCCAGGCATGGATTAAGCCTGGTCCTGGACTAAATTCTGTTTTCACTGGAGGTCTTCATTGAATTTTTCGTTTTCGTTTAGTCGAGGACTAGGCTTAATCCATGTCTGAGAACTCAGCCCTACAAGTCCCAAGGAAAGCTTGCCTAGCGAGTTGCTGGATAGTAGCTCCATAACAAAGAAATTGCATTATGATGCAGTGGGCTGAGCATGGGAGACCTGTCAACCCTTTGGAGAGTGTGTTTTTTGGAATGTGTTCTAGAATTCCGTTGCTTTCCGTTACCAGTAGTGATTGTGACATCAGTATCAGAGAACATTCTAATCACGTATGTGATCTCACACCTTCAAGGGTTAAAGTGCATGATGAGGTGCATAAGGATTCCAAAAAATGCTCAGATATCAAAAACAAAGAAGAAGAATGAAAGCCGGAAGATGAACAAGGAAGTAGTGTCAGGCGGACACTTATTTTACATGCTTATTTTTCCTTTTGAAGTGTTTTTCATGGGGATCTTTATCGTTGTTTTTATTAGGAGAATAATTCTATACTGTTCTACCATATCTTTGACTTTTTGCTCTTTGTAAGCCATTAGCATTTTATTAGTGACTGAAATTACAGAGTGGGCCTTCAGTTGCAAGGGTAATATTTTTTCCACTTTGTGTTGGGATGACTGCCCCTGGAATTTCAGGTATTTAAAACTTTATTTTAAATGGGATGATGTTTTCATCAAAGCTGATCCCCACCCCCCACTGCAGAATTGGGCCTCCCTGGCTATTTAAGGGTAGTCTAGGCCCTGGGGATGAAATGGAAATGTCCATTGTCCAGCAGTGTGTATAGATTTTCCACCCTTATGCAATGCAGTTGACTCACTTAACCTATTAAATGCCCAGAATGCAGACTGGCTCTTCTATGTAGATCTTCACAATTCCCATGACTAATAGCCGGTGCTGAAATGACTTTTGCTCAGAATGTGGAGGGGTCCTTTAATTTGAATTTTGACTGGGTAGGAGCTGGAGTGGTGTATCTGGTGCATATAGCTCAGGCCTGTCCAACCCTGTTTTTGGAGATCTACCGTCCTGTTGTTTTTCACTATAACCCTAACAAAACCACTCCTCATTCAACAGCTGGAGGTCTAGCCAATTAGTAGAATTAGGTGTGTCAAATTGGGGTTGAAATGAAAACCAACAGGATGGTAGATCTCGAGGAACATAACTGAGCAGCCCTAATCTTGGAGATCAGGCTCTTACAGAACTGTCCTAGGCACTGGAAGGAAACAGTTAAAATGCATTCTGCAGTAGACTCAATAGGGCAATTGTGCGTGGGTTTTTTTTTTTCCAGCTTCTAAAGAACATTGCTTTGGCAGTGAAATTGGTGATGAACTCATGCTGTTCTAAAGATTAAAAAATGAGCAAGAGGCATCCTGGAGCAAAACAGATTCAGTCAAATTGCCCAGATGTGACCCTCCTCTCTGTCCTCGTACTACTGGGGTAAAGAAGGTGATGTTCTAGAAAACGTGATAGAAATATGCAAATGAGGTAAAAATGTCAGGCAAGGCAGAGGGAATTGTTCAGTTCTGCTCTCATTTGGCTGCCATGTGTCCATCTGAGGGGGAAGACCAGCCAGGGTGTGTGTGTGAACTGCCAATAAGGAGACAGTGCTGATGGAGCATGATTGGTGGGTGGGTTGCTGGGGGGCGGGGCTTGGAATGGGTGTGGATGTGATGTTATGCAACGCGATCTTGTGGGTTGAAACGTTGTTCGTTTGCAGTGAATCACCGAGTGCATTTTTTTTTTTTTTTTTTTGAATAACACTTCGGCATCCTGCAATTTTTCATTTTCCGTATTTGCTCTTCTGTAGCCAAAGGATGATACATATGATTGGGGGCGATTGCAATAGCCATGAAGGCACAACCGTGAGACTAACAGAGGATGTCTTTACATTTCACACATTCATATAGGCCCATTCAATGCAAGCAAGTTGAAACGGAGGCCTTAAACAGTTCTAACGGTCCACCAACAAGCAAGCTAAGATCTCCATGGAAACAGAGGGACGGGAAGAGAGCGAATGAGAGAGAGAGAGAGAGAGAGAATAAATATAAAACACAAACACAAAAAAAAAAATATTGTAATGTAAACCCAGTGGAGTGTGTAACTCTCGTTGTGTTTTACAGAATTGCATTACAGCCTTCTGCGAACAACATAAACAGCCGTTCTGCCATAGCTCAGCTGGCCATTAGATTACACCGATGAGAGGCTCTGTCTTCCACCCCGCCCGGAACACTGATAATGCAATTACAGAGTTAGGAGCGAGCGCAGAATTATGAGGGGGGGGGGGGGGGGGGGGGGGAAAGAGAGAGAGAGAGGGTGAGAGAGAGAGAGGGGGGGAGAGGGAAGAAAGAGAGAAAGAGAGAGGGTGAGAGAGAGAAGGAGGGAGAGAGGAAAGAGAGAGGAGGAGAGAGAAAGGAGTGTTGTGATGTATTTCACTTCCTGATGTGTTCTGTGTGTGTGTTTGTTGTCATGATTGGTTGGAGTGTATAGCTCCTTGCATCAGGATGGACATTATTTTTTGTCACATTATCACCGTAGAAAATCTGATTATGTGCAGTTGTATTTTTGCTGAAAGACATGCATGTACAAGTAAAAAAAAATGCTAAAGTTTTGGGACCATGCCACAGCTTTTGTCTTGGTGTTGTGGGCAAAAAAAGGCCTGTTGTGTAAGGTTCTGCCCTCAGGTCAAGGAGGCTGTCATGTCTTGGTTCATGGGCCCAAAATTTCTGGTGTATGCTGGCATTATTCACGGGTTAGGGCTGTGACACCGTTTCCCCACAGTGAGCATCTGTGTGAAGTCGAAATATATTAGTGCATATTTGTGTGTGTGCGTGTGCGTGTGTGTTTGTGCATGCGTGTATTCGTGTGTACGAGTGTGTGTGTGTGTGTGTGCGTGCAGGTGTGTGTGCGTATGTGTGTGTGCGTGTGTGGGTGTCTGTGTGTGTGTGTGCGTGTGTTTGTGCATGTGCGTGTGTGTGTGTGTGTGTATACTGCTGTCAGCATTGATTTTGTCTCACAGCTGGTGTGCTCGTGGTTGGGGGCGCTGGCTATGATATCAACATGTCAACAGAAATTAGTTTACTTTTCACGTAGTTTGCATCCTCCGTCATGTCCATGAGTAGAATCGATTGGCCAGACTCACAGATCAACTTTTTATTGATTTTAGGATAACTGGAGTACTGGTGTACTGGTGTTTGTGTGTGTGAACGCACGTATGCACTGTGCATGCATTAGGAAAATGACCATTTAAAATAAAATTCATTGATTAATTGAAGTTGTACAATAAAATATTTCCATTTACTGTCTTACCGTGACAGCATAACATCTTTGGTGTTACAGATTTACCCTGTCCATGCTTACGTAGTTTTATGGCTCATCTTTGTCTGTCCTAAAGACTACAGGTGAAGTACGCAGTCACTGGAGTCTCTGATGTTACATGAAGTCACGATGGAACAGTACGCTGTAAATTCATTCAGAAGCATTTCCTGCTGAGTTGATTTAAATTACAGTCATCGTTGAGCTGGCGTGAACACGGGCGTAGTACATACTGTACTGAAAATTAACGAGTTGAGGTGATGGGCAGCTGGCATGCTGATTCGACCGAGCTGTGACCCCCACAGTCCCAGAATGCACGTGGAGAAAGGCAGGGACATTATTTGCATGGTAGTGGTGATTTACATTCCCCATTAATATCTACTGTAACGGGGCTCGATTAGCTCTCTGGGTCGCCTGGAAATGAGCGACACTGAACACTGTGTCAACATATGTGCTTAACACAAATGAAAACCATTAGTTTTACAAACGATAGGGGGGGAAAACTGGAAACACTTCAAGCATTTGTAAGTACTGATTAACGAGAAGTGTTAATTGAATCCGGGTCATTATCTTCGTATGCATGTCCTTCAGAGTCCTGCTGTTTGCCTGTTAGCTTGACCCAGCGCTGATCATTTCGCCTGTCCCCCCACCCCCCCCCCCCCCCCGCCTCCCCCCATCCCGTCTCTCTCTCCCACCCCCTGGTAGGAGGAACGATGAGGTCACCCACATTAAGATCCAGAACTCGGGGGACTACTACGACCTGTACGGCGGGGAGAAGTTCGCCACGCTGGCGGAGCTGGTGCAGTACTACACCGAGCAGCAGGGCCTCCTGCGGGAGAAGAACGGCGACGTCATCGAGCTCAAGTACCCCCTCAACTGCAAGGACCCCACCTCCGAGAGGTATGCCCCCCCCCCCCTTAACCCCCCTCAACTGCAAGGACCCCACCTCCGAGAGGTATGCCCCCCCCCCCCAACCCCCCTCAACTGCAAGGACCCCACCTCCGAGAGGTATGACCCCCCCTAACCCCCCAACTGCACCCCACCCCTCAACTGCAAGGACCCCACCTCCGAGAGGTATGCCCCCCCCCAACCCCCTCAACTGCAAGGACCCCACCTCCGAGAGGTATGCCCCCCCCCCCCCCCAACCCCCTCAACTGCAAGGACCCCACCTCTGAGAGGTACGGTCAACCCCCCCTAACCCCCCTCAACTGCAAGGACCCCACCTCTGAGAGGTACGGTCAACCCCCCCGTGCACCTGGCCTCAGGGCTTTAGGCCAGAGAGACTGGGGGGACTAGTGAGGAACTGTCTTCTAGTAATCTCCATAGAGAATGTATGGACTCCCAACCCAAAGCTCAGTGGACAGACTTAGGGCTAAGCCAATCCTGCCATCTACTATACAGTACATTTAAAGTACTCCCCATCCTATTGATCAAGGCTGTAGAAATCAATAACTTTTGGACCATATGGATGTCAGGAATTAAATTCCATTCAGTTCAGTTCTTTTCAAGCTACTACGAAACATTAAAATCTCATAATTTAAGAAATGTAATGACAGTCGTGTAGTGGTCGAAAACCACCCCTATCGAGAATTTTATTACAAACAAAAAACCTTCAGCTCATTTAAGTCTCTGAAAGTTTCTGCCTCAAGGCAGTGGAGTCAGTGCTGCTGTGTTTCAGTTTGGAAAAGCGTTCCAAATATTGTTCACACTGAGAAAAGTAAAATGTGCAATAAAGGCTCCTTGCTGTACGGGCAGAAACCGTGTTCATTAGGGTGTTTAATTTAGTTTTATGGAAACATAATTGAGCCGCTAATACCTTTGGTTTAGAATCGGTTTATTGAGGCACATAGTCATTAGCTGGATTAAAGTCAATTTGTGTGCTCTGTTATTCGTGAGCTGGGAGCCGTTGGGTGCATGTTCTGTGCACACTGCTCATCATTTTCTTGTTTAGTTTTTTAGTAGTTTTTTTTTATTTTAGTTAATTTTATTGGGTGGGGGGGGGGGGGGGGTTGCATGTACCTTCAGTAGTGCGTGGTTACAAATTCACACGTTACTATTCCACACATTTCCATCTCCTTCCCTTCCATCAATAGCCACAATGCAAAATACACCTGACCTTCAAATATGTGTGTGTGCGCGCGTGCGTGCATGCGCGTGTGTGTGTGTGTGTGTGTGCGCATATACTTATATATGTTGCTAATCGGTCAATTAAATTGAAACAAGAATAAATGTATTTCCTGTTTTCCTGAAAATGTATTGAATTGAATATTATTTTTTTAAATAAATATTTATCAAAATCTTTCTATTGATTACTTAATCGATTCTAGATCACCTACTATATTTGGTATATGGTCAATAAGACGTCCCCAGAATGTTTCAAAATGGAGTATATTTTTCTCCAGAGTACAGTAAGGTAAAAATCCCATCCACTGTTTAATTGAGGAAGAAGCTCAATTATGATTTTTTTTTTATTGCAGTCATAAAAGTTAGTTAATGGATATCCAGTATGAGACTCTGGAGGCTGATCTTTCTACCGTTTTGAATAATTCATCATTCCAGTAAGGTTTCAGTTTTTTGACATCGTTGGATCATTTGTATGAAGTCCCCTATTTCCATCGTGCATCTAGGGCACTTAGCTGATACATCGTGGGTGCAGTGATGTAATCTGTGGGGTGTAGAATCACTTTTGTGAAAATTATTGAATTGATATGAATTATTTGTTACATGGACCCATTTAAAATGACATAATTGTTGGGTGTTGAATGAGGGACATTGCAACTTCAAGGACATTACTTTTTTGTAATTTAATAGCCTAATATCAGGCTATAATGTTTCAATATTTTAAATGGCTGCAGGAAAGATGTGGCAGGTTATATTATTTAGCTCAACGAGGCACCGTTCTGCATATAGGGATAATTTACATCCATGTGAGCTCGCTGAGGTCCTTGGTTCGAAATCTCGGCTTGGGGCCTTTCTGTGTGGAGTTTGTGTGTTCTCCCCGTGTCCGCTTGGGTTTCCTCTGGGTAATCAGTCTTCCTCCTACAGTCCAAAGACATGTAGGTTAGGCTAATCGGAGACTCTTAATTGCCCATAGATATGAGTGTGTGAGTGCGTGAGTGAATGGCGTGTTTGCCCTGCGATGGGCTGGTGAACTATCTACAAGGGTGTATCCCTTCCTCTCACCCAATGCATGCTGGGATAGTCTCCAGCACCTCCCGTATCACTAACCAGGAATTTGCGGGTGTAGATAATGGATGGATGGATGGGTGGATGAGCTCATTGATGTACTGTGAACCCCCAATAGGTCAGTAGCAGCATTACATTTGTGTGGCTGTCAATTAAGATTTTTAAGGTTTAGTTTTAAAGTTAACAAGTGTATCCACAAAATGCATGTGTTTACGTGAAAGCTGAATGAGATGGGATATATTATTAATAAAATATCTGCCCCGTGTATCTGTTTTTAAATGCTGGAATGCAATAAATATTTGTCCTTGACCTCGACTGTGAAAAGCAAGAATATATATATTTTTTTTTTTTTTTTTTTTCAAACCGTTTGGAAGGTTCAACAACCACTAAAACTAACTCACCAAATTGAGTTAGTAAAAAACAATTAAAAATCTGTGAAAGTCAAAGCTGAGGACAAATATCGATTGAATACTGGCCATCCCTGCTGAAATAGCTCTGGCATCTTAATTCATCAGAAATAATACCACCTTACCAACAGTTTTTATTGAGCCTATTATACTTCAAGTCAAGACTGTTTTATAACTGTGCCTTATTTTTATGTATCAGCAGGTTGCATTGTATAGTTTATGAATGTCCTCCTCTGGCAAATGCAGATTATTATTATGATCATTCTTATCACCACTGAACAGAGTGAAAAGTACATTTTCTCATAGGGTTTATATTGTCCCATCATGAATTTTATATTCTCGTACATCCCAGGTTATGCATATCCACTATAGATATTTAGAGAAACAACCTAGTGTCAGCAGAGTATCATGAACTATCATTATTTGTACTTTTGAACCTAGTTTGAATTGGACAGCATATATATTATAAAACTGTGAGCATAAATCTAGTAAGGTAAATAGATATACATGTATGGCTTATAATGTATATCACATTTTACATTCTTTATCTGAGCTGATTAAATTCAGTGTTGTTCTTTCGTATGTATCTGTACTAGTTGACCTTCCCGTGGCAGATTTATAAAATCCCATAAAGCATCAGGTCCAGGGGAGGGATTCATTTCTAAGATTTTTTTGCAGTCTGGAATAGCCTTGTGTTTGATCCAAACGCAGTAATGGCAGAGTAATGAATGTGTATTGCTGTGTCAGTTTCCTGTTCCCTCCCCCCCCACCCCCCCACCCCCCAAATGACTCTGACAGCCGGGCCAAATTGAGTGAGCTTGGCAAACGAGGTTGTCGGAACAGAATGAGAGTGATGAGGTGGGTGTGCATTCTGCTGTAAAAAAAAAAAAAAAATCAGAATCTGCCGCCTTCGTTTCCTGCGAAGATTCACTGCCCTCTGAAGAGGCGTGACAGCGCACCACGGATTTGTTTTACTTTTATTATGACAAGTGATATGAAATTAGAAATATGTGTGTTGTTGTTTGTTTCTCTTGTAATTGTTAGTAATATGATTTCTTAAATGTTGACAGAAAAATGTCAGTTGCCCATACTTCAGGTTTTAATTGTTTTTTTTCAAACACATGGATATGTCTGAGTGTGTGTTTGTGTGTGTGTGCATGCGTGCGTGTGTATGTGTGTGTGTTTACTGTGTGTGTTAGTGTGTGTATGTGCATGTGTGTGTGTGTGTGTGTGTGTGTGTGTGTGTGCATAATGTTCAATAGAATGAATTTAACTGCATGGTAGATAAATATTGAAAATGACAAAAAAATCAGTCTTCCTTGATAAAAGTTGATTTAGTCCAGAGGGGATATCAAATTTATCTTGGATACAATTAAAAATGGGATTTCGAGTTTAGGATAATGCATTGTGTTGCTATGGTAACATTGTGTCAATGGAAAAAGTATGAAATCCTACACCACAGATGGATGTGAATCAAAAGTCTCTCTCTCCTGCTGATTGGCCATGTGTTGACATTATGAAGACTTCATTCATAGAATAGTGTGGGGACTCCCACATCTCGAGCTGGTACATGGGGTCTAGTTTAATATACATTCTAAAAGAAAGTTTTCTGGGAGAGAGACCACATGGTTACAGGATCGGTCAACAAACCACCTGACATAAACGACTGTGTAAATTCATTCATGTTGGTAACCATAGTGACAAGACCGTGAATGACCTTAATTCCAGTGAAATCTCTGGTAACCGACAGCTTGTAAGATTTCATTCCTCTCTCCGGTGCCCGAGTATCAGAGATCTGGATCTTAAACGGTGACATAATGGCAGTTTGCTCAGCTGGAGTCCCCAGCTGGTGCTGATGCTGCGGCCAGCGGATGCTGTGTGTTGCTTGGAAACCCCCCAGAGCCTTGAACGCTTACAGTATGTCTCTCCAGACAAATCACGATAACATTTGAGCTGAGTTTTCTCTGCATATTTTAAGTTTGTGCAATAGCATTTTGGAATTAGCTTTCTGTGTTCTAGGTCTGATGGTGTTTCAGTAAGGAAACCACAATGCTGTTCATAAGCGCCACCTAGAGACTGCTCTATATCACTACAACCAGTGCATACGTTATCAGCACACCACCAGTGTTATACTGAGAAATCAAAAGAGGCTTCATTTTACTGTGGCACTGCAATAATAAAGAACCATAAACTCTGTGAGAGTTCTGGGAAAGATGTGGGTAATTTATCAATTCATGTCTCTGGATTTTAATTGAGCTTCCCCAACCAACTGCTGTTAAGCCAAAATAAGGTATTTTCAAACCAAGTATACTTACAAGAAGTGTTCATATTATGGTCTTTAACTGTGTTTGTTTATTTTTCTAATTTACCGCTTCATGCACCTGTTTGTACTTCACAACAAGTGTTAATGCATTAAAGGTGCAGCACAATCCTGCTCACTTCCACCATGTGGTTCTTCTTGTGGTTCCATCTAATACGCCAAAGACATATGATCTTTACTAGTACACTGCATCCTTGCTAAGTTCGGGGGAACGGTTCAGCTTGAATTGGATGTGGGACAGGCCTCAAGCATTTTGCTTTGGCGCAGTCAGTTTCTTACTTTCCTAAATTGAGGCTAAAGATGTATTTTAGACATTCTGTCCTTTTTGTGTGATTGCTTTCACAATGGCCCAGAGGTGCGTATTCAGGCAACACTGCACCACCCATGCAGAAAGCTATTCAGCTTCACAAAATGGCCGCAAAATGGCTTGGGAAGCTGGAGATGTGTCTCACTGGCAACCGGTAGCCTGTAGGCTCCTAGTTCAGAGATGGGTGGAGCTAATTCAGGGGTAACGGCTGCTGAATTAAACCGACCCTACTCATGATGATGTGTACTCGGTCGTATATATATGGCCACTGCTGACCTCCAGCCATTTTTGGCGGATGACATTGCCAACTATCTTAACTTCTATTTATCTGTGCTATATGGCTCTGCCTGCTTTTGTAGTCATAACTGAATTTTGAAGGATAAACAGTGATAATTGTATTACAGGCTAGGGTGTGTAATTTTATTAGAGGCCAGGGTGTGATGCTCTGTCTGGTCCCGCCAATCTCCTGACACCCCCCCTCCCCCCCCTTCCCCCTCCCCCCCCCCCCCCCCCCCCCCCCCCCCCCCCCCCCCCCCCCCCCCCCCCCCCGCCCGGTTGCCAGATGGTACCACGGGCATCTATCAGGGCGCGACGCAGAGAAGCTGCTGATGGACAAGGGCAAGCCGGGCAGCTTCCTGGTGCGGGAGAGCCAGAGCAAGCCGGGCGACTTCGTCCTGTCCGTCCTCACCAACGAGGAGAAGCAGGAGAACATGGACCGCCGGACCAAGGTCACGCACGTCATGATTCGCTGTCAGGTACGGTCAAGCACGTCGTGATTCGCTGTCAGGTACAGACCAGCACGTTGTGATTCGCTGTCGGGTACGGACAAGCACGTCGTGATTCGCTGTCAGGTACGGGCAAGCACGTTGTGATTCGCTGTCAGGTACGGACAGGCCCGTCGTGATTCGCTGTCAGGTACGGGCAAGCACGTTGTGATTCGCTGTCAGGTGCGGACAAGCATGTCGTGATTCGCTGTCAGGTACGGACAGGCCCGTCGTGATTCGCTGTCAGGTACGGGCAAGCACGTTGTGATTCGCTGTCAGGTGCGGACAAGCATGTCGTGATTCACTGTTGGGTGCTGGCATGCCTATCATGATATGCTATCTGATACAGATATCATGATCTTCTATCAGATATGGACACACATGTCATGATCAGTTAGTACATTACATTACATTATAGGCATTTAGCAGACGCTCTTATCCAGAGCGACGTACAACAAGTGCATTAGTTCCAGGTGCGGAGGTACAAAAGAAACATACTAGAGCGAAATAAAGATTGTAGTGCCAGAAGTGACCACATAGATCAGGACTCCAACCCTGTAGAGTAACCTGTTCAGCAAACAAACAACCCTGCCAAATACAAACTAGCACCGAAATCACAATTTCCTGATCAGAAGTAGACAAACAATCCTGCCAAAAAATACTAACATGCTCGAATTAGCCTAACTAGGTACAATGAGCTAAACTATAGGCTAGGGAGGGGTGGGGAGAGGTGCAGCCTGAAGAGATGAGTCTTTAGTCTGCGTTTGAAGGTAGTTAGATTCTCTGCTGTTCTGACCGCCACGGGGAGGTCATTCCACCAGCGCGGGGCCAGGACAGACAGCAGACGGGAGCGGGAAGTACAGGCACGAAGAGGGGGAGGTGCCAAGCGTCCAGAAGTAGCAGAACGGAGAGGTCTGGCTGTTAGTACTTATGTCATGACCCGCTGTCCGGTGTAGTCGTGCATGTCATGATCTGCTATCAGGTCTGGACATCAGAATGAACATGTCTTTACGTTTACATTTGTAGACGCTCTTTATTTCAAAATGACTTTGACAGCTTACATTTATTTACACGCAGTCCATTCATACAGCTGGATACTCTAGAGATGGATTTTCTTTTCTTTTTTGTTGCTGTTTTGTAAACTAAAAGGATGGGAAATATGACGTGGGTGGAGGGGAGCGGTTTGACTCCCTGGCAGACCTGGTGGAGCACTACAAGAAGAACCCCATGGTTGAGAAGAGTGGGATCGTGGTGCACCTCAAACAGGTGAGAGAGGGCTGTGGCTCACCTCTAACTCTGTGGCAATACTTCATAAGAGAATTTTAGGAAAATGCATCATTGAAATACCATATCTTTACCCGTTGTTGCGTTTTAACTGATTTAAATTACCCCTGTCATTATGATTATATCGCCTCCCCCACAGAGATTCAAAGGAAATGCCTTTTGTTTTGAATACACACAGTAACTCTGCAGTCAGCATTATGCTGTTTATCAGCTAATAAACACAGTTCTGCAGGTTCGTCAGGTTTTAATTTGTTAGTTTTATTTGACGAGGGCAACGCACATTAATATCATTTCCGTAAATGTTCCAAGAATTAGCCATGGAGGCTGATTTTTCATCTGTAGAGCTTGGGCTGCATGATTTGTATAGCTAACATGTGTGGTTGACCATAATGTGAATGGCTGAGTCTGTGGTCACGTTAATTCATATTATTTTTCCCTGAACTGAAGCCCTTCAACGCCACCAGGATAAATGCAGCCAACATTGAGAACAGGGTACGAGAGCTGAACAAAGTGGCCGACAATTCGGAGAAGCCGAAACAAGGATTCTGGGAGGAGTTCGAGGTGGGTCTGTCACTGACAAAAAGGCTTACGGTATTTCTGGACCATTGTGTTTGTATTTACTGTAAACCTTTCAGGTGTGAGAACACAAATATGTGATCAGAATGTTCTTAACCGAACTGATGTAACAATCACTAGTGGTAATTGAAAGCAATGGAGTTCTAGAACACTGACTTAGAATTTTTTAAAAAAAACTTTTTAAAAACCTACATTTCAAAGGGTTAAAAGGTAATCTAGTTCCAAGATCCCATTCTTCTTCCTTACCTGTAGGTGAACCAGTGGTTGTTATTTCAACTGATGGAGACTACTCCTCTGTTTAAATGCCATGGTACTCTAGACCTTCACTGCCAATGAGAGTGAAGTCACTTGCCAATTTGATCAGTTTTAATAGCAATTTTAATGTGAGAAATGATCCAGATCCCATGGCTCTCCGCACAGAGTGCTCCATCCTGACCACGGTTCACAGTGTATGTCATCATCCCTGCAGTGTATGTTAGGTTCCTCTAGGGGGTGCTGGGGTGGCACATTAACTCTGGCATGCGGGATGCGGCTTCCACAGAGTTTAGCACCCAGAGCAACAGTTCCACAGTTTTCTCTGGGAAACAACTAATAAGAATTTGGTCTGCAATAGGGATTTTTTTTTTTTTGTTCCCTGTACTGTGTGATCACTGGATTATTTCCCCCTGTTTTTCTAGGTGCTGCAACAGCAGGAATGTAAGCTCCTGTACCCCAGGAAAGAGGGACAGAGACCGGAGAACAAGAGCAAAAACAGATACAAGAACATCCTTCCCTGTGAGTGGCCATTTTCAAGCTCTTAGATTACCACAGTGTGATACAGGAACTGTCCATCCATCCATCTATCCATCCATACATCTGTTATCTAACCTGCTTATTCCTGGTCAGGGTCGAGGAGGGGTGGGGAGGTGGGGTCTGGAGCTTATCCAAGCATACATAGGGCGACAGATTGCCAGGGCATTGCTGGGCCCACCCACCATTCACTCACACACTCATACACTCATACCTAAGGGTAGAACATGGGATTTGAACCCAAGACCTTCTTGTTGTGAGGCAAAAGTGCTGTCTGCTACAAGGACTAAGAAATGACCTCGAGAAGAGGCAGGAGTAGATGAGAAGACTGTGATTTAGCGGTTGTCTTCTGACTGACATCTCTCTGTCCATGTCCCACTGTCCATGTCTCTGTCCATCTCCCTCTGCCCATGTCCCTCTGCCCATGTCCCATTGTCCATGTCCCTCTGTCTATGCCCCAGTTGACACCACTCGGGTGGAGCTGAAGGATGTGGAGGCAGAGAAGCCTGGCTCTGACTACATCAACGCCAACTACATCCATGTGAGTTCAGCATGGGAGCTGTTTTCTTTGTGTCTGTCAGGAAAAAAAGAAAAGTGGTGCTTTCATGCTCCTGAAAATCATTGTGTGCTGACTGTGAAAATAATTTAGGAGCACTAATCTAATGGGATGCATTAGTTTGCTCCTAAATGTTTTCAGTTTCAACTTAGGAGCTCATGTGCTCCTTTGAAAAATTGTAAGCATAGAGCCCTGATTTTTTTTTTTTACCCTTTCCCTGCTGTATTACCATATGGAACTATTGCCTTGCTATTGTTCATCTCTTTTTGGGTATCTCTTCCATTCATTTTCACCATTGCAGAGCTTGAATGAGGAAGGACACTGTGTGGACGAGGGCAAAGTGTTCATCGCCACCCAGGGCTGCCTGCAGAACACCGTTGTGGACTTCTGGAAGATGGTGTACCAGGAGAACACGCACGTCATCGTCATGACAACCAAGGAGATGGAGCGGGGTCGGGTAGGGCTTGCGTCTGTACCGTTCTGTTATGGAACCTGACCACCATGACCATCAGCAGATCAGGATATTATTATTGTCTAATCTGATTTTGAAACTGACCCATTATGATCATCAGCAGATCAGGATATTATTATTGTCTAATCTGGTATTGAACC
This sequence comes from Anguilla japonica, assembly GCA_025169545.1. NCBI lineage: Eukaryota > Metazoa > Chordata > Actinopteri > Anguilliformes > Anguillidae > Anguilla > Anguilla japonica. The sequence continues at coordinate 6,533,205 of CM045893.1, read as the reverse complement.
TGACCACCATGACCATCAGCAGATCAGGATATTATTATTGTCTAATCTGGTATTGAACCTGACCACCATGACCATCAGCAAATCAGGATATTATTATTGTCTAATCTGATTTTGAAACTGACCCATTATGATCATCAGCAGATCAGGATATTATTATTGTCTAATCTGGTATTGAACCTGACCACCATGACCATCAGCAGATCAGGATATTATTATTGTCTAATCTGATTTTGAAACTGACCCATTATGATCATCAGCAGATCAGGATATTATTATCATCTAATCTGTTATTGAACCTGACTGTCTCTTCATATTTACAGCTGTTGAAAATTCCCCCTCAGGTTTTTTTTTTTAAGAACCTTTTTGGCATTTGACTGAAATTTTTTTCGTGAACAGAACAAGTGTGTGCGCTACTGGCCAGACCTCAAGTGCACAAAGGATTTTGGGAAAGTGAGAGTGAAGAACGTTGAGGAGCGGCCGGCGCAGGACTACGTTCTGCGGGAGCTGGAGGTCACCCGGCTGGACAGGGTGAGGGTGCCATTTCCCCCCAAAGTGTCATATCACTGGGGCACCTGTGGGTCTTCTGGCTGTGCGCCATAGAGTGTACGTAGGAACTGAAGAGGGTAGGAGGGGCCAGGCAGCGAAGCCTAGGAAGTAATGGGAAACACCCTCTACTTTTTTTTTTTGTGGTCAGAAATTTTGTGTAGCAGTTTGTGAAATAACTGTTGTTTTGGTCCGGACGTTTTGGGAAAATATTTATTAAGAGTGATCATTAGACTGTGGAACAGAGTCCTGATCTGTCCATCTTGCACTGGAGCATAGTTCTGAGTTTTGTTTCTCGTTACGCTCCCAGAGTGATCCTCCCAGGTACATCTGGCACTACCAGTACCTGAGCTGGCCTGACCACGGAGTCCCGAATGAGCCCGGGGGGGTCCTGAGCTTCCTGGACCAGGTGAACCGGGCCCAGGGCGCCTTTTCCCAGGCCGGGCCCATTGTGGTCCACTGCAGGTGGGAGCTGCCATCTTACCCCTTATGCTCTTCTTCAAAATGGTTTCTGTGCTTCTCTTTCTCAAATCACACGCTGTGTCGTAGTGCTGTGACTCTTAAGTCTTGACAGTGACGTGGTTGGTTGAGGGGGAGGATTCAGGGTTTGTCCCCAGCCACTACCATTCAGATGAAACTCTTGAGCTTAGGCCAGTGTAGGACCCTGACCATGGCTTTTCCCCTGCTTCCTCTCTGCTTTCCAGTGCAGGGATTGGACGAACTGGAACCATCATCGTGATAGACCTTCTCATCGACATCATTAATAGACAAGGTGAGGAATGTCTCTCAGGACTCCATACACATCCTCTTCCTCACGCTGATTCGGAAACCTACTGCTTTGTCTCCTCCTCCTTGGTGTTTTTCAAATGCTTTAGTTTTCTGGCCTCTGTTCATTCCACTGTATCAATCTGAGGTTTTAATTTAATCTTTAAAAGTACTTCAGTGTTATCTGTTAAACCAAGGATCTCAAACTCAGTCCCTGGGTGGCTGCTGTGTGTCTGCTTGTGTTCGGTGTGTTTCAGCACTTGAGTGCTTAGTTTAAGTCAGATTACCTAAAGAGTTCACACACCTTGTTTCCAGGGCCTAAATTGGCTGCTGGTTGAAGGGAAGCCACAAGAACATGCAGACATTCAGATCCTTCAGGAACTGAGTTTGAGATCCATTGGCAGAATTAGGCAGAATGGCTTTTGTTTGTTTCATTTGAGATGGGTCTGCATCTGAAGACCTTAAATGAACCACACATGTTTGCAACTGGTGAATGAAGAATAGGTGCACACACATTTTGTGAAAGCAGGGGTATAGAAGTTTTCGGTTCTTGGGGACAGTGGCACCTCCTGGACCACCTTCCTCTTGCAGAGTGTGCCACCCCTGTCTCTTCACTCACACACACACACACACACACACACACACACATTTTGGCCCCCTTGTGAAAGTGGTAGAGAGGTGTCCAATTTTAGGGACAGTGGCACCTCCTGGATTACTTCCCTCTTGGTCTCCTCACACACACACACACACCCACCCCGCTCTCTCCTTCTCGTGTCCAGGGCTGGACTGTGACATCGACATCCCCAAGACCATCCAGATGGTGCGTCGGCAGCGTTCGGGGATGGTGCAGACCGAGGCCCAGTACAAGTTCATCTACATGGCGGTCCAACAGTACATCGACACTGCGCAGAAGAGGCTGGAGGAGGAGCAGGTACTCAACGGTCCAGCTTTGAACTTTTGGAGGCCCCGGGCAAAATTATGTTTGGAGGCCCCCTTTTGAGGGGGTGGGGATTTTACAGTTGTGGTCAGCTGCGGCCTCCAGAAAGATGGGGGGGACATATGTAATCGCCTCTGTCAACTATATCCTACATGCAGCTCTGCCAGCAGTCTTGAGTTTTAAGGGACTTATGGATAAGATGACAAGGGCCAGCATTATTTGGAAGTATGACCACTTTGTCTATCAAATCTGTGTAGCAGATAGTCATAGTGTTTGGTATAGAAAAGGAATACACTATCATGCATGTGTGTCATCTGTGTTTCTCCGCCCTTGTTGCTTGGCAGAGGAATAAGATGAAGGAGAGAGAGTACTCCAACATTAAGTATCCCCCGGTGACAAACTCCAGGCAGACAACGAGCATCACCATCTCGCGGTCCTCTTCCTCCGTGTGAGTACAACATCACATTACAGGCATTTAGCAGACGCTCCTATCCAGAGCAACTTTTACATAGAATTTACACTGCATCTATTTATACGGCTGGATATGTATACGGAAGCAATGCAGGTTAAGTACCTTGCTCAAGGGTACAACGGCAGTGTCCTACCCAGGAATTGAACCTGTGACCTTTATACCACACCTGCAGACATATAAAGTGTTCTTATACTCCGGGAACTGCCTACTGAGTGTTATGTCCATTGACAGAGTATCCACATACCGTTAATTTCAGTGAAATTTCCTGTGTTTATCCACTTTTAGCTTGTTGAACACCCTTGAAAGTCTGGTGCATATATTGGCTTTCCTAGAGTATTTTTCCAGGCAGAATCTATAATTCTACGTAGCATTTGCAAGCACAAAGGATGAGGTAGTTGAAGTGGAGTTTGAATGACTAGTATTTATATGCTTTTTTTTTTTTTGTACAGTTGCAGGCATTTGAGCAGTGATGTGGATGTTAGAGCAAGTTTTCTTACTTATTTCCCTGTAAAAGATTCCCTGTAAAACACTATTACTCTGGTATGAAGTATTGAGACTGAACATGTCGCTGGTTGGGCGAATTGCCATTGGAATCCTGAAATTCTTATGAACCCGTTTCTCTTTAATGTACGCTTGCTCCTGCGCAATGTACACTTGTCTCTGACGCTTATTATGAATGTTCTTGAGTTGGGGCCAAAAAAAATATATTATTTTCACCTGGAAAACTGTGCTTTTCAGGACTGACGACTCTGCGTCCGTGTACGAGAACCTGAACATCAAAAACCCAAAGAAGTCTGGGAGCGTTAACAGCAGGAGATAAGGGACGTGGATGCCCCCCCCCCCCGTCTTTCCCCCCTCCTATCCGTAAGTACGTCTTCACACAGTCAAACTGCAGCCAGGATGGGCGTAAATAAGCCTCAGCGGAGTGGAGGAAAGGGACAAGGAGGGCGAAAAAGCGGAGGAAGGAAAGAAAGAAAGAGTGTATCGTTTATTTTTCCAGCTTGTGATACGAAACCTTCTGGTGAAACCATCTTGACAGAATTTGAATTCCAGCAGTGTCTCTCCTCGAGTGGCTCTCCCTGTCTGAGCACAATGGGCTGACTTGTTTAGCAGAGAGCAGGTGGCCTTGCGTGTTCTCCTGATAGCTGCATGCTGGCTACAGTGTTGGCATGGAAAACTGTAGAAGTTGTGTTTGTTTAATGTGTCATTTAATGTCAGGGGCTTTGTTTTCTGTGTGTGTGTGTGTGTGTGTGTGTGTGTGTGTGTGTAGCTGCAGCAGAAGCGCCGTTTGTCAACTCGACAGACTGACGGACTGGTCTGCCGAGGACACGCCCCCAAGGGCGGAAGATCTGAAGATGCTATGGAGAGGCCTGCTGAAATGCTGAGGGCCCCCACCACAGAAAAGAGTGTGGTGACCTCTCAGTCTTTCTCTCTCTCTCCCTCTCTCCCTCGCACTCTCTCTCTCTCCCTCTCCCTTTCCCCCTCTCTCTGTCTCTCTCTCACTCTCCCTCTCTCACTCTCTCTCCTGTCTCTATCTCATGCCCTTACCAGCTTGCGTTCGCGTACGAAAGTGCCTCTTCCACAGCTGAGCCTGTATAAGCTAAACTCTGTCCAACCCACACTGACATGATCTGCCTCCCCTAGTTGTGCAATAGGCTAACACAGAAATGATGAGATTCATGTAATAGTGCAGATATTTTAAACATATTTATTGTGTTACTGGAAACAGGAAGCAAAGGCTTATCCGCTGCTGTTCTGGCTACTGGATGCATCTACTTTAATGTAACCAAAGACCTCTGTCTTATTTGGTTTCAGTTTTCATTGTGATCAGGAGTGGTTCAGTGGGGTGGGCTGATGTGCATCAGGGCAAGTGTTTACCATGTAACACACCTGAGAGCAAAAATGCTGACTGATCACCAGAGCAGTTCCCGCTGTTCAGTCTTGTTGCCAGAATATTTTTCAACTGGTGTCAGCAAGTTTTCCATCAAAGCCAATGACGTTGAATAGTGCAAACTGAAAATTGCTCTTTTATTTCTAAAAAGTGAGATAAATGTAACGAATGTGTGAAATCTCACACTGCTCTGGTCATCTGGTGCTCTCATGCCACCTGGCTGAGCTTTTCCAGGGTGCTGTGCGGCCTACTTCCTGTCAGGACAGGAAGTTGTAAGCTGCCTGAAGGCTGTCTCTGTGCCCACACCTAACTGCCTTTTCTCATGCTGGACTGTCCATGGGTTGAGGCTTTCCCTACCGCAGCAAAGGACAACTAAACTAGTGTACCTTTTTATTAAGGCTTATTCCACTGTTTCAACTTGTTTTCATTTAGTTTTTTTACGACTCCCTTAATTTTTGCCCCATTATTATCTTCGATGTGAAAAAGGTTTCTTTTTTTTTTTTTTTTTCTTCATTTTATATTCACATTAGGGATTATTTGTTTTTTTTTTAATTTTTTGTTTTTTGGAATATCTGACTCTACATCAAAGAGACTGAGTTGTTGTCCACAGTGCAGTGCAGTTGTCCGTGTGATGGAAATGAGAAAACAGATGCTACACTCAGGTCCCCTTGCTATTTTAGCCGTGAAATCCATATAGTTCCTTTCGCAGTGAAGCCGATATGCGTGATATGCAACATAAAAATATACGAAGGGGCTGTGTACAGCTATGACGTTCAGTCCGCATGAATGCGCTGGGTATTAGGGCTTCATTAATGGTGGACGGTTGCAGGGGCTGTAGCTCACAGTGACCCTGTGGAGTCCTCCCGATGATGTCATATAATTGGAAGGCTCGATGTGGTCAAACATCTGCCCACCAGGCTCAACACTAACCTCGGCTAGGCCTGTTACGTGTGCAGTCTCAACTGAAAATAAAAAAAATCTCCAGTGCAACATTGCCGCACCAGATGGCCCCCAGTCCAGGATTATAGAGCAGATTTGCGTAAGAAGTAAAAAAAAAAAAAAAATTAATTTGCCAGTAGGCTGTAATCCAGACGTGATGAGCGCAATGGGGGGAGTAAGCAGACAGCACTGATGATGTCAGAAGGAATTTGCGCTTCGCGGTGATGTAGAGCACGACTAGATTCATCTGACTGCAGTTATGCAAGCCCCTGCCCCCCCCCCCCCCCCCCCAGAGTTTTTGATTCAGGAGATTTTTTGATATTCTCCCTCAGCTCAGGGGTATGACGTCTGTTAGTTCAGTCTGCGAGAAGTAGACCGTAATCCTCCTTCTGTCACCAGGAGACGCCGTAACTGTGATGTCACAGTACCAGCAGGCCAGGTGTGTGTACAGGGCAGGGGTACTGGACTCTGTGTGGAGCTGGGCTCAGATTGACTCGGTGTTGTGGTCTTAAGAGATCTGATCTGTGAAGAGAGGTCGGTTTGGTGCCTGCCATTGCAGCTGGTGTGAAATCATAGTCTGCCACTACAGGTATTTTTCAGGCATACCATATGTCATATTCTTTCATATGCAGATAGCTGCTTAGGAATGCTGCTCAGATCCAGTCCACGGTGCACTTTGTTTCATTTTTTTGTTTTTGTTTTGTTTTTTTATTGGTTTTTTTATTTTTTATTATTATAATTTTTTTCCCCATTCTGGCAGAATATTCTTCTTTAAGCCACTCCTGAACTCTTGACAATGAAAATATATCAGGGAGAAACCAACTCTTACTCTAACTCTCGCTACATTATTATTATTATTGCACTCAAAAAAAGGACCATGTACACCTCCGTCAGACTTTCAATCAGGACTGAATAAATGTAGCCAAGATCTGGATTTGCTCTAGCAAGAAATGTCAGTGTAACGTCTGACCGATATACACTAGTTTTGTAAACTGTAAACTGGTGAAGATCTGCCAGAGCAGTATATCAACCGGATGCACCAAATTCACAGGTGTATCCAGTGTCTCTGTAGAAAGAACGTAAAGCACTCTTAAGTGATGAAGTCATCCTACCTGCAGTCTCCTTCCCATCCTGTAATTGATTCACTAAAATATTTTAATGGCATAATTTTCCATGTCTGAGCTTGAAGGTCACTACGCTAATTACTTTTATTGTATTACAACTTGCCTCTTTTTGAGGTCTGCTTTTAAATACATTATAATAGATCATTTACTGGGACTTAAATACTTGAAATATGTTTTTAAACTGCTGAACCACAGCTTCAGTTTTTAATCTACACTGTAGATACCATAATGCCTGTAGGTTGTAAAAAAAAATTATAACTTTTACTTGTCCACTAGCTGTATGCTGTCCATGTTTCATTTGTAGCATTTTTCTTGTTTTGCTGAAGTGTTTGTGTAGCATTTTTTAAATTGTGTGTTATACATTTTGTATGCTGTAAGAATGTTTTGATTATTATTATTATTATTATTATTATTATTATTATGTTATCATCAATCATGCATTGTGTATTTAAGAACTGTTAGAACCCATAACTAAAAGAACCAACAACTTAATTTATTTATGTTAATTCATTCAAATTTACTTGAACATTGCAGTATGTTGATATTATGTTTATTTTTTGTTTGATTGTTTTTTAAAATCCTTGTTCCTTTGTTGCATTATGCTTGATTGGCGATGTGGTGTACTGACTGTGTCCTCGTTTTTCAATATGCTGGTTCCCTCCTTGCACTGGCTTCGCTTGAACCGCCTTCTGTAATGGAAGACATGCAATGGCTTTGTGGCACAAGTGACAATGAATAATTAAATGACGAAAAAATAAAATTTGAATGAAAATTTTAAATATAATCATTTGAATGGCTGTTTTTTTGTTGTTGTTTTTTTTTTTTTACTCTTGTAGTGGTTAAACTGAATATTCAGTTATTCAGATTGAACTAGGTGATGATTTAATAATCAATTACTTGGATCCGTATTTTGGATATTGAATTTAACTGTTGAAGAATATAACAAAAATAAATTGGGAAGAATGAGTTTCATGAAAGTATTTTCATGAAAGAAAGCCTATTTTCTCTGTAATTTTGCCTCCATCAGTTTTTCTAATCTGTTATTTTTTTTGATGGGTGTCAGCATAACTGGCTTATGAGTTGCCCAATACTAAAACCAATACTATTTAATATAGAATTTGATCTACAATACGGCAACAGTTGTGGTAGCATGCTTTTAAATTGGCTACAAAGCGATTGACTGTAGTTTAAGACCAGGCATAAATTCTTCACACACACCATTTACTCACCATTCACTCACATACTCATACCTATGGGGCAGGCTAATTTAATCTAAGAAAATTTTTGTTTTGGGAAAGAAAAAGACCATTCAAAAATATGACAAACTGTACACTTTTATTGAAAATTTTGTAACCAAAATATATTATTAGAAAGTGCAAAATTTACATGTAGAACATTATAAATTACAGGGTCCAAAAATATACAAAAATAGCATCATATCGGTTGGTGAAAATTGATTGTTTGTAGAAGCAGGTAATTCACCTGAGTTGGAGCTGCAGATATGCTAGCTGTCGCAGTGCGTGCTTAACATGACGCTAAACGCACAAAAGTACCCCCTGCATAGATTAATTTGTTCTTTGTTCGTTTGTATGTGCTTGTGTATGCAGGACAGGAACGCTGTGCAATGTTGTAAGAATGCCCTCTTACGGGTGCCATTTTGGGATTTCCTGTCCTATACCTGTGACGAATGGCTTAGCAATGACTTTGTTGGACTAAATTTTTTTGTGTACTAAAAGTACTAATAGTGCTAATACAGGTAATTGATTTTGGTCAAAAAAATCCTGTTTCAAAAGAATCAATTAGTGCAACATTTTTCTCTTATTTTTCAGTTTCATTTTTTGTATTTTTAAAAAAGTGTTTATCGGTAAACCCTGAGCAGTTGATGTCCGTGCTGTCAAAGAGTCAGTCATGTTATGATGTAAAATTTTGATCCAGTTCGTTCCAATCTCCATCAGAATGGATTTCCTCCTTTTGTTTTTTTTTTTCTCCTCTCTGCTGAAACTTTTGCATTGGCATCTTTACAGTATGAGGACAAAACAAAACGCCATGCTTTTGAAGATGGCTTCAGAAAGATGGACCTTACAGCTGCTGTGCGGCTGCATCCGGTCTCCATGACCACCGGGGCTGTCACATGTCTCAGATCCCTGTGTCCTCTGTCCTCGGTCCCCTCCGCTCAGACGAGGGGGTACAGTTCAGTAATGTCCTGGAGCCTCAAACGGGCCCGTCCCATGTCGTTCGAGATCGTCAAAGTTCGTCAAAGCTCCTTCATCATTTCTCTTCTTTTTTTGTTTTTTTTTGGGGGGGGGGGGACTGTGCGCCTTGTCCCCTCCCCGGCGGGGGTGTGGCCCGCGATCAGCGGGGCTGGTGGTGGGGGGGTTGCAGGGTGCTGGCGGCGGCGGTGCTGAGGGGCCCGCCCATCTCGGGCATCCCGCGACGCACGCATCGCAGGGTCCCCGTCCTGAAGATGCACTGCAGGGGCCACATCACCACGATGACCAGCAGCGCCGTCAGCACCACGAAGAGCACCACCCGCTTCCAGTCGGCCATCCGGGCCAGCGCGCCCCTCCCCCCGGCCCCGCCGGGGGCCTGCGCGCCGGCGCCGGCGCCGGCCTGCTTGGCGCCGCCGATGTCGATGCAGACGCAGAAGGCCGGGTTCTCCGGGTTGGGCGGCAGCTTGTAGCACAGCCGCTCGCCCTCCAGCCACACGCTCTCCTCCTGCTGCTGGTGCGTGGGCAGCTTGCACAGCACCTCCCGGCTGGTGGCCAGCGCCGGCGGCCCGCTCTGCGGCACGGCGGTGGGCCGGCGGCAGAAGGGGCAGGAGATCTCGCCCTCCCCCCCGGTGGCCATCAGCCGCGTCAGGCACTCCAGGCAGAAGGTGTGCGTGCAGTCCAGCAGCTTGGGCGTCTTGAAGACGTTGTCGTAGGTGTTGTAGCAGATGGAGCACTCGGGCTGGGCGGGGCCCTTCTCCGGCTCCTCCTCCTCCCCCTCCTCTTCCTGGGGCGGAGCCTGCGTGTGCCACACCTCCGTGGTCTGAGCCATCTTCTTCAGAGCTTCCACTTCCTCTCCTTTTTCTTATACTCTCTTTTTTCCTTTGTGTCAGAGCCTAAGACAAAAAAAAAAAAGACAAAAAAGATTGTTTATTGTTGTCATTGCTACAGTCACTGGCTGTTTCCGCGTTGTTGTTTTTTCGTGGATTTAAACCACAGGGCATTGCCAAGTTTGCTACTTGTCATTTTTAAGCTCATAATGGGCTTTAAGGAACAACAATGCCGGCATATTGTTCCCACACGGCTGACAAATTGCCGTCAAATGACACTGTTGTTTCTGAAACAGACATAACAATTATTCCCTGTGTGCACTGGGCAGATTAACAGAGGGGCTCTGTTGAAATGTTTTTTTCTTTTTTTCTTCCAAACATTTCAACAGGAACGTCATCTGTGAGCAGATCTGAGCGGTCACAGAGGCTGCTGTCTCACAGAACGGTGCTTAGCTGACCTGATGTGATACAGGGCACAGGGCTGATAAGATGCTGGGAGGCTGGTGCTGATAAGACCTGCGTGCGGTGCCGGTTAAAACCGGAGTGAGGCTGCAGGAACCGGCGCTTATGGGGGGGTATGCCCTCATCTGCATTTTCTGGCTGTGCCTCATACTGACTGAACACTGCTTTGGTTTTTTTTTTTTTTAAAACAAAAAAAACAGCCTTCCACTAGTTAAGAAGTCGTCAGTGGAGTCACAGCTACGCACAAAATGAAGAAGATGTGTCCAACTTGTTTTTGAAACATAAAACAAAAATGAAACCAAAGGTTGGCAGCTGAAAAAACCAATGGGGTTTGACCCTTTAAGGGGTTAGATCACAAATATGTGAATAGAGTGTTCTTAATTGAACATTCTAATGGTCTTGTAACAATTGCTAGTGGTAATTGAAAGCAGTGGAGTTCTAGAACACCGCCTTAGAATGTTGGAAAAAACATTCCAGAAGAACCAGCACTTCAAAGGGTGAAACCAGTGCTTCCCCTTGTACACCTGCATCTACAACAGCAGCTTCTTTGCTCAATGCTGCTGATTTGGGGAGGGAGTTGAATCCAGTGCGGTTCACCTCGTCAAGGTTGAACGAAACTAGATTTGCAAAGGAACGCTTGTGCCCTGTGACTTGGAGGGAAAGTAGGAGAGATCCGTTTCGCCTTGGGGCACTCAATGAGCTCAGCCTCCTTCGTCTCACTGCCTAGAACTCTATGGTGGTACAAAGTTTCTGCTTGTACTCCCTCTCATTGGAACCCTGGATTTTACTGGAGTGTTGGCACAGCACGTAATTGCAGTGCTCGTGACATCTGTGCACGTGACTATTGCGATGAGAGGCAATTTTGTTTGTGCAATAGACAATATAGTGCCAAAAAGCAGGCTAACGTGAAATATTTAAGATGTGCTGTTCATTTAACATGGCGAAATGAACAAAGAAGTGTGTGAGAAATTCACTATCCTTTTTTAATAATATCTCTCTTTAGGTTCACAAAAACTATATATTAAATGTTTATTTCTCTCTGGTATAAATAGTTGTCGATCACCGGAACGTGACCCAGTCTTTCTCAGCAGGCCTGTGTGTCGTACTGTACAGACCGTGAGTCCAGCACGTTTAGCAGATGCAGCTGTAGTAAGAACGATGGGCCGACTGGTGTTTCGTCAGAGAGTGCTGTGAAGTTTGAGCGTGCTATGTTTTACTGTCAGTATCTGACCTGCTATTTATAACCATCGCAAATACCTGCTTTTTTTGTAATCAAAATGTGTTGGCTATTTTGTACTGTCTAAAGAGAAAGACTATTTTCTGACACTTTAAATGTATTTAGCGAAAGGTTGTAGAACTGCATTTCTCACGCAAGTTCTCCATGTCAGATTAACAATAAATATTAGATATTTTACATTAACGTGCTATTTAGCACTATAAAGAAATTGTCTGTTGTACTAACAAAATCGAGGGCTATATGCTGTTTTTTTGAGAAAAATACCACCACAAGCTCTATTTCTTCTGAATTTGAACTATTGAACTGCATCACGTGGAAAAATGATGTACGGAAGAACTTATTATTAGACACATGTTGCAATGAAAGAAAGCAGGTTAAACATAAAATTGGTTTGATGCGCTATGAACCCCAAGAATGCAGGACAAAAATGGAGTAACATTTACCTGCTATTTGTTGGCAAATTGTGCACCAATTCCTCTGTTCTGTCCCCTGTGGTGTAGCTCACAGGTTGAAGCAGACTGAGTCAATCCCAAATCCGTCTTCTTGGTGCTAGTAGCAAACGGGGGTTCCACCAGGTAGGCCTCCTACCCTTCCTCCCTCCCAGGTGAAACCACAGAGTCTTTGAGGTGTGAGAGAACAGGTTTGGCTGAGCGAGCAGCAGCAGCAGCGGCTGTGATCTTTCCCTCTCCGCTGTCCGTTTTCAAGTCTTACCCGCCCGCCTGTTCCCACTGGCTTTTCAGCGCTCGGTGCGATAACGAAAGGCGATAAGCAGAGAAAAAAAAAAAAAAACACGTGGAGGGAGGGAGGGAGGGAGGGAGAAAGGGAGGAGGAAGGAAAAATGTGTCTTGAGGTGGAATGAGAAGCATGTGTGTGTGTGTGTCCTTCCCCCCCCCCCCCCCCCTCCCAAAAAAACACTAACCCACAATCATTCCTGGCCTTTCTCGATTTTTGACCGCTTGGCTCATGGCTTGACGTTTGATATGGACTGAGACCACACCTGGAGTGAAACCAGTCACGTATACCTGCTGCCCGAGGTCTTTTTTTTCTTGGACGGAACAGGCCGAAGGAAAAGAATTCGCCTTTTTTTTCGGGCAGATCCTTTAACAGAGCCCCTTTGGCGGTATGTGCTCATGTGCCCTTTGTCTACTCTACACCCTTGGAGAAAGAAAAAAAAAAAAAGTTAATTGATCTGGCTGTCCTCCAGACTGTCCTCTGGGTTTTTTTTGTTACTCTTCACTGAACAAGGCATTTGGGGCCAAATGTGCATCTTACTCCCTCACTTGTGTAATAGTGTGGCCTCTAAATTTAAAAAAAAAAGCTGGATGGCGAGAAATCGGCTCAGTTTAATTGGTTGACTGGGGACTCCCTGGTGAGGACTGGAGGGATTTACTGTAGACACATTACATTACATTGCAGGCGTTTAGCAGATGCTCTTATCCAGAGCGACTTACACAACTTTTCACATGGCATTTACATTGCATCCGTTTGTACAGCTGGATATGTACTGAAGCGGTGCAGGTTAAGTACATTGCTCAAGGGTACAACAGCAGTGTCCCACCCCAGAATTGAACCTGCAACCTTTAGGTTACAAGGCCAGTACACTGCCGCTTTGTTCATGCATGTTTTTAAAAAGGCGCTTTTTTTCTGAATTGCGTCTGTTTGTTCCACAATTTCACAACTTCTTTCTGTGCACTTAAGAATAATAATTTCACTGCACTATAAAACTGTTGAGCATTGCAGGGTAGGGTGAACATACAGTATGGGTGGGCTTTGGATATATTTTTTTTGGCTTCTAACCTTTGCACAAACCCACAGAATGTCCTCAATCAAGTATAGCCAGTGAGACCTCAATAGAGTAGATTAGAGTAGAGTAGAGCTCAATAGAATAGAATAGAATAGAATAGAATAGAATAGAATAGAAAACCTCTGGAACTTAATGCCAAAGAAGTCAGCAACTCCACATCCCCACTTGGAACTGAAATTTGAAACAAAATAAAAACATTTGTTTGACAAGACTTCGCAAAAACAAAGTAGACGTCTTTTATTACGAGGGGGAAAAAAAATCGAAAAACAGATCTTTATTATCCTCTTCACGTGAAATTACTGTAAATCATCTTTTACAGTACTGTAAATGTTGCTTTTCCTGGTTTACAATGGCCCTTCTCTCCTTGATCAGTGCTATTGCTCTGCCCTGGGTAGGCGATGATAACAGAACCTACATTTAGCAAGCTGATTACAAGCTAAATAAACAGGTTGCTGTGACATATTAACGTGTCGCCTCGACTGGACGAGGGTGCGTACAAGGAAATAAATGCTATTCTTTCCTGGAACGTGAGTAAGCCCTAAAAAACGGTTCATGGTTAACTCTGAACCTGCCCTTTGTTTGGGAGATAAGGATAACAACTGTGGAAACTCTTTGTTAGTTGATTTGTCATCACACAAGCAGGATGTGCACATGCTAGTGAATGTAAAAAGTGCTTATTTACTCTTTCATTTACTTTTTATGTGCTCCTGTGCCTTTGATTACCGCAGCTGTCCCTTGGCATCAGCCATGTCACTCTGTATCTTTTCTTAGTTTCTGAAATCAACATTATAGATTTTTTTAAATATTAAACTGCAATTAATTTTTTATCAGGTTTTTAAAAAAAAAATTCTTTAATGAAAATGTTGTGCATGAAAATAATCTAAACTCTGAAGAAAGAATCTCACTGGATCATGTCATAGGTGGTATAGCAGAGCTGCTGAGTGGCGTGTCCTGTTAAGGCGCTGTTCTTGTGCGCAGATGAGCCACACAGTCGGATCGGACCCTGGCCGTGCCTGTGCCGGCTGCAGCCAGCAGCCATACCGGGTGACTCATGATTGGCTGTGGTGTCAACAGGTTTAGGGAGGGTTGGGTCAGCCAGGAATAATGGCAATGATTTGGCACTATAAAATCATTTCCATATCAGTATAATTGTTTGTATAGTAAGAGTGCAACAATATTTATTTATACTGGAAATGACTTCCTTGATAAGGGCCACGTGATCAATATATGTTTTGAATCAATGGGGTGTGGAAGGGACCATTACTACGGGTAAGGAATGATATTGCAGTTTTGTCAAAGATTGTTTGAGTCTTTATCAGGAGCTAGCTCTTAAGGCAGTTGTAACCAAACAGCCCAGAGAATCTGCTGCTTGGAGGAGTGGATTGCGTACAAGACACGGTTTAGGTTTTGGGTTGGTTAATTTCAGCAATGTATGCTCGGGATCCAGTGTGCTTCTGCAACTACTGAGCCAGTGTTCAACTGAAGGTCCGAAAAACACAGTGTTGTGTCAGAGTGGTTTGTCACAACAAAGTCTAGCACTGTTAAATCGTGGAATAAGGACGAAAAACGTAATAGACTACCTCGTGCTGTGGGTGTATTGCTCGGTTCAGTTTTTCCCACTGAGAAAAGAGACCTTGGTGGCGATGCTGTTGATTTGTAACAGTCTGTTGATATCGTTATCTGCAATTACGGGCAGCATCCTGCCGTTTTTTATGGCTATAGCAACCGAGGGGTTAGTGATGTTTTTTTACCACTGCACTTTGCCCTTCCTTCTGAACAATAGCAGCACCTGTGCTGGTCTGGAGTTGGGCCGAGTCCCAAACGTCATTGTTTTTGTATTTCGCGAGAGGTACGGACTGGGTTTGGGTTTGACTGATACGAGGGTGGGTGGGAAAATCATTGTCACCATCTGCCCAATATTCAATATGTCCGTACTGAGATAGAGGAGCTTATTTGTGCAGTATTACCATGGCCTGTCAGGTCCAGTGATGAAATAAAGAATATTTTACAGTTGGAATATGAAAAATATAGTCGGTTGATATGGCGGCCAGCTCTGGGCCTCTGGACCAACTCTGGGTGGGGGGGGGGGGGTGGTCCCTGTGAGCCTGTGGTGCAATGGATGACACATCTGACTACAGATCAGAAGATTGTAGGTTCAACTCCTGGCTGGCTTTACAGCTTTTTGTACCTTTCAGCAAGGTACTAAACCTGCGTGACTTCAGTATATATCCAGCTGTATAAATGGATGCAATGTAAACGTTATGTGAAAAATTCTGTAATTCACTCTGCATATGAGCATTTGCTAAATGCCTGTAAAAAAAAAAAAAAAAAAAAAAATGTAATGATCCCATCTCTACTTTCCTTGAATGATTAAAAAAAGAACAGAAGTATAGACTTATATGGCATCCCAGCTGGAGTCTAAATGTTGCATTAGGTAATAAACAACGAAAAAAACGTGCACCCCTACTTTTTATTTTTTATTTTTTTGGTGTTAAGGCCTGTGGGTTTAAACATCAACTGCCACATGGTTAGATACTATTATCACTTTATTATCTTCGGCGGACGATGTTGAAAGCGTAGTCTGCAAGTTTTCGTTGTTTATGGTCTAATTTGTTGCCAGTTAATGGCGACAAAATTTCTGATGGCCACCTGAGATATCAGAGGTAGAACCAGGAACCAGGAAAGTGGTTTGTTTGGGAAAAGTGGGCGTAGCCACTGCCAATGCTTTACTGCCTTCTTGAATCTATAAATCACTCCTAGTTTATTTATGGTGTAAAAAAAATACATTGGACAGGATGCAATTCCTGTGACACAATTCCCTTATGTTAATGTTGAGTTCATCATAATTCCTGATATGGATTGTTTTTTTTTTTTGTTTGTTTGTTTGTTTGTTTATTTTTGCCTTGCTTATGGTTATTCTTCCTTGTCAGGAGCTCCATGTTTTCTACAGGGAGCTTCTTCAAAGCACATAGATTCCGCTGTTCAACTTGACTTCTGTCTGCCATACTTCATGTCTTTCATTATTATTACTTTTACTTTGATTCAGTAGTAAATTTATGTACTGTCAGTAATGTTGTTTTGAAAACAGATAAGAAATGTGATTACCAGACAAAAAAGATCATGCTTGTATAGGAATACATCATAATCACAGACATTGTCAAATGTTAATGTACTTATATAAGATGTCTGAATACGATGCTATTGCATAATTCCAGGTATGTATATGCTGTATGGTTAATAGTGACATCTGAACATACAGGGTAAAGGAATGTGATGTCTAATTTCCTGAAAATGTCCTGTATTACCATCTCTGGTTAAACTGTGACTCTGCAGAAGAAACAGTCTTTTCTCATCATTACCAATTCAAACCCAAGTTAAAATGTCTGAAATGTACTAAATATTAACATGTACTAAATTGCTTTGCTTAATATTATTATCATTATTATATTATTATTATTATTATTATTATTATTATTATATTATTATTATTATTATTATTATTGGGGGGTTCCACACAGCCCCGATTGTTGTTGGGTACGTAATTATTTTTAAATTTTGCTGCATTGTAAGTGAAACAGTAAGTGGCCATTTTATAAGTGTAAAATCTATTAACTTGATATGCTATTGCAGAGCATTTACTCTTGGTTAAAATAAACACAACTTGCAGTTATGCTTTCTGCTTGGCTCTTGAGTGATTTTGTTTCAAAATAAAATATTGGTAAAATTTCTACTTCCTTTGCAAATTCCTGGGCGTTGTGTTTTTATCTTTCCTACTTACAAATGCAACTAGCAGCAGTAAATGTTAGACAGGATATGTGTCTATTTAACAGAGCCATGGTTGTTATTTCACTCCTCAGTCATCACGTAGGCTAATTGCCCCCCATCCAATGAAATCAGAGGTGACGACACACTGCATCATTGGTGGTTGGGGGGGGGGGGGGGGGGGGGGGGGGGGGGGGGGGGGGGGGGGGCAGCAGGTTTATTATTTCCTGATTAGGGTTAGGGTAGAGTTAGGGTTAGGTAAACAGGAAGTATCAGGGCTGAGGCAAGTTCAGGGTTTAACTGGATTGATCTGCTTCAAACTGCTTTATATACAACTGCAAGCAGTTCTTTTATTTTCAACTGCCTCCTTTCGAACTTCTAATGCTAAATTTGTCCTTTAAATTAAATTAAAGGAACCCTTTAGAAAGAAATAAGTTGGTAATATTGAGCCTAAGTGTTGCCTAAACATGTTGTAAGGGACAACCCTTAGACCTGTTAAAGACATGAGACTATAGGCTTACCTCCAAGTGAAAAAATTTAATAAAAAATGTTAATACATTTTTATGTTTTAAATTCATTACAGATGTTCTAATTAAACAATCATGGTTAAATAAATTAATAGAAATGGGTTTGAAAATATTCATGAAGAAATATGTATACCAGTGAAAGACATAAGACTATAAGCTTGCTTGCAAAAAGTGAAAAATTAAAGGAATTAATTTAATACCTTTTTACGATTTAAATTCATTGCAAATGTTCTTAATTTAATAATCATACTGAAATAAATGAATAGAAATGTGAAACTCCTGAAGAAATATGTATATCAGTGAAAGCCATAAGACTATAGGCTTCCCTCCAAATATTGAAAAATTAAAAATTATAAATATTTTTATTATTTAAAAGCATTGCAAAGGTTCTTAATTTAATAATAATGGTAAAATAAATTAATAGAAATGTGTTTGAAGAAAATCCTGAGGAAATATGTATATCAGTGAAAATTAGTGAAAGTAATAAGACTATAGGCTTACCTCCAAATATTAAAAAAATACATTTTTATTATTTAAAAACATTGCAAACGTTCTTAATTTAATAATAATGGTAAAATAAATTAATAGAAATGCGTTTGAAAAAAATTATGAGGAAATATGTATATCAATGAAAATTTATGAAAGACATAAGACTACAGGCTTAAATCCAAAAATTGAATAATTAATAAAATTATTTAAATACTTTTTATGATTTAAATTCATTGCAAATGTTCTTAATTTATTTCAGAATGATTATTAAATTAATAGAAATGTGTTTGAAGAAAATCATGAGGAAATATGTATATCACTGGAAATCAGTGAAAGCTATAAGACTATAGGCTTACCTCCAAATATTGAAAAAAAATTTAAATACCTTTTTATTATTTAAAAGCATTGCAAAGGTTCTTAATTTAATAATAATGGTAAAATAAATTAATAGAAATGTGTTTGAAGAAAATCCTGAGGAAATATGTATATCAGTGAAAATTAGTGAAAGTAATAAGACTATAGGCTTACCTCCAAATATTTAAAAAAATACATTTTTATTATTTAAAAACATTGCAAACGTTCTTAATTTAATAATAATGGTAAAATAAATTAATAGAAATGCGTTTGAAAAAAATTATGAGGAAATATGTATATCAATGAAAATTTATGAAAGACATAAGACTACAGGCTTAAATCCAAAAAGTGAATAATTAATAAAATTATTTAAATACTTTTTATGATTTAAATTCATTGCAAATGTTCTTAATTTATTTCAGAATGATTATTAAATTAATAGAAATGTGTTTGAAAAAAATCATGAGGAAATATGTATATCAGTGAAAATTAGTGAAAGTAATTAGACTATAGGCTTACCTACAAATATTGAAAAATTTTAAAAAAAATTAAACACCGTTTTATTATTTAAAAGCATTGCAAATGTCCTTAATTTAATAATCATGGTGAAATAAATTAATAGAAATGTGTTTGAAGAAAATCCTAAGGAAATATTTATTTCAATGGAAATTAATGAAAGTCATAAGACTATAGGCTTACCTCCAAATATTTAAAAAAATAAAATAAAATTTAAATGCCTTTTTATTATTTAAAAGCATTGCAAAGGTTCTTAATTAAATAATAATGGTAAAATAAATTAATAAAAATGCGTTTGAAAAAAATCATGAGGAAATATGTATATCAATGAAAATTAGTGAAAGGCTTTCTAGGCTTACCTACAAATATTGAAAAATTATAAAATTATTTAAATATTTTTTATGACTTAAATTCATTGCAAATGTTCTTAATTTTATAATCATGGTGAAATTAATTAATAGAAATGTGTTTTCTGAAAATCCTGAGGAAATATGTATTTCAGGGGAAGTCAATGAAAGACATAAGACTCAAGGCTTATTTCCAAGAAGTGCTGAATTAATAAAATTAAGTACTTTTTATGATTTAAATTCATTTGAAATATTCTTAACTTAATAATCCTGGTGAAATAAGTTAATAGAAATGTGTTTGAAGAAAATCCTGAGGAAATATGTCTATCTGTGGAAATTAGTGAAAGTCATAGGAATGTAGGCTTACCTCCAAATATTGAAAAAAAAATTAAAATACCTCTTTATAATTTAAATGCATTGCAAAGGTTTTTAATTTAATAATAATGGTAACATAAATGAATAGAAATGTGTTTGAAGAAAATCTTGAGGAAATATGTATATTTGTGGAAATTAGTGAAAGTCATTAAACAGACTTATTTCCAAATATTAAAAAATGTAAAAATTGAAAAATTATTTAAATACTTTTTATGATTTGAATTAATTGCAAATGTTGGAGGGTTGCCAGTTCAATCCCCCACCCTGGGCGTGTCAAAGTGTCCCTGAGCAAGACACCTAACCCCTAATTGCTCCCAACGAGCTGATTGGTACCTTGAATGGCAGCCTTTCACTGTTGGTGTGTGAGTGTGTGTGTGAATGGGTGAATGAGAGGCATCAATTGTAAAGCGCTTTGGATAAAAAGCACAATATAAACGCAGTCCATTATCATTTATAGTCTTGTGTGCAAAAGGTGACACAATCATTTTCAGTGTCATTTTTTATTCAAACAAACAGGAAGACTTCCTATTTTAACAAGTTTCAAGTTTATTTATATTTATATTGCACCTTTCATGCAAAAAGCAACTCAAAGTGCTGTACAAAAACAGGCCAGGTTAAATAAATGAATGTAATTTTGAACTAATATATAATACATGACTCTTAGACGATAACAGCAAAATACATTGTACTACAGCCTTATGTCCAAGAAGACAATGGCATTTAAAAAAAATTAATTCTGATTCATTTGTGCCAACAAAAGTTTTATATTTACAAGGAAAGAAAAATTACAATAACAGAGCCAATACAAACAATGCATGAACAACTGTGGTGCCTTTTGTCAGGAATGAGAGACAGAGCATACAGGGAGAAGGTCTCTTTCTGTAGGCCTCAAGCTGGCCTATCAGCATTCACGTCCCATGGGATTCATTGCATTCACATCACATGGGAGAAATGATTGGCCGACTTCCATTCCTCGGACTTCGAAATGTTCACATGTTGTATGCTGCTTGGGGTGTACTTGTTTGGATCGCAAAATGGTTGCAGGGTGGCATCTATGAACACAGACACACAACAGGAAAAGTTAGGATAACATTAAAGATTGATCTGATATCTATTGACACCAGTAAAACACATAGCCATCTGCTGTTCTAGTCACTGAGAAATTTCATTATGGCAGACTTTTTCCTCGCCAACAGCATCACTTTAAAGAGTACACCCAACCAACTGTAGTAGGTAATACCCCTACAACTAATCATAGATCATAGATTATGCGGAGGTGAATTGGTGCAAATATAAAATGATATTATTTTGTTAACTTGAACTGTTGCCACGTTAGTTACGAAATTTCCCATATTTTCAACTCAGAATTGCAACGCAGAAGATTACGTGAATGGTGTTTCCCAGTTGGTAAGTGGTCATTTTGGCAAAATCCCACGTGACATAGATGCAGCATTAACTAGCCACCTGTTAGAAACAGGATCCTCGAGCCTACAAGTTAAAGGGACAGCACATAACACAAAAATGTTACAAAGACAAGTTGGCACTTCGCAAAACTCAACGAGACAGACTTTATTTGAAACAGCAAAATGCAAAGCGACCCAAGCAAAACAGGTGTGCATTTGGCAGTCAGGAAAACTTACACCTCTCTCTCTCCTTTATTTATGTGACAGAGATGAGGTCAACATCCTCACACCATAGCCCACTTCTCCCTGGAATCAAGTAGAGTGTAGAGCAGTGGTCTCCAACCCTGGTCCCGGAGAGCTACAGGGTCTGCTGGTTTTTGTTTTCACCTTAAAATCAGCACCCAATTGAGACCGCTCTAATTGATTCATGAAGTGCAGTCACTATGAAAACCAGCAGACCCTGTAGCTCTCCAGGAGCAGGGTTGGAGACCACTGGTGTAGAGTATCAGTTGTGTACAAGGTCACACGCCTGTGTCAAGTCGTGAGCAGCATTCAAGGGTACAATGAAAACCGTAAGATCAAGGTCGACATCTCCAAGTGGTGCGGGTGGACGAGAACACGGTTAGTCAGAACGCGCACATAAAGCGGCACACACTCAGTACACGCAACGAGCAGCACACCTCGCAGAAAGCCCAGCGTTCACCCCCAAGTGCGTGCCGATTGGCCCGTGCAATTATGTAACTATAAATAGAACGTTTGTGGCCTCTGGGGTACCGGGATCACGTGACCGGCCCTCCTCTGAGTAACTTTCACAATTTACGTCTCTGGTCAACCGAGGCAAAATGACGTGCCTGTCCCCGTCCTCCTGCGACCCGGCAACAAAACTCACTGCTTGATTGATTAGAAACCAGTTTGGGGAAGGAATCACCCCCCCCCCCCCCCCCCCCCCCCCCCCCCCCCCCCCCCCCCCCCCCTTTGGGAAGAAACTGGAGAATCCGGTTTAATACCCTTTAAACATTAAGCAAAGAGGCAGTTAATGTTTGAT
Organism: Anguilla japonica; assembly: GCA_025169545.1. NCBI lineage: Eukaryota > Metazoa > Chordata > Actinopteri > Anguilliformes > Anguillidae > Anguilla > Anguilla japonica. The sequence continues at coordinate 6,511,176 of CM045893.1, read as the reverse complement.
CGACAGCTCCAATACAATGAGCCGTTCAAATGTTCAGCTGCCCAAAATAACCTACCAGCGTGGTTCCAGGGAATGTTCCTGAATGTCAGTGACTTTGTGAGCAAAAAAAAAAATAAAAAATAAAAAAACTCACCGAAAACGCTACTTTTCTATAAGGCTGAACAGGCCAGACACATACCCCCTTAAGGACCATGACGGACTTCACCGCGTGCCCCAACCCACATCTCGCTCGATCGCCGAGACAGAGTTGGCCTGCTACTGTTTGCGAGATCAACCAAGATGGTTAATATCCCATCGACAACTGTTTTGAGAAACAAGGATCTCCAGACTTTTCCTCCAATATCTCCCTTGCGGCCAGACGCAAGTGGAAGATCTGTGCACATCCAGGTCACCTGGACTGAAACCCCGTCATGACCCCAACTTCACAAAATAAGTTTCCCAGAAGTCCACGCACCTGCTATGACCTTGGACCAGCCAACCAGCCGACACATCATCTAACGGAATGGCTGGCCTCCCTTTTTATTGCCGTTAAGTATTTAAACGCAGTTTATTCAATACAGACAAACAAAAAGATAGCATACAACTTGTGAAACCTGACTGGGTCATTTCACTGCGTTTTTGTTGCGTTCGTTTTGCTGGAATAGCCAGTTCCATGACCTTGTTGTTTTACCTTGTTAAATGTTATGAGGCTATTAAAGCAACTAACCACATGATATAGAGTCGCATGTCACTAACCCATAACATGAATCAACCTTTGTTCAATGTTAGTACCGTTAACCTCTAGGTTTATCCAACACATATAATTTTCTCTGTTTAAGAATTGTACAATATTCTTCATAATTATGCACATTTTTTCAGTTAGCCAATTCATATATTCATAAATATAATAGCCAATAAAACATAATTTTTACAAACTGTTGTTGCTTCTATGTTATTTCATCAAATTGGACTCTACAGACGTACAGAATTCTGATTGGTCGTCGTTGAACTTAAATTGTCCTGAGTAAACCAGACCAGACCACACTACACCAGCATGCACAATAACCAATTTGCCCTTGGTGCTTTTCCCCACTGCCTGTTCTCAGGATTCCTGGAACTGGTCCTACACCTTGCTCCACTCCAAGATGTTTCACACCCCGAATAGCATTTTTCTCCCAGCCTGAAGCCACTCACCCGCAAGAACAAGCTCCCAACGGTCTCTCAAAACCAGCTTTTAGCCCATTGGTTTAATGTGTAATAAGGTCATGACAAATACAACCTTGACTGAACCTTCCAATGCTGATGTAACATTGCCACCGGCGATTGAAAGCAATGGAGTTCTAGAACACTGACTTGGAGTATCCAAGAAAAGAAAGGCATTCCAAAAAAAAACCTACAGGCCTCCTTAAAAGGTTAAAGCCCCCAGCCTCCCAAAAATTGACCAATCGCCACGCTCCTTGCTCCTGCATTTCCACAAGGAAATGATTGCTCAGTGAAACGCAGCTGCAGGCAAACAAGACTTTCAGCCACATAAGGAAATCCCCCCAGGGAAACACACCGGAGCACTGGGAAACATAAAAATGCCTAAAATAGAAATCGAAATAATGAGTGACAGATACAAAAAAAAAAACAGCGCAAAACGCAGCAAATGTGAAACCAAAAATTCAGGAAATGCTCACAGCAATTAAAAACTAAAATTCACAGGGCATTGACCAAACCTCCAATATGCATAACAGGAAGAGGAAATAAAACAGCACACAGACAGACACACCATTGATGCCAGTATAATTGTCACTTCAATATTAGCTTAGCCTTTCAGTATTCAGGCATTTTTATGTAGTTCATCCTTATTCCTCACTATACTACCATTATGATTGGTTGATTCATCACAATTTTTTTTTTTTTTTTTGCATAGTAAGTCATTTATATTGCCTGTGCATTAATGTACCCATGTCATTGTATTGATTTTAGATAATTTGGTCTTTTATTCTATGAGGCACATTGCACCTGGGAACAGTAATGAACAAATACAATGCATTTTCATTATTACTCAAGATCAAATTGCTCTTGAAAACAGTGCTGAACGGCAGAGTCCATAAAGGTCTGCGGCCCGAACCCTATAGCCTAGCCATCGCTAATTTTAGTACAGGAGCCGCCATTAGCCGGCTATGACTGGGCGTCCACAGCAGTAGCGTACAGCTAGCATCATCCAGCTGGGATGAGAATGAGGTCCTCAGGTAACACCTGCATTACCAGCCCTTTACCCCAGACAGGTAGGCTATCAGACAGGTGGTTGTGCTTCTCCTCTAACCAGCACCCTGATGTCCTGTTCTGTGCTTTGTGGCCTTTTGTTGTTTCTGTTGAAACGGTGCAATGCCGGGCCCCGGGAACAGGTGCAGGTGGCAGAGTGATGACACAGGTGAGAAATACACCTGCTGATTCCAAACCTTAATAAAATAAGGGGGTTAAAAAAGACCAATTTCAAACAACCACCATTAGTCAGGTACTTTTAAAGGACAACAGACTTTCAAAATTGTATTATTTTGCTTATTTACAGTTAGTTACTGCTGCTTGTAACTTTACATGTCCTTTTTTCCCCTGGAGTGTTAGCATGCAATTTCTCTACTCTGGGATCCTGTTGGTTTCTACTCTTCCAAAGTGGGAGCCCATCAGCTGCCTCAAAACACATCCACACGGGACTCTGGTATTGCAGTACAATGCAACAGTTGTGGCCATCATACAATTGGAGAATTCTCAATGGAGAATCTTATTTTGAGATGTTTTTTTGATGAAATTAGCAGATTTCAGTGCTGGTCTTTCATAATTACTCCATCCCAAAGGGGAAGGGTGTTAAATTCTGTCACTTGGCGATGTATCTGTATGTGGAATGTTATTTATCCAGCATGAATTATTTGAATCGATGCTATAAATGCTGAATTCTGTTTGATAAATTGAGGATTCTGCGAAAGTAATTTCATCCTGTTTTCAATGCAAGTGCTTTGCCAAGTGTTGTCAATTTATCCAAATCTGAAATGATGCTATGTTGTGGGGAAAAAGACCATTTTAGAATGGTTAGTTTTGGAATGATCTTCAAATTTCTAAGGCAGTGTTCTAGTTCAAGAACTCATTAGAATGTTCATTTCGCTTAAAATGAGTTCAGTCAAGTGAAGATTTCACCTTTTCATCAGTCATTGCATTAGCTTTGAAGCCACTACAACATTTGTTGTTGAAACAGTCATTTTGAAACAGGATTACTTACCTACCTGCTAAAACAATATGGCAAGGAAATCTGACCCATCAAACTTGCCTTATTGGATACAATTTGTCATGGATAAATTACCCAGCAATGCCCAGAGATGATTGTTTTTCTTATAAACCTCCCTTAAATAGACCTTCGGGCTACAGGGTGAATAAAAATGGATGGAAGGGGACAGGATAGTCATTAAGTGTGCTACAGTGTTTATTTACATAGGTGCACAAGTGTGGTGAACACAGAAGTGTCGATATACGATTCAATTTACAGCAAAGATGACAGGCAGCACAACGAGTACAAAAAAAAAGGTTAGAGAAAAAGACTCTAGGTGTTGCCAAAGGAAAGAAATCAATAAAACAAAACACAGCTGACTAGGCCTTTTAACTCAAGTCTGCCAAAATAAATCAAACGAAAACAGACCTACTCTAGCCAAACAACAATGCCGTGGATGGCAACCACCGACAAACCACCAACCTACATGTGCGATGTACAGGGTACCCCAAACTTACCTAGCCCCTCTCCCTGAGGAAAAGGCCAAAAAAAAAAAAAAAGACAGAACAACTAAAAATAAACAAATTGGAGAATGGAGCACAGAATCACAAAGCAGACAGGATTCAACAACCAACCAATCACCAGAAAGCAAAGAGATCCAGGCTGTTTCAGGTGGGGAGGTCAACGCTGGTGATTGGCTGAACCAGGAAACAGGGCGGGACGGGGTCAATAGGTTAATTAAGAGTATCAGATGACTGGACCAATCACAGGAGACCTTGGGGGTGAATCAGCAGAAAAAACAGGGAAAGAGACAAGGAGAAAACCTACACACAACTCATTTCAGGCCCTGTGGTGATAGCTCACTAAGAAAAGTGTCAGTCTCTGGCCCAGGGTTTTTTATGACCTGCAATCAATATTCTGCTAACAGGAGATCAGAACTTTTCAGAACTAGTAGGCCTAATTGGCCATTCCCAAAGCATACATTCACTAAGTTATGATCAGGGTTAAACCACCTGGAGAGCCTCACGATTGAGGCTGCTTTAGTCTACTTGCCAACAGTTTATTTTACCAATTGTTATTCGGAATTCCCCTAGTCGCTGTAAAGTAAAATAAAAATTTAAAAAAAACTTCAGCAGAGATGTTAGATGTTGCACTTTGGCTTCTTGGAGGCTGTGTACCGACTCATTAAGCGCTTGGCACAAGTTCAGATTTCTAGTAGGATGTATTTTTTTCGGGAGGTAGTTTATTAAATTCAAGCCTGTTCTGACCTTAGCCTCATCAACTGAAACCTGAACAGAAGGGCACAGGATACAGCAGCCATGTTGGAGCTAAATGACACAAACACATATTATTAATATTCAGGAATGAATGAAGAATTCAGTTTTTTAGTGCTTCCCATTTAACACTTGTTATGTGATTGTGCCAGTTTATAAATGAAACATAAACAGTTTGAAGAAATGGTCATGCTGAAATGGAAATATTATTTTTTTGTATCAGTTCAATTACAACACAATATTTTGGTACAATATTGTACAGTTAAATCATGGTTTAATTGGAGAGTAAAACCAATCTTCATTCAAAGTAACAATATAAAATCCTTACTGCAGTATTGCACAGATTTTACAACAACAATGAAATAAGCTTGTTTAAAGTCATCCAAGTAGACAGATAAGAATACAGGTAATAAAATCCCCATTTTATGCGCTCTTACATTATTTCTGGGTTCAGTAAAATTAAGGCAGCAGATGTGGGAAGAATTTTAAAGTATGCACAAAGCACAGGACAACAGCAAATGACAGTACTACAAAAATGTGTTGTAGTACAAAAGTGATACAAGGCAAGAGTGCACCCTCTGCTGGTGTGGTATAGTAATGGCAGGCTCTGTTATATAATGCCTTTCCCTGAAATCTGAGGTATAGTCAAAAGCTTTAGCTTAGATTTTTAAGGTTACAGCAGAAGATATCACTACATTTTGGTATGTAGCAGGCACTCTTAGACAGATTAAATTTTTATACAATCTCTATGTGCAGCAGGAAACAATATTTGGGCTGAAACAATTCATGTTAAGTACCTTGCTCAAGGGTACAATGGCAGTGCCCCACTGTAGAATCAGCCGTACAACCTTTGATTTGTGAACACAATTCTCTAACCATTATACTACACTGCTGTTTCTCATGTAAACATATTACACCAACAATAACAGTTAATGCAGATAGCATTTGGGCAGACAGCACACAGCCAGTAAACTACAGACACCTGCCATCTAATGTCTTTGTCACTAAGAACATTAATAAATAATTTATCCTTGAAAGGTCAGAGGTCAAAGTCAGGTGCAGAAGAACCCCAATAACAAACAACATACATAAAGCATATCGCCGTGGAAACATTTACATGTTCATGTACTGGAATCATTCATGTACTATCATAAGCGGGAGATTTATTTTAACTACTACATTCACAAACTAAAACGAGCTTACGTAGTGTCACTTGATAGAACACACATTAAGCATTAAATTCTCATCTTGTGTAAAATGTGTCCATCTGCATATCTGCATCAATACAAAACAATTCCCTCCTTTTCTTTACATGAGTAGAAGTCTGTATAAATTCCACTACAGAGCATCATGGCTACATTCGGTATTTACTTAATAAACCAAATAACTAAACAAACAGCTAAATAGCAATGACTGATCTACCATCAGTTACCCATCTAAATGACTCTGTGACATCAGATTATTTTAAAGGATGCCTTCAGCTTACCAACTGAGTTGGAGCAGGCACGCAGTTTCTGAGATGAATTGCTTAAAACGTCGCACGTGTGGGTGTGATAGATCTCGCGCAGTCAAGGCGCCGTTGCCTTTCGTATTACTAAGCTGTCGCTTGGCAATTTATTTAGGATTTGTCACCTCAAGTGGATAGAGAAGACCTGGTTGTGATGGATGAAGGAGGGCGCACATATATCAGACTGAAGCTCTGTGACAACAGAAGATCAAGCATCCACAGTTCCTTTTGATGGCTTAGAGCAGGGGTTCTCAAATTTTTCTTTCCACCAAGGTCCCCTTTCATGGGCCAAGATTTTTCAGGGACCACCTCACATTCATATCGAACAAATAATTTCATATTAGGCCTATTTCTCACACTCCTGTATAGGCTAGGAGTTTGTCATTCATATTTTATATGATTTTAATAAATGTATATTAAATATATTTAATTAATTTTAAAAAAATCTACATCTAATTTTTCATGGATCCGCTAGTCTACATGCCACAGACTTTTGAGAACTATCGGCTTAGAGTGTGACACTAGGAAGCACTGCATGACCTTATTGGAACACTTCCACGTTCCATGACATTCTATAACACAATCCCCGCCCATTCTGAAAGACAATCACTGCCCATTCTGGAACACAATCACTTCCCATTCTGGAACAAATCACTGCCATCAACACCAGCACACCTTCATCCACAGTTCGTTAAGTTATGGTGGTACCGTGGTTAGCACTGCTGCTTCGCAAGAGGGCAGTTCTACGTTTGCCTCCCAGCCCGACCGGATCTTCTCTGCATATAGGTTTTGTATGTTCTCCCTTGTGTGTTTGCGTGGGTTTCCTCCGGGTACTCCGATTTCCTCCCACGATACATAGACGTTTATGCTCCAGGGCTCACTTGAAAAAGAGATGTCAATATCAATGTGACTGAGGCTGAATACAAAATTCAATAACTCACCCTGTATCAGGCACATAATCAATATGCTAACTGGCTGGATCAAGAGAGAAATAAGCAAATCACCGACAATGGCAAAAATGCAGATTCAGTCACGCCAGTTGTTGCAGAATCTATTGGTATTGAGGCCTCACAGAAGCCAAATAATGTCACCAACTAAAATAATATCCAGATCTTGATATAGCTGAAAATAACAGCCAAAGCAGAGATGCATTTCACAACCACTGGGAACTCAGTGTTAAATCAAAGTGCTACTAAATATACCAGGAGAATATAAAGTGACTGCATGACACCGCTGCAATTTGCTAACCCTTTCTTAATTGTTGTCTCGATGTGTTGTCGCAGCCTAGTGACAGCAAGCAGTGTTTTGAAACATGAGGTCTATAAATGATCTGGTTGGGAACTACTGTATCTCTCCAAATACTTCTAAATGTGAAAAGTACAACATTAAAGTGGGGTAGGTCAGCAGCAAACAAAGGAGACTATTGTACAACAATGCAGTCAGTAGCGAAATAATGTAAGAATAATATACAATAGGAGGATGATGTGTTTAGCGACGATCATGAAGCATTATGGATTCAGTTGCATTTCTCCAGTGTCCACAAGGGGGCAATTTTCATTTTTGTTAGAAGGTCTAAATTGCTCTCCGAGACAAACGGCTCAGCCAATCAGGAGACACACGGTTGTCGTGAATGTTCTTTTTTGTCACACATTATACTTATGTGCTTAATCGCCCCTGTGTATCCATGTGCATTAGTCTATCTGTGATGTATGGATAAAAATAAATTATGGATGAAATTTAGCATGGTGAATGGATTTTAAAATGGGAGAACCATATTTTTTGTGTTGAGGGTCCCAGGGCTTCTGTTTGTCATAATCTAGCTTTAAACGTGTAATAACCTACTCTGGCTTTGGATTTGAATGGGATCTTGTCTTCACATTTGCATTCTGATAAACTATAGAAATTTGTACACAAGTTGAAAGGATACACAAGTAAAAAAAATAAAATAAAAAGCATGAGGCTTCATTGTTCATCTAAAAGCAGGCTGTGTCCCCATGGTTATTGGCACATCCTTTATTCACTTAACACACTATCAGGTTTAGAATTTTTAAATCACATTTTGAATATTGACACTTACATTTAAAAAATACATATATATTTTTTTCTTCCCTTTGGAAAATGTATAATCACAGTAATTTTTTTGTTGTTGAGGCTATTTTTATTAGGAACTGTAGAAGTCAGCTGATCGACTGATCAGTTCAGGCTATCCCAAGTCAACTTGTTTACCTTGTTGGAAGGATTTGGTTGACTTTCCTATTGAGGACATGTGGGACTGGCCTGAATTCAGAGCGGTGGCTCGCGGTGATGCAGTGAGGAGGAGGAGGAGGAGGACGAGGAGGAGGAGCAGGAGGAGGGGTGAAGAGGCCTTGTTTTTCTGCCGCTCCCCGTCCCCTGGAGGAGAGCGGAGAGGAGCCCGTTGCCATAGCAGAGGCCCCCCTCTCTGATGCAATCCTTCCCAGTATCCCTCACTCCTCACGGGCCTGTCTCCCCCCCGCGCAGAGTCACACCGCCAAACTCTGAGCCTCTGGGACGGTCACCTGACCCCGCCACCTTTCGTCTGCACCTGTTCCCTCCTCGCCTGGAGGAGAGGAGCGCTGGTTTGCAAACAGCGTTTTTCTATTCAACTCAATTCACTTCTATTTGTATAGCGCTTTTTACAGAGAACAAAGTGTCACAAAGACACTTTACTTTAGTAGCAAGACAAGACACAGAGCAAAGAGCGCAAACAGAGCAAACACCAGGCCAACCCCCAAATAGCATGAGGTAAAAAAAAGATTCCCAGTGGGGAGAAAACCCTCAAGAATCAAACCCGAGCATAACCGCATAAGCTGTAAATCTGTGCACAATGAAATGTCCTGTGTTAGTTCAACTCTAACAGAGTAGATTATCAGTCCAATGTGTACTCTGTAAGAGTTGATTTAACTCTGAGCTATTTTTACTGTGTGATATTGAATGCTGTACAGCATTTATTGACTTTGTATTATTGTGTGAAATTAGTTGCTGGGCGGTGATGTGCAAGACTGATGCATCATGGGATAGCCCATTGGGTACAGTCGCTGTGTGTTCCCAGGCACTGATGTATGTGAACCAAAACAGAAAAGACTTTGATCTCAATGGGAAAACACAATGATTGGTTCATGTCAGTCACGAGTCATCGATGGCGCAGAATAGTTCAAGCATTTTGGGTTTTACAAACTCTCATACTTCCCATCACAGGAGTTTGTTTTGCGTGGATCGAAGGGACGCAGACAAACAAAATTGAACCTTAGTCAGAAATTGTGTTTCTCAGTGGGGTTACAAAGCATAGAATGCTTTCAGAGGTGAGACTTAAAGGACAAACTGCGAGAAAGTTGCTCCACAAAATCTGAAATCAAACGAGACGTGATGAACCGATTCTTTCCAGACACTGTGTGTTCCGAATTCAAAATTTCAAATGGTATTGCAAATGAGCCTGTATATTTCCGTGTATTGTCCCTATGAGTATATTTTAATAATTACAGAGTAAAGGTAATACTGCAATTATTGTTAAATAATTATATTTAAATTATATGCTTTTCTTGTTCAAATAAGGAGGGAAATAGCCAAAATAAAGATTTGTTAGGTCCTAGACTCAGACTGCCACATCTCAAGACCAATTACTTTAGCACTGATAAGAAAGCTTAGACGTGAGTCCAACATCTTGGTTCACAGAAGTGTGACGTATTTGATACTATTTAACTTCACTGTGTCTTAGTATATGTTTGAATCTCACACACATACTCAGGCATGCACACTCACACAAGCAGTCAGACACGTGCACAAACACACACACACACACACACACACACGCACAAGCATACACACGTGCACAGGCACACAGACACATACAATTTTTTTAAAAACTTGTGAATCAACCATTGTACCTTCATTACCTACAGTAGGTATTCCCACTTTGGAAGTTTGTGGTCAGTTACAATGATGGACTTTGCTCTGTCCATAAAGAGTTGCTAAATTGATTCCTAAAAGCATAAAATGCGCAAGACCAGCTGGCAGATCAGCATGGTTTAAAAAACTCACATTAAAGTTGCATCATTCTCACACATTTGGGGAAAGTGGTGTCCGTCAATTGTAAGAAAGCTCCGCCAGCTCAGAGCATAAACTTCTCTGCATTCAGTTTACAATTTCTTTTTTTCCTGTCTCCTTGTTAACATGCACCCTTTTAAATGTAATAACTTGTACAGTGAAACAGAAGCTTGTTGCAGTGGTTGCAATACATGATTGTTTTGTTGCTCATTTAATGAAGAGACCTACAGTCAGTAAAGGACTCCTGAAAGAAAGAAAACAAGGACAGGAAACGAGAAACCTCAATTGTGCTCCCAGCCGAAGTAGCACTTCCTACAACCGGACATTTATTACAAGAGTTCTGAATTCCTCAATGATTGGATAGCCCAGAGAAACTGGGGGGAGAAGACAATATTGGTTTACCATGTTTTCAGCTTAATTTCAGGTACAAGGCTAAAAGGCCACTCTTCCATAAACAGATATACTCACAGGAAACAGTTCAGTATTTCACTATCCTTTGCAGTAACCACAGCAGATTATAAAACAAGCCTACTACAAAGGTGCAACAGGGTCATATAGTGATTTGTGTGACCTGTTCAAAATGTTTGTGCAATTGCTCAGGAAGATACTGTATGACAGGCAAGTGCAGCAGGTGTACTATATAGGAGACACATGTGACACGGAGTTCAGGGATGTAATTTAGGGAACTTTGCATATTGGTCATATCCCCATCTGGAGTCACATGATGCAGAGGCCCCCACCTCCCCCCTACTCCCTCCTACATCCACCACCCCCCCCCCCCCCCCACCCCACCCCACCCAACCCCGCGCCCCCACCCACCCAACCTGATCACACACACAAATCTATTTGTGTAGGAAAATGAGTGCATGACCTTCCGTGTCTTCACCTGCCATTAACATTCTAACTCACACTTCAACTCAGGCCCGCTCGATGCGCTTCAGAATGCTGAAGGCGAACCGGGCTTGTTTGGGTTCTCAGACGGGGGCTTCGCCAATGTGAGACCACATTTGTGCGTGCGCATGATAATGAGCTGGAAATTCCCCGGGCGTCTGGGATTAATGGGGTATGGAATATGCTCTAAAAAACACATTTCTGATTGTGTAGTATTCGAAAAGCCACAACCTATCTCTCTCTCTCTCTCCTCTCCTCCTCCCCCTCTCTCTCTCTCTAACGTATTGTATGGTTCAATAATTACTGAATGAAGCATTGTGGTGTAAAATGAAGCAGAACTTCGTTTTTACCCCTAAGGTATGAAACTAAATTATGTGTATCATCAACAGATATCAATGAACAGAGGTGTGCAATATATATACAGTACACACACACACACACACACACACACACACACACACACACATATATATATATATATATATATATTCAAACACATTCTCTGTTTACAGTCCCAACATTAATTAATTAAAAGCAGTGACCTCAAACTATTACATACTGTACCCTTTATAGTGACAAAACACGATTCTTTCTCTCCCTCTCCCTCTCCCTCCCCCTCTTACTCTCACTCTCTCTCATAAAGATTCACGCTTATTTCCATGTGATGCAAATGGCAACGGAAGCCATGGATTAGAACATAACAGCAATGGCAGCGAGAGAGAAAAAACGAAATAAGGGGGGAAAAAAGTCAAATCTATAAGTAATAAGAAATGATGTCAAAATATCCCAGACTTTCATATTCTGTAAAATGGATTTGGAAATAAACAGCATTAATGTTTTTTATATGAGAAATTGTTTCCTCTTTTTTGAGAATTATTTACATTGTTTGTTGAGATGCTTATGCCCTCTAACCTATCTGATAATTTATGTAGGACGGAGTGTAGCACAGTGGGTAAGGAACTGGGCTTATAACCGAAAGGTCACAGGTTCGATTCCCGGGTAGAACACTGCCGTTGTACCCTTGAGCAAGGTACTTAACCAAAATTGCTTCAATATATATCCAGCTGTATAAATGGATACAATGTAAAATGCTATGTAAACGTTGTGTAAGTCGCTCTGGATAAGAGCGTCTGCTAAATGCCTGTAATGTAATGTAATGTTTGAAGTATGACCACAAAGAAAGCAGGAGGCAGTCGAAACATTACCATGCCATCCCAGCATGGAATATATTTCATTAATTTAAGCTAAGTGATATTTGTTTAGTTATCAATGACATACAGTAGACTTTGCTGTTAATATATTTAACCTATTTTGCTTAATCTAGATGATATATTGGCTTTTTCATGCTATGTCAACCTGGTCTTGAACACCTGAATACATTAATAATATGCAAGACCTTCACCGAATCAAGAAAGGTTTATCGCGTAGTATAATGGGTTAGGAGTTGATCTTGTAACTGAAAGGACACAGGTTCAAATCCCTGGTAGGACACTGCTATTGGGACACTGTTGTTGTACCGTTGAGCAAGGTACTTAACCTGCATTGTTTCACTACACCAGCTGTATAATAGGACGGAGTGTAGCACAGTGGGTAAGGAACTGGGCTTGTAACCGAAAGGTCGCAGGTTCGATTCCCGGGTAGGACACTGCCGCTGTACCCTTGAACAAGGTACTTAACCGAAATTGCTTCAGTACATATCCAGCTGTACAAATGGATACTATGTAAAATGCTATGTAAAAGTTGTGTAAGTCGCTTTGGATAAGAGCGTCTGCTAAATGCCTGTAATGTAATGTAATGTAATACAACGTAAAAAATAAATAAATAAAAGCTAAGTAAAAGGTTGTGTAAGTCGCTCTCTGGATAAGAACGTCCACTAAATGCCTGCGACGTACCGCAATCCTTATTAAAGAACCCACTTTCCTCGCGCGCCGTCCGCCCGCGATGCGGCTGGCAGTGCCAGCGTTGCGGGGGTAAACAAGCCGAGCCCGCGGCCGTTTCCATGGCGCGGCGGGCAGCCGGTCCGGAAAGACCGGTTTGCGCCCCGCGACACGCGGAGAGAGAGAGAGAGAGGAGAGAGAGAGAGAGAGAGAGAGAGAGAGAGACAGACAGAGAGAGAGAGAGAGAGAGAGAGAGAGAGGGAGAGAGAGAGAGAGAGAGAGGCGGGTCGAGCGCCGCAGATACCGCGGCTGCCTGGGTCATGTCACGCGACCCCATATCCCAGCAACCAAAAAAAAAAACATTTTAAATTAAAAAAAAAAATTATAATAATACACTACTGAAGTGATGACACGGCTACAGTAGCAGTAGGTAGGGGGAAAAAAATCCCCATTACATTATAAAGCAGATGCTCTTATCCAGAGTGACTTACACACCTTTTTTTACATAGCATTTTACATTGCATCCAATTATACAGCTGGATATATACTGAAGCAATGCAGGTTAAGCACCTTGTTCAAGGGCACCACGGCAGTGTCTTATCGGGGAATTGAACCTATGACCGGCAGGGTACGAGACCAGCTCCTTACCCGTTATACTACACCGCTGCCCTTCGTGTTATTTTGTTCTGCAACTATACACAACCGCTCTCTTAATTATGCAAGGATTAAAAAACAACCCTCTCTCTTTTTTTGGCACTTCTGTCTGCAGCCTGATGCTTAAATATGTGGATCAGGGTTTCCATATAAACTGCTTGGAATTGGAATATTAGCATTTCCCTTGACAGTGATGTGGATTATTTTGAGGTGAGAGGAGTGCCTGGATTGTACGTTTTAATCTCTGGCAGAGAGACTTATACAGGGAGGTACACAGCAACATCAGGTGTTCATAAAACCAGATGCCCAGCAATTGTAATAAAACTGTACTAAATACAATGGTTAACTCAGCTCCAAAAATATGCCAGATTGGTGGCCAGGGATGCCACCAGGGATTCTGCCGTCCCCAATGAACAGATCTCACATTGGGCTCCACCACCCCAGGGCCTCCCCATCCCTGAACAATTACATCACAGTGTTTTGAAGGCCCCTTTCAGACAGGACCCTTAGAATCCTCCAAACAACCCCCCCCCCCCAGAACAACCCCCACCCCCAGCCCATATGGCAGCCCTGTCGGTGGCTTCTACCTTTCCTACAGATTGACTCTGTGCAGGATTTTCTTGAGTCCATTGCTGCTGCGTCTATATATATATATATACTGCATGCGAATATCAGTGGGAAGGACACCATGTGACCTCCAAGGAACGGTGGCACGGCTTCGCAAGAACCACGGGCGTACCGGCAAACACGAAGGTGCTGCTGGTCGTCTCCATGGAAACAAACAAATACACCGGTAACGCAAAGGCATTAGAGTTCATGTTAGTGAGAGACATGGCTGGCTCTTCACATCATTGCTGGCCTCCAGAGGACTCTTTAGAAAATTAGTGGAGAACAAGGCTGCGGGGTGGAGAACGTGAAATTAAACACTGCTTTAGGGATGAATGTGAAGATAGTATCCTTTTATTAACTACAACAAAACAATAGGGGCGATATAGCTCAGGAGGTAAGACCGATTGTCTGGCAGTCGGAGGGTTGCCGGTTCAAAACCCCGCCCTGGGCATGTCGAAGTGTCCTTGAGCAAGACACCTAACCCCTAACCTCTAACTGCTCTGGCGAATGAGAGGCATCAATTGTAAAGCGCTTTGGATAAAAGCGCTATATAAATGCAGTCCATTTACCATTTACCATTTACCCAACAAGCATATACTTATCATTCCATGTACCTACATATGTGTGCTTTCATTTTTTTTAAAGATACAGGTATTTAATATGATTAATTTGTTTTGCAGTTCATTTAATCAATTGATCCTTCATGACAAAGCATGGTACTTTCAGGCGCTATGTGACCGAAATAGTGAGAGAGGTGATTTGGAAGTGAAGATTCAGTTAAAGACAAAGAACAACATTCAATGTTGTCCTTTGTCTTTACTGTAGCATTAAGGTCATGGTATATGCGTATTTTGCAAATATTGGTGTTATTCAAGTGAAAATAAACAGTCAAATGAAACTAACATCCAATTATTTATTGTCCTCTGCCAGGAACAAGGCAAAAAACTGTACATTGCATTCTGGGAAAATTAGGCAATGTGTAAGATATATGTTTTTCTGAATACTGAGTATATTGTACACAACCTATTTCAGTGATGCTAAAAGTAGACCATCCTTTTACACATTGCCTCATTTTCCCAGAATGCAATGTATAGTTTTTGCCTTGTTCCAGGCAGAGGGCAAGGAATCGTTCATGTATTCTTTAAATCTGAAACCTGGTGAAACAAAAAGCTGTAGTTCACCGTGTGGCATACCGTGATGCTTACAAAGACATTTCTTAAAGAGAGATTCTTAACGACATTCTCATTTTTCTTGTAGATACTACGTGCATGTTACATGGGGAATTGGGAGTAGGAGCAGGAAAGGGATGAGAGAGTCGGAGACTCTTCGGTTGAACATCCAAACTCAGCGTGTCTGAAAGGCTGCTGCCTCCCTGACAAAACTGCCCCCTGGGGGGGGGGGGGGGCCCCTTCCATGGTGATGCCTCCTCATCAGCACAGACAGAAATACACACACGTACAGTACGTACGCAAACGCGTGCACACACAAACGCACATACACAAACAGGCATACACAAAGATACACACATACACACACACACAGGCATGCACACACAAACACACACACAGAGACTGTCGTAGAAAAACAATTCTGTGGTCAATTACCGATTTCTTGGTTGATTTTGAGACATACTTGGGACCATTGTCTTGCCGAAGGATCCATGTATAACCAAGTTCCTGGTTGAAGGACTACCTGTTTGTTTTTTTTTTGGCCAAAAGGTCTTGGAATTTGTTGTAGTTCATGATTCCATTGACCTTTACATGATTCCATTGACCTCAATTGCACTTTGATCGAAACTGGGTGTTACTATCAGATGAGACCAAAATAGATTTTATTTTATTTTTTAACCATGCACATCTGTATTGCATATACATTCTTCTTTACTCATTTTTATAAAGGGTGTGAATTTTGGAGGGCAATTTTTTAAGTGAAACCACTTTAGTTATACGAGCAACAGAGGCCAGGATGAAAAACATTTCCAGACTGTTTAATACAACCCTGCCATGTTGCGTATATAGAAAGAATGTTTGTTTAATAACAATAATCTTTTTTGGCTTCACCCGAGATGAACAGCTGTGCTTCAAAACATCCAGCATCCCGCATTATCACCATCTTCAGAAAAACATACCGTACGCCCCACCCCCCCCCCCCCCACCCACCGCCCACAAAATTTACGAGGAAAAAAAGTATTTAAACAGCAAAGCCACGCAGAGCTCAAAAAATACCCCCCAAAAAACATCCAACGGACAGCAGTGAATCAGACTTGCCTATTTCAATGGGGAACAAAGAAGGAAGAGACCTGGAGGTCAACTTTCATCTTCATTTTCCAAACAAACTACACCTGCCATTGTTTCCCTTTCCCATCATTAAAAGCCTGCACACACACACAAAAATAAAAGAGCAGGCCCAGGTGTATTTGACTGACAGTTGGGGGTTCGGTCGTGGGGAAGGGAGTGTTTGCGTGTGACTCCATGCAGTGAGACAATGACAGAGAGGGTGGGATCGCCGGTCTCAGGTGAACCAGTCAGATTTTATTCTTTCGGTCTGTCCCACAGAAAGCAGAAGCAGGCGTTGTTATTGCAAAAATATCGGAGGCCCGTATTTACGAGACCGTAAATCCTGAGAGCAAGAAAATTTGTGTTTAATAACGCAAATCAGCTTCTTCACAAACCCGATGTGAAAATACGTCCAGAAAGTCACTGTCTTTCCTTCTGCAGGTTCATAAGCTGATTTCAAGATTATTTACAGATATAAAGAAAGAAGGATAAAGCAGTACTTTTTTCCCTAAACACTGTGCACACATTTTGATCCAAATGTTGAATATTTCCACTTCCTTTAATTTTTTTTGAAGAAAGCTGGAAGAAAAGCACTTTCCTATTAGTTTCACTACCACAGATTAAATTTACAATACAATAGGGCTTTAATTCCTGCAATTATTGTTTCTTGTGAAACAAAAAAAAAAAAAGATGTAATAACAATAAAAACTTGGCTCCTTGCCGATTCAGGGATTTCTGAGAAAATCCAATTTCCCTAAAATGTTTCAATTTGGTAAATCAATTTCAGTTTGATTTATAAGGCAATTTCAGTGATTAATAATTGCTTTATATGAATTGGTTTTTCTACCATGAAAGATAATTGTTGAATGGATGATAAACTCTCTCGAATCGTGGCCAGTTCCAATTTTTTTTTTTTTTAGTTTACGGAAAATTTCACAGTTGTTTTTGTTAGCTTTACTTCTCCTTAGACAATTAATCATTGTTCCACTTCAGGGTTTTGGTGCAGTTTTACTGGAAGCATTCGTGCACCGGAAGTCACATACAACTGTGATCACGTTTGAATGGCACCATTATTTCTTTGTTCTGAAATCACAAGGAACTCGGGACTTCACGGTCCGACATGAATTTGCATTTCGCGTTTCTGTTTATGAAAAACTGCATTTTGAAGCAGAAGCAGAAAAAACAGCACACATTGAAGCACATGCTGTATCCTGCATTGGCATGAATAACATCACAGAGCTATTTTTATAATAATAATAATAATAATAATAATAATAATAATAATAATAATAGTAATAATAATAATAATAATAATAATAATAATAATAATAATAATAAATAATAAAATTAATTTTATATAGCGCTTTTCATAGTCTCAAAGACGCTTTTTGACTTGGGTGTTACGCACGCGCTCTACAGCGTACGATTTCCTGTACGCGATGCATTAGCGTGAACAGACACGGCACATAGCGGCAGTTGGCTATTTTATTTGTTTGTCGTCATTTCGGCATAGGTTCCGCAAGCTGCCGTGGAACGAGCGAACAGGTGCGCCGTGCAATAAGGTCATTCGGTAATTGCTATGTTTGATACCCCTCTTTCCTTCAACCCCCCCCCCCCCCCCTCCCCTCCCCCCCCCCCAACATCTTCCCTACTGAGGCTCGTAGGACGACCATCTGACACCGTCCTTACACCACTGCACCCCCCTCTGGGGCCAATTACCTGGGGCAAGTCAAAGCACAGCCACGGTTGTTAGGCTGCGCTCCCTTGGCAAAACCAGATGGAAAAGCTCAGCTCACTATTACTCTCTCTCTCTCTCTCTCGTAGTCCTTATACACAGCATAAGCAGAGAATGAAGAGCCTCATAAATTGAGAATACTATGTTCTTAAATATGATAACATGCATAGAATAAACTCGGCGTTACCACTGAAGGAACAAAACGTAGCATTCTGCGGTATTCATACACTGTAAGATCAAGATCTCCAGTGTTTAACTATGTTATATATATAAGAGGACACTTGAAAAAGAGATTTTTAATCTCAGTGAGGGTTACCTGGTTAAATAAAGGTCTAATAATAATAATATTGTGTTAGTCAGTTACATAAAATCAATAAATTTGACATTAATTACTGCACCTTGTAAATATGTTGATATATTTTTCTCCAAAATACTTTTTTTTTCACATTTGGAAAAGGGTGAACCATAAAGGCTTCCTGTGATCATTTTAATTCAAGGAGCTCTGTATAAAATAAAATTGCATTGACTGATCAGATGATTGATAGCTCTAGATTAACTAATCATTAGCATATTAGTAAATTAAGAATATGCACCCTAAATCTAGCAGGATCATGTAAATCCTACATATCTCGCACAATAAGTGTCCTAAAGTTACTCAAAGTTACTCAAATGTCATTGTCATTTCATGAGATATTTGAAGAGTTTTCAGATTTCTCAGTAGTCATGGCCGACACATAATGTCTCCAGTAAGGGTTATAAATTGATCCCTGTCGTTTGGATCTTGTGCTGACTTAAATCAAAAAGGGAGAAATAACATTTTCACTGGGGGGTCATTGCAAGGAGAAATTGGGTGAATTAGTTTTGCAGCAAATTACTTTAATGGGTTCCCCCTCAGTAATTACACCTGTGGCACAACCTCTAATTACCTGCAAAGACTGTTTAGCGCATGCTAATTGCATGAGTCACCTGAACGGAAAAGAGGCAGGCAATAAGGAAGGAATACAGGACAATACAAAGAGATGACAGGTGACAAAAAAAAAAAACGAGAGACTTTGAGCAAATGCTGATGCAAGCTACAAAAAAAAAAAAAAAAAAAAAAGAAAAACACTGAATGAGTAGCTCTGGGCCCGTGGCGTGATAACAAAACTGGTCGAAGCAGTAACGGACGCTGGCATTGTCACTGGCTCCGTATTATTTTTTTTTTTATCGCGGGTGTTTGTTTTGGCCAAGTAAAAAATAATGGCTAATGCACCGCTGCACAGGTACACTGGTCTGGGAATGTCGGTAACCAGGTCTGGTCCTATTAATCAGTTTAGTACATCATTTTTTCTCTGGTTTTCGTAGTTTACTCTGGATAAAGTGTGGGTGCCCTGCAATAGATTGGCGGCCTGTCCAGGGTGTATTCCTGCCGTGCACTCTCCCAAATGCATGCTGGGATGGGTTCCAGCACCTCCCGCGACCCTGACCAAGATGAGCAGGTATAGATAGTGGATGGATGGATGGATGGATGGATAAAAGTGTCTTCTAAATTAATTAAATGTATCATACACTGCAGGAATGGGTTCACTGTGAGAAATGGTATGACATGGCAGATTTTTGTTGATTAACAGGCCCCAACAACAAACTATTAATTTCCTAACAATGCACGTTCGTAGACTGAGAGGAGGAAGGGGGGAATCCTGGGTTGTTATACACCAGGCTTAGGCCAACTAGCATTCCAGATTTAGCTTTTTTAATTGGGAGAAAGAAACCCTGTTCTGTCTGTACCACTCAACCGTACCCAGTCAGACGGGTTGGCTTCCTTGTTGCAGTAATAGTTTTAGTGGTTGTTTTTCACTATCAATTTTAGTAGATTTTTTTTTTACTAATCATTATAATCATTATCTATACCCACTTGTCTTGGTCAGGGTCGGGGGGCATGCTGGAACCTACCCCGCATGCACTGTGTGAGAGGCAGGAAGTTACTAATCATTAGAAATTATCATCCGTTTGGGATAAAGCATTGTGGTGATTGTAGCCCCTGCCGAAATGAAATCCAAATAGCCCACGTAGCCATGGATCCCGCAATCTAGCATAACCTGTTAAACTGAAATAAAACACTGCACTGTAATCCAACTCTGTTTGAGTGGGAGAAAAATACATATGGAGAGAACCTGAGAATGGTTTCCTGTTTCCTGCTAAATTAAGGTGCAGGTTGTGTTTCTGCCCCATTTTGTGTGTGTGTTTAAAAAAGGGATTTGCGAATCGTTTATGCAATTTTCTTCATTTTCAAATAAAAGCAAAAACTTCCCTAGAAATTTTTTTTTTAAAAGGCCTTATTCTGGATCCATTCAATATATTTATTCCAAAGCTCCCTCATTGAATTGACTTGTGACAGGAAATGGCTGGTCTCTTTTGTTTATTTATGTACTTAAGCTACTTGTGTATAGCAGCAACATAGCCTTCTTCAGGACACGACCACGAGAAATGAGCAGCGTTGGCTCATTTTACAGTTCCCTCCTCCTTACATAACCCATCAGTACACTTTCTCTGTGTGAGTTTGGAGAAGGGGGCAGTGCAGCAACTGCCACGTGGGCAGGCCTGAGAGTTCAGCGGGCTAAAAATGCTAAGAATTCCTCAGCGCCGCTAACGGTAGCCGACAGCGGAGGCCGTTGGTGCATCAGATCGTGCTGGACGTAACGCCTCAACAGCACCCCTGAGAAAATGGTGGCGTCACTTTTCCCCCCAGTTGAGCTCACTTCTTATGTAGGCTGATTTACCTACTGTTTCTGCTGCTGATACTGCTTCTGCTACTGCTACTACTACTACTGCTACTACTACTGCTACTGCTACTACTGCTACTGCTGCTAGTGCTACTACTACTGCTGCTGCTACTGCTACTACTACTGCTGCTACTGCTACTACTACTGCTGCTACTGCTGCTACTACTACTGCTGCTGCTGCTACTGCTACTGCTACTGCTGCTAGTACTGCTGCTACTACTGCTACTGCTGCTACTACTGCTACTGCTGCTACTACTACTGCTGCTACTGCTACTGCTGCTACTACTGCTACTGCTGCTAGTACTGCTGCTACTACTACTGCTGCTACTACTGCTACTGCTGCTAGTACTGCTGCTACTGCTACTGCTGCTACTACTGCTACTGCTGCTAGTACTTTAAAAAAAAACAGCCTTTAGATTTTATAGTCAGCAATCCATACAGTATGTGTGCATATACTATTTCTCCCTACGGGATCTTGGGACAGTTTCATCATAACGAATGCAATACTTTTGATTAGAACAATAGGGTTGAGCGGTCTGACCGTGGAATGGGGTGTGCTGTGTGCAGAATGTTCTGGGAGCACGTGCATGTAACCATTGATAAAAGATTAGAGGGCATAGCTTCAGGGAATGTGCTCAGATGATTAGACTGATAGGCTGTTTTGCATAATGTCAAGAGAGTTTCCACTGCCAAAACAATGGCTAATCTTTTTTTCTGGGAACACGTATTGTGTGACACGCGTCCTGGCTAAGCTGAACCGCAACTGACGCTACCGTTGAATTTTTTGTTGTGCTAATATGTCGTGAAAAGACTGTGAGCAGCGCTTGTCTGTTTGCTCTCGTTATTAAATAATATTGGCTCAAGGCTTAAAATGTTTGGCCCATCATCATTTTGTCAAAAACCCACAAAGGTTTGCACGGTTCGGCGTAAGAGATCGTTGCCGTTGGCCTAGCTCGTGATGTTCTTCTGCTCAGATAATTCACGAGAGCCATGCAAAGCACTTTAAAAAAAAAACAAACAACCTGGTTGACGGCCTGCAATGCAAGAACGCTGCAAGTGCCATCCTGGTGCAGCTGGCTGTTGAGTATATTTTTCGGTGACTGAAATAGATTTGCCTTCGCCTCCCCAGTCCCCCCCCCCCCCCCCCCCCTCCCCCCCCCCCCGCCCCACCCTGCCCCGCCCGTTTGCGTGACCGGCCTGCCCCGATGCCCATCGGTACCCAAATGAGCCCGAGGTCCCCGGCCCGGCTCTCTGCGCCCATCCTCATTTGGAATGCAAATGAAAATACCCAAAACAAAGCACCCCTGTCAGCCAAGGGGGGGGGGGGGGGGGGGGTGAATTTTCCTGCCCGTGTTCTGAGGCCGTGTTTTTTTTTTTTTGAGCCGGCGGCCATTTTGTTGCGCCGTGGGGTCGAAAAATACACCTTAAAGAGGCACTCGTTCCAAAAAAAAAAAAGGGGCCTCTTATAATGGGAACCGCGCGGTTCAGTGGTCAAGTGGAGAGAAGAGAGAAGGGAACATTTAAAGCTCGGTGAATGACTAACCAAAGGTTAGCCCGTGAAGAGGGGGCCCCTCATTTAAATCTTCACATCATTCATTTGGTGGGACAGAACTCTCTAAAGCCACCGGTAATTATCACCTCCTGTGTAGAGAGGCAGTCGTCTGCTGTCTAGATCACATCTCAGTGTGAAAAAAAAAAAAAAAAATCAGTTATACACAGCAAGAAATCCCTCTGTAATATCCCTCTGTAATGCCTAGCCTACACAGGAAGCAGCAGAACTCCCTTGACTACACAGTGAAATGTCCAGCGTTAATTCAACTTTAACAGAACACATTAACAGAGTCCATATGTGCTCTGGAAGAGTTGATTTAACACTGAACATTTTACCGTGTGCTTGAAGTCTGCTGGATAAGAGAAGTTTTTTACCTTTAACTTTACAGGGCATCATTCCAAATATATACCACTCCCCCCCCCACCATCCCCCCTGCCCCACCACCCTCCCATAAAAGGAACTTAGACAAAAAGTTTCACTTTTTTTTTTTTTTTTTGAAGTGCAAATGTGGAAGTGCAAGTTAGTCTCAAAGGTTGTATGTGTAACCAGCAGAAAGCAGAGTCATACTCCCAGGGAGAATTTGACCTTGTTGCGTGACACCTGCAGCACTGGTGGCCCGAATTCAACAAATACAAGGAACAATTTTCTCACTTTTCAGGTTAACCGTTTTTGTAGAATCTAAATATCTTTTATTTTTTCATCATTTGTTTCGAGGTAACGCTAGTTACAATGACTTAACTACAAAGCATCCAATGAATGATACATTGTATAGTACGTTCGTATGTATGGGACAGAACTGTTTGAATGCACTCACACTTTCCCTGTATTAATGAATTAATAATCCAACAAGATGTACAGTTGGTGTTCAGCTTGGTGTGCAGCTCAAGGATGCTAGTTTAGTTATTTACATACAGAGATATTTGCAGCGACATCGTGACAGGATCTAATAAAAATCTATTCCATTCGTAAATTAGCTTTGCTTCTCCTCTAATCAAAATTCAGACACACATACACACACACAAAGGAACAATTCTGCCTGTTTGTGAAACGGATGTGTCAGGTATTTTTCCGAATTCTTTGAATGGAGCTGACAACAAATCTACTTTTAAGCCCGAGACAGAGACCCTACAGCATAGATGCACCACAATAGAGGGTTCTGGAATTTATATGTAGCCATTCAAGTCAAAAAGAGATATATACGATTAAAATATCTCCATTATATATGTTGATGGAGAGACTGTATTGATGATTTAGGGTATGTACTTTTTACGTATACTTTGTAGCATATTTTGTATCCTGAAATGGTATGTGGAAATGATCCAGTAAGTTTTTGTCTCTGTAACAAAGAAAGAAAGAAAAAAACATTCCTAACCAAGTCAGGTTGCATTAATGATTTATGTGATAGAGATGTGGAGCCACAAAAAAAGTACTTGATACCTAGAAGCTGCTTCATTTAACTTGACAAAATCATCACATGCTCTTGCCACGAGGTTAGAAGGATACAGTGACTCTTTCTGTTCAGATTGATTAACGACGACCGCACAGCAACGCTCAACAGGGCTACCAAAACAGTATTTTGCTTGGCAGCACAACCCGTAATATTTTTTTTCACGTCATTTATTCTCATTGTGACTAAGCATCTCAAGTTTCTGGATTTCCTTTAACCGTGGTGACTCACAGAATGTCGGACAATAGCAGCACGGTAAAAAAACCGACACATAGGGCATACTGTACCCAGCAAGTAAATCCTCATAAATGTGGACCTATGTGTCCACTTAAACCATTTAAGTTGAGTTGTGTGCGATTTTAAACATGAGTCCTTTATAAAATAGGCCATCATTGTAAATAAGATTCGGATCTTAATTGACATGCCTGGTAAAATAAAGGTTAAATAAAATTTTTTTTTTTAAATGATACTAGTGGGCAGGTTACCAAACTGTCACATTTAGGCCAGGAGTGGAGCTGCTGTTTTACCCCGGGTCAGCCAATCACCTGAGTCACCTGAGTCTGTTCTGTGTCGGTTTCACTGAGGTCCTCGTCAGCACTTGACCGAGATTAAACGGGACGCCATTTGGGGGAGAACCCGCTAGGCCAGATTCCTAACGGTCGTACAGACTCTTAAGTGCTGTGCTGACCAGGCTCAATCTCTGCATTGTCTGCCTGGGCTTGCCATTGCTGCTTTAGACTGAATCGCTGTGTGGGCCAGGGCTGGGTGGCCAGCGCCTCCTGGATATGGGAGAGTGAGCAAAGGCATGTGGCCCTCGGGGCGAAGAGACGTTTCTGCCCGGTAAACTACACTACTACTACTACAGTGCTACTACTACTACTACAGTACTACTGATACTACTGTTACTATTACTACGACTACTACTGCTGCTGCTGCTACTACTGTTACTGTTACTACTACTATTACTGCAACTGCAACTACTGCTGCTGCTGCTACTACTACTACTATAGTACTACTACTACCACTACTACTATTACTGTTACTATTCCTACTACTACTACTACTACTACTACTACTACTACTACAGTACTACTAGTACTGCTGTTACTATTACTACTACGCCTACTACTACTGCTGCTGCTACTACTACTGCAACTGCAACTACTGCTGCTGCTACTACTACTACTGCTACTACTACTGTTACTATTTTACTACTACTACGACTACTACTACTACTACTGCTATTACTACTACTGCGATTACTACTACTACTATCAGTACTACTGCTGCTGCTACTACTGCTCTAAGCTGACCTGAGTCCACATTCTAAACTGCCGTCTAACCATTTTTTATTAATTTATTTATTTGCTTATGTATGGTCAGACCTGTCATTCAAAGGGAAAGGCATGTAGACTTGGGACTGAGAGCATGGGGACGGAGCTGGAGGTTTGGGAGGAGGGGTCCCAGTGTGGCACGGGAAGCTGACATCATAGCCAGACACACTACCTTTGGTAGTTGGCTAGGGCGGGAGGGAAGCAGGGGGGGGCGGGGGGGGAGTGGGGGGAAAGTAGGCGGTGAAGGGGGGGAGGACTGGTCTCCTGGACTCGCCTATCATAGGGCTGAGGACACACCTGTCAGAGCCACAGGCTAAAGGGATTGGCCTCAAAGGTGAAATTACACCTGCGTGGGGCGGGGCCTGCGAGGGGTACATGTAAACCAAGCCCATTACAAATTCCACCTCTTCGCATTAAGAGCTTAGCCAGGTTGCTGCTTCTCCAACCAGCCCTTCGGCAGACGGATGTCTCCTACGACGGCAGAGCCTCCTCCATCTTAAAACCCGCCTGTTCTTTCCCCGTTCTTTCGTTTGCTTCGACTAGTTGGTCCCCAACCTGATCTACCTTCGAATAAAACACCGTGATGTTCGACGCTGAACACGGACGCGCAAGATGTCACGCGTCCTTCGACAAGAGGAGGGAAGAGGAAGATGTGTGTTTCTGCGCCTCCACTACCTGCGCACAATGGTGTCTCTTGTCCGGAGGCTCCAGGCTGGCCGACTGCTCCAGGGAACGATTAGGGGTAACTCACTAACGCAAGACTTAATCTTATTCCGAAACTTTTCCAAAAACTTTTTTGTTGTAAGTTGTGCAGATTATTCTGAATTGATCAGCCCGGTCAGTTGTTTCTTTGTCTCCGCTACATGATCAGTCTTTGCGAGTAAAGTTGATGTGTTAACTATTTATTTAACCTTGAAGAAAAAAACTGCCATAACTACAGCACGTATGGAGAACAAAACAGGCCGGTTGTGTGAGACCCGTAGGTATCGCATGTATTCTGATCACGGTTTCAGGGAAGTCGGGCAACTCCATGGGAACCGCACAATAAAATCGTATCAGGTTTTTTGATCTATTTAAACAGGAATAAGGACAGAAATAAAAGAATAAGCACAAACAATAGTTTGCAAACGTTCATTCCTTGACTGGATAGACCAGTTTGGGCAGGTAGAGGCAAACAGTCAGACTTGTCAAAGGCTATAAGGAGTGGAGCCCTTCTGCAATTCTGACGATTAAAACGCAACAATGTCAAGGCAACAGTAGTGCCCTGACGAATGATAGCTCAATTCATGTAATTTAACTTTTCAGATTTCAGTGCAGAATGATCATTAAGCTTAGGAAATGTTATGTGTAAATACTGTTTTCACTTTTTTGAAAAGTTGAACTGTTTCCGGCCAAAATAGTAGAATCAGTTCCACCTGATTATATTATATAATATATGTAGTACATTATGGTATATTTTGACGTATGATCCTTTCAGCTGAATATATGTTTGTTGGCTTTTTTGCTAAAGGACATGTTGAATGAGAGTATCATTCACTTCCCTTGCGTTACGTTCAACCGCCGTGCTTTACTTCTTGAAAAGTCGACAGCCACAAAGAGACTTTGGACAGGCCTGCCCTTACTTGTTCCTTTTGACAATGATTAGAAAGGAATTAGGCAAAATAAGCTCTGTTTTTTCCTACTGTTTGACGTGTGGAAAAAAAAGGGGGAAGTTAATTGTAAACTGCGGCCGTAAGCCCGTGGAGGTAAAATGTCGGCTCGTCCATTTTCTTGGGTGATCCCTCGGGGTTGTGTTGAGATGTTAGGACTGGAAGCGTTGTTTGTTGTTGCGAGTTCTAACCCTCACGGTACTGAGAAGTGCTATCCCGAGACAGATCGGGAGCGTGATATTTGATGTTTTGTTATTGGCTGGGGGTAAAATGGAGTGTCGTCTTCCTAGTTCTGGAAGTGAGCAGCGAGGTGGAGCCTTTTGATTGGTGGAGGAAGAAAGAAAAAGAATGCGCTTTTCTTTTTAGCAAATTCTAAAATGACGACTGGGTCGTTATTTATGGTCGCATTATGTAATTCACATTTTTCTGGGGCGTCGGAAAAGAATGAATCCAGGGATATGTATTCATTACGCGATAATAGTGCAAATACTGGCTTGAGGAAAAATGTGTTTGTTTCAGCTGAAACTCCAGTGGCAACCTGTTGATGCTGAGAGAATGTACATGCTAGTTAGCTCACCAGGTTTTTTTTAACCCAATGAGGTCAAAGAGAAGGAAAGGCTGCTTTAATTACTGCTTTTGGGTTAGAGGTCAGATTCTTACATGGATTGGTTTGTGTGGTTGACGATAGCCATTTCATCAGTCTGACTAAACAGCCTAGTCACAACTGGATGTGTATGTGAAAAGTTGAAAAACATTTTTTTTTTGTTTAAACTAAACTGAACTTTAGCTCAATTTATGAACTGTCATTCGATCAGAGTTCAGATATAAAAGAAAGTTGAAAGCTGTCAGTTTATAAGTGAATGTTTTCACCATTTTGAAAGATGGAAGAAGAGGAAGTCATCAGTTTCAAATAAGCAATTTGGGGACAACATCAGACTGAATTAGCTTTTAATATAACCATAGATATTAAATAAATATATAAAAGAAAATACAATGTGCACATTGAAGGTTACCGTCTGTGGAAAATCTTAAATTAAAGGGGGAACAGAGCAATTACACGCTTCCCTTTCTTTCAGGAAATGATTGCACATCACCGATACATGAAGGAAAGTAGGGAATGTGCAGATTTTAAAATGTTTTTAATATATTCAAATTCCTGTTATGCAAATGAGCTACTGCTCATTCATCTAGATGATATATTCAAACCAGTAAGCGAAAGGAATGAAAACACAGTGGTGACAAGGGGTGAGCACCAGGAAATAAAGTTTGAAAGAAAAAATATATACAACAATATATTATTTAATATGATATATTTAATAATATATTAAACCCAATGAAAAATATATACAAAATAATGATAGCTACAAATAAACGTATTTAGCATTAAAAAAATCTAATCAAAGACCTGCAAATACATCTACAGACCTACAATATGCAGGCAAGTGGATGGAATTAAAATGTGTCAGATAAGTACCCAAGATAATAATATAAGACCCAATATAAAACAGGGTTTTGGTGTTTCCGTTGCGTTCTCCTTCTTGCAGTTGCTCGTTGTTGATTAAGGTGCATTTTGGTTTATCTCACAGTTTGTTCATTTCATAGCAGAGGCACATTCCAATGAGCGCCAGCCACACAAAGCTCAGGAAAGAAAGAAAGAAAGTAAAATGAATAAAATGGTGGAAGGGGTCAACCTTCACCGGAAATACTTAAAAAAGGAAAACATATTCAGACACTATGCACATATTCAGATGAGAGGAGAGAGTAATAGAAATGCCATTGGACAGAGCACAGTGTCAAGAGGTCAGGTAATATTTTCAGCTAAACAGTGCTCTACAACAATTGGAGCCATTTTGCCTCCTTTGCCTCCTTTGATATTTATTCTCGTGTCTCTCTCTCAATCTCTTTCTATCTCTTTTTCTGTCTCTTTCTCTGTCACTCTCTCCTCCCTCTCCCTCTCCCTCTCCCTCTCTCTCCCTCTCTCAGGCCTGCAGCACTGGTTTATAATGCTGATGATTAACTAACAGGAGGGCTGCAGTCTGGGAGCGCAGGTCTGCTTTTGGGGTTTTCCATTTCACAGGTCCTGACTGACCCAGAGGAAGCAGGAGCGTTCTCAGGCACTTGCTGGAAATTTGAGATTTTTTTTTCTTCTTTTTTCCCCCTCACTCACTTTTTTTTTGTTTTGTTACATTCTTTACTTGGGTTCTATTCACAACGGTAAGGTTACAGGTGTTCTCTCAGCTCTCGTTCTCAACCTCTCCTCCTTTTGGCTCTCCCTTCTGCCTCCCACCTTTTCTCTCTCTCTCTCTCTCTTTCTCTCTCTCTCCCTATCCCTCTTTCACTCTCTCTCTCTTTCTTTCTTTCAGCCTCACTCAGGTTTGCTTTTTTGCATGACTGCTAAAATCCACTAGCTCCCCCGTTCGCACAGGCTGCTCTCTCTCTCACATCTAGGTCTGTATTCTGTGCTAGCTTTAACCACGTCACAAATCCAGTTCACAAAGGATTCAAAAGAGACAGATGATTGTATAACATTGCTCGTGTGTTATTCAGTTATGAGGGCTGAAACAATCATTTTCGGGTGGCGAATCAAAGCGCTTTTACTGCAGAATTTGGACGAGTAGGTTGCTGGTGGAGGCATAATGCATTTAAATGATAGAGCAATCGGAATATACGACCAAAACCATTAACTTAAAATAATAATTATTGCGACGTTACCATACCAGTGGCATGGACATGCACTACCGTTACAATGCAAATATAGTAAGCGGGCTTAAACTCTCTGAAAACATGCTCTGTAATGTTTCTAGTCTTTCTAATCAACACTCGTGTATAGCACTTGAGTGCATGCAGACTGTGCGTGTGGTTTAATATTGGGCGCCCGTGAACCTATGAGGTTACTCAGTAAACTGTGTGCAGTGAAGTGACCCTTCTTTCTCTGTGCTCAGACACATTCCATCAGTCCTCTGTCACACCACAAACACACAGAGGTGAAGATTTCAGATATTTTGCACATTATAGTTGGAACAATCTGCAAAAGAATTTTAAACTTGGCAAATTCATTTCAATTCTGGACTTGCAATTCATGACTCTGTGACTGAAGTATGCTCCTGCCTTTAACTTCTTCTCTGCTTTTAATTATTGTCACACCTCTGTCCCATTCCCCATTTGATGTTTGTACATTTTGTTAGGTGTAAGTCTTGTAACTTTGTGTTTCATGTCAGGTCCCCCTTGCAAAAGAGATTTCAATCTCAATGGGGTTTTTCCTGGTTAAATAATGGTTAAATAAAAATAAAAATAAATTTTGTGAGGTAAAGGCCTGATTTTTAGAACGCCTTCGTATACTGACTGGGAGGGCTGAAGGTTATAAAGACTAACTGCAGTTTTATTTGTTGTCAATTCTGGGAAATAACATTTCATAGGAGTTGATTGATAGCAAATATTAGCAAATAAATGTGTTCTGGACAGTATAACTCTGAAAGAAAATATGCTGTGTTGTTGTTGGAGTAAAGGCCCATCTGTTTTAGCGGTTTTGTTTTGAAACGAAAGACGGTTAGATTTTTTTTTTCTAAGCAGAGCCGGTGTTTCAAATTATTGTCGGTGAAAATGGCGCGTGTGTCTTTGTGCAGCATTCTGAAAGCGTTATTCATCTTTTATCAGTAAGACAATGATGACGTTAATCCCCGAAACAACGCAGAAAGAGCTACCCTTAGACACCACAGGGTAAATTTCACGGGCAGGGCGCGCGGAGAGGGAGCGTTGTTCTTTTGTCGCGGGAAGCCGCCCTGGCCTCCCCGGCCTCGCCTGTGTCATAAAAGGAGACCGGTCAGATCAGGTTCGGGGGCAAATGATTAACAGAGTCGCGTAGCCCCGCTTTGCTCTGCGATTCTGCAGCCTCTGCGTCAGGCCGAACAAAGCGGAACAAAGACGGGAGGGAGTCACACGTACGCTGCGTGTGTGCCTGCCGTGCCGAGCGCCAGGTCTATTTTCAGCTCGCCGAGCCCCACGTAGCGTAGCGTACCATAGCATAGCATAGCATAGCGTAGCATAGCATAGCTTAACATAGCATAGCGTAGCGTAGCTTAACATAGCATAGCATAGCGTAGTGTAGCTTAACGTAGCATAGCGTAGCATAGCATAGCATAGTGTAGCATAGCATAGCGTAGCATAGCGCAGCGGCGCGGCGGCGATTGTCGGCTGTGTTTGTACACAGCGCGCGTGCTCTCTCAGCCCGAGGCCAGGTGACTTATTGAAACAGGTGTGAGACGTCTGTGTCTCTGTGTTGTGCGTGGCGTGCGTTTCATCCTGCTCTTTGAAAAAAAAAAAAAAAAAACAGGATGTTGTGTTCGGCGAGTCCGGACAAGGAAAGATGCACGCTGTTGATATGATAAACATGGAGAGAATTAAAATAAGGGCATTGTGGGGATGAGGGGATCAAAAGGCTAGGCTGCAGGGGCTGAGGTTTGGGGGGGTTGTGTGAATCCCCTTTCCTGGAACTGGTGACCCATGCTCACTAAGGGAGATTGAACAGCACAGCTATTATTCATTTATTTTGCTAGGGACATAACTGCAGACATACCTCTGTGTTCGTGCTTTCTAAGATTTCTCATAGGCTTGATTTTTTTCTTTCTTCCACTTGAGCAAAATCCTACATTGGAACACAAAAGCTGTTTCTATGGCTAGTCCAATAGAAGCTGTAGGAACATGATTCAGAGAATATTTTACTTTCCTTATATTGTTAAACACTTAATGCCGCGCTCTGTGTTCTTCTAATGTTCACATTTCTTATTTGTATCGTTTAAATGTCTATTTTTATTGCATTTTCCATATGTAATACGTCGACTCCCTGTGATTGGACGGTTGTCTCCATCTTACGAGGCAGCATTTGATGGCATGCTTCTCTCTAATACTGCCTGGTAATGATGACGACAGTCCTCCACTGGCTTCAATGGGACGGCAGGGCGGGACGCTGCCCAGCCCAGTACACCGCAGTTCGGGTCGACGGTCTCATTCTCATTCGGTCTTATTCAGGGCAACGTGACACAGCACACAATGCCAGCCCCGTTTTAAAATGGACCTTGGCACGTACAGGTATGGCACCGAGACAGACAGGGGTCTTGGAGACAGGTCTCCCTTTGCTCAGCACGTACTGTTTTTTGAACGCGTTCGTTTTTACTGAAGACGGACTGGTTTCGCGAGCGTCCGTCACCTGTGATGTCAGCCTTTGGCTCCACACCTGAACTGGCTCCCTGCGTCCATCTTACCTGACAGTGCTGGACTGTACCTGTGTGATCTAACACTGTCTGGTAACGATGTTCGCCGGGCGACCTACGGGCGGCGAGAGGCTCCACACCTGGCCAGCGTTTACCTGGCGGCGCTCAATGTCACTGGTCAGGTGTGACCATGTCACCTGCACTCACCTGTGACATCAGCGGATCACCATGCAGCTCAGATTTTTTTTTTTTTTTTTCTTTTTGTCTGCTCTACTTACTGCTACAGTCAGGGAAAAGCAGGAGTTTAACTAATGAGGTCAATGGCAGGTTTAACAGGATTGGGTGTTCTCTGGTCATTCTTGTGTTTTATACATTAGGTCTGTGTGTCAAAAAACTAACCTTAACATTTTATAATCATGAAATGAATTGTTATTTCTTCTATAGTATCCATAGTGCAGTAGGCCTGTTGTTAATGCACAAGCCCTTATGTAAATTTTTATGGTGTCCAAAGCATGTTCATTTCTGTCCAGTTCATAAATATACAGCCAATATGCAGCCTCCTCAAGGACTTGTCTCTATGGAAACAGGAACAGACTGACACATAAGTCTGTTCCTATAGACTTTATGTCAATAGTCTACACAAATGTCAGTAGTCTGCGACAATTTTTCTTGGTGATGTTTGTTAGATTTTTTTTTATACCAGTTTTTTCTTTGGAGATCAGGTTATGAGAAGTAAAATGGCAAACGTAAATGTAATAAATTCTAAACGGCTAAATACTCTAAAGGAGTTAAAACTGCCCACACTTGGGTAACAATAACGGGTAACATAATTTCAGGTTACAGGACAAAGATATAGTGAGAAGTATAGCATAACAGCCTTCAAACCACAGTACCCAATAAAAACAATAATTTGACATAAAATAAACAGCAAAAAGGCAAAGACTTGAACGTGTCTACTGTTCAATAAGACAATATACTGTACTAGACTATAGGTTACAGAAAATTGGACTGAAGACAAATGGCAGCCCATTATATTTTTTGTTAGTTTCTCATTGAACTTTCATAGTTCCAGTACAACCCTGCAGTCTGTAATGCATGCAAAAGTGGATCTAGACTCCAGTAAGATAGAATATGGAGTCTTTGTTCTTATCAGGAACTAATTACTTCCCTGACAGCTGATTTTATCACCTAATTTTAATATAAAAATTTATCCATGCGCTATTTAAGTCTTGAATTATATATCCAAGACTGAAGTAGGTCAGCAAGTGCACTGACATTAGTTCAGTAGCTTAAAATGATGGCCGTTAAGTTCTGTCTGTATTGAGGTAGAAGGAAACGAGAGGAAAGACGTGGCTCTGGTTTTGGCCCCAGTGAAGAGAAAGGCTAGAGAGAGAGGGACAGGGGGTGGGACAGAGAGGGAGAGATTTGGGGCTGTACGCGTGGCTCCTTTGTCCCGTGAGATAATTTGCTTCTCTGCTTCTTTTACTGGCGTTCTACCCAACCCTGCTTTGGCTAAAGAACACCAGTCTGCTGACGGTTGGTCCTGAAAGGTGTTTCAGGAAGCTGGGGGGGGGGGGGGGGGGGGAGGGGGGAGTTAGGAGGAACTTCCTCTTCCCATAACCCAACCCCCCCCCCCCCCTCGGGCACATGCCTCTTTGATGTGTGGCTGTGGTTGATCCATTTTCCCTCCTCTCCGCCACTTAGTACGTACTGAAACTGACATCTGAGCACGTGAGCCTCTGGTGACAATAATAGGTATGACATCACCACCTTTGACTCCGCCCTGTCCTTTCGATGTGTTCCTAACGGACGATACGACTGTGCCTGTCAACGGCTGTCATTCCACTGCGAGTTTAAAACCTGGTTAGCGGCGATTTTAGTGAGAGCGTTTCAGAGCTATACCTTACTAGTCCTGCTGTCTAAAAAGTCGTCAAAAATAACTTTTATTTCCTCTTTTCTTTTCGAGGGCAGAAATATATCACAATCACGCGAGCGAAGCTCGCATCTGAAGGCAGACACACTGGCAGGCTATAAAGCAGCTACGTGGCCATTAGCATGTTTGTTTAAGGAGGGACTCCACCGGAGTGCTCGGATGCACCACACCTTTATTTGCAGAGGTAGTCCACCTTTTTTTTTTTTTTTTTTCGTTAAACACTGTACGGTGTGTCATATGCCGATGAGAGTTGGAACACGGTAGTTCGCCAATAAAGGCAATTCGTTGAAATTTTACGACAGGAGTTCCGCACACTGAGAGGGAGGGGCCCGGGGCCCTCGGGTACAACCTAACCTGCTGGTCGGAACATTCTGTCCATCGTCTCACCCTTCTGTCAACACTTCACTTGCTGTTTTTCCTTTATCACTTTTCCCGTTGGGTCACTTTTTGAATCAATCGCAGCCAGCCAATATCAATTTTAAAGTATTACAGTATTTATTCATAATTTGCTGTCTGTTCATGTTTAGCCTTGGTAATATATCTTCCAATTAACATAGTACACCTCTGTTTGAGAACAGAACAAAGAAAGGCTGTTAGATAAAAAAAAAACATAGTTGAATGTTTACTATGATATTTAAACAGGGTAAACTAACAGCTAAATGAAGAACAGAATAGCCGATGCAGAAGATCTGTATATTATACATTTTACATACTTGTACATATCATGACATATGTGTGCTTGCAAAACTCTTTTTCTCCTCTGCTGTCTTACCTGTACTGTAGGTCAAAGGTCACAGAACAGCCCGCACATCCCCTTTGAGTGTGACCGAGCCTGACGATTGGTGTCTTACCAGACATGGTTAGATCTAGATATTTGTGTCTAATACTGCCTGGTAATGCCGCCCATTGTAAGGCGTGACCTCCTTCGTCTCTCTGTCTTTCTGTGTGACACAGTGAAGAGTAGGTTTTTCTGGAGTGTTTTGTTTTTTTTTTTTTTTGTTTTTTTTCTTCAGAATTCCAAGTCAGTGTTCTAGAACTCCATTGCTTTCATTTGCCAGTAGTGACTGTACATCAGCATTGGAATGTTCAGCGAAGAACGTTCTAATCTCATACTTGTGATCTTACACCTTTAAAGGCTCTGTCCACAATCAGTTATTAGTTACATGCGGTGAGTGGCAGGTAAGATGCACGGAATTCTGCATGGTAACAGTACAGTAATGCAGGTGAACCTGGAAATGAAAACAATTGGCGCTAGGGGGGTGATGACCACGGCGAGCGTGCTGAAGATAATGACCGAATGAACTATGAACCACGCGCTGGAAGATTGGCATATTGGCACTAACTTCCATGTGCCTGGTGTCAGAGTTTAGCCCTGAACAGCGCTGCAGTGTTTCCAAACCAGCCTGCAGAAACCTTATTCTGAAGGCATAATAAAGGGAAGTGCATCTTAGCTGTAGCAGAATTCTGAATATACAATAAGCACGATACACTGTATACTGTACTAACTTCCCACAGTCTGCCCTTGCCCAATAACACCGCACTGTCTGATGATATTATGAAGTTATTTAGAAGACTAGGTACTGTTTGTTGTTTGTAATAAAATCATAACATCATATAGTTATTATTGTACATAGTTTTATGAGGTGATGGCTTTCTGTCTGTTTTCTTTCTGATTTTTCTTTGATCTACTACTACTCTCTCAATATATTTCATTTATTAATTTATTTTTCGTTCAGTGCTTATTTTTGCTTTGTGCTCAAGCGCGTATGACAGCATGGTTGGTATGTGCGCAATTAGTTTGATATTTGCCCCAACGAATGCATTCCTTCACATTTGTGGGTGCAAGTACCTCGGTAAGAGGAATTAGCTTGTTTTGCCTTTATCATTTTGTGAACATGCTGTCATATGTATTTAGAATATTTCTGTTCATGTAATAATTTGAGGCCACATTTTTTAACGCAAGCTCTTTCCCATTGAGCCAAAGTTTTGATGTCAACTTTTGTTCATAATCCATTACAAATAACTTAATTCAATCGTGAATGAGTCTAATTAGAAAGTAAAGGTCAGAACAGAGCACTAAAACAGCTTGTCAGTTGAGCATTAATTCTAATGGTATTAACCTTTCTGCAAAGCGATCTCCGTAAATCATTATCTGGTTCTCTCTAGAAAGACTAGGCCTGACAATAAGCCCTTGGTGTTGTCATGGTTACAAGTTTCCACATGGGAACAGAGGCAGCAGTATAGCAGTCAATGCTCAGAGATACTGTACACTAAATGTTACCAAATCATACATTTCCATCTGACTGATTTTTAAGCATATTAACCTGATGGTTTGTCCAGACCAGCTAGCTTCCTCAAGCTAAAGATAACCTGAAAATGTGTGAATAATGATAACAATAAAATACAATTTTATGAGAACATGTTTTTGACTACATCTATTTTATTCCCTACTTTTAACAAGTTATTATATGGTTTGAAATATCTAAGCTTGAATTTGGTCATTTATAACATATTTACCTTCCACAAATTATTTATGTATGTACTGTAAAATAAATGTGGTCAGAGAAAAAATAAAATGATTTTATGCGAACATATTTTTCACTGCGTCTCTTTTATTCTTCTGAAGTGTTATTATACGCTGTATAATATTGAATGTGCATTTTGGTCATTTAGATTTATTTTTCCACAAATATCCACAAATAGTTTTTGTATTTATAGTTAAATGTTATGGTGGGATTAATGTAGCTTGCCTGGGAGGTACATAATCGACATCTCACCTCTAAGACTGAAATGTTAATCGCTGCTTTCATTCAGTTGTCCTCATGGTGTGGAGTCACTCATCTGATCATTGTGGACACAGGGTGCAGAAGGGCTAAATAGTGAGAAAAAAATTTGTCTGGTTAAAATGTTTCTCCACAGAAAAATAAAGTGATGATCCAGAGCTATTTACCGAGTAGCTGTGAAGTTATAAATACTGTACCTTGCTAACTGTGTTTTTTATTCCACCTTGTTATTGCTCACAACCTTATGAAACCTTATAACTATTGCAGCTAAAAAAAAAAGTCATATAACTTTGTGCTGCTATTTACGTTTACAAGTTTGACTAATCACCTGCAGTACATCAGTTCAGGGTAAGCCACCTCATGGTAAAACACATAAAGTGGAAAAAATAACAAGATACTTTGTAGATAAATGGTCACATACTGTGGAGATGAATGGTTGTATACTGTGGAATAATGTGGCTACCAGCAGCTAAAATGCAACATGCAGACATCCAGGAATATTTGCATGGGTGAGCAGGTTCGTAATACATGATGCTATCAACTGCACAGACCAGAGGTCATAAGAGATTTTGCCAGGGGCTTTATGTTCCATGAAATACGTGGACTCACAGAAAGCAGCGATTATTAATCATTTCATAAACGCCATTTTGCACCTCACCACTCACACTGGGGAGAGGAGGAAGCCATTTTACAATATTTGTCCAGAGCGCCAGTTCGAATGCCGAATATTCTTTGCAGATATACGTGATTATATTCGCGCAGACACGTTCTGAAACGGCAGGCCTACTCTCCGATGGCATGGAACGCACTTTAATGAACTCAGGCCGCAGAAACAAAATCCCGCGTGGCTTAGGGGAACCGGTCACACTCTCGTCCCGCTTCTCAGGGGTGAGGTCAGCATCATCACCGGGCCAGCACATTTAGAAGCAGCGTAGCATTGTGGGTAAGGAACTGGGCCTGTAATCTACTCGGCTTGGGCTTGTTTCAGGTTTGACTCCCAGGTACATTACATCACTGCCGTTGAACTCCAGAGAAAGGTACTCAATTTACATTGCCTGTGCAGATATTCACCTGTACAAATGGATAACATGTAAAATAAAGCAACAGTTGTGCAGGTCCCTCTGGATTTAAACATCTGAAAAATGTTAGTAATGCAATGCTCAGATATTCCACACATTGCTGCTGAATTTTTTTTACTTTGCCGCTGTCTCTATCTAACTACATCTTTGTTAAAATGTATGTTACTTTAATTTTTAGAGGCAAAAAAACATGGAAGGAATCAAGGATCAGTTGTTGGTCTGTATTCTCACCAGGAGGGTCAAGTGTGAGAAGCGATCTCGGGTGACTGACCATCCCCATCTCAAATATCTCTCCAAAAGAAAAGAGGAACAAATGAGACACCTCCTCTTGCAACGTATAGGAACCTCTTTATTCTCTGAGCCCCCCCCCCCCCTCCATCCCCCCTCCCTCACTGGGTAAGATCCTGATGAGAACTGTGACAATGGCCTAGGATGGAGTTTATCTTTTGGTGGTAACCTAACCCATCCTTCCTGGTCGGACTCAACCCATACCTTTACAAGAAGGCCGTGCCAAACCCTGTTCCTGGAGATATACCGTCCTGCAGGTTTACACTGCTGCCCTAACAAACAACAGCTAGAGATCTCAATAAGCTGCTAATTAGTAGAATCAAGGGGTGGCAAATTAGGGTTGAAAAGAAAACCTCCAGGTACCATGGTACCACTGCTCTAAAATATAGTTTATTTCCTCCTTAACGCAGGGAGAAATAGAAAATTTTTTGTCAGATGGTGCATTCATCATATGAAAGGTAAGAGCAATACCAAGCCGCCAGGTCATGAACCAAAATAATGTAGTTTGATTAGGTCAACAAATGCCTTACCCACATTTTTCAGTTTCAGGTGTTTTCTGTACATTTATATCATCATCAAATATGAATTTTAAATACTTCAAACTACTTCAAAGGCAGCATGCCTCATCTGGTTTGTCATCTTCGTTAATGCATAATTACGCATGGAGTGTTTCAGGTTTAAAAATTAATAACTACATAATTAATTCCTTTTCAGAGCAGTCAACACATCTTCTTCTTTCCAGGATAATAAGGCTTTTCAAATCAACACTTAAATACAATGCTCATGTGAAAAATTTTAATTTTGTATTGTTATTATTATTATTATTGTTATTATTTGAATTACATGCCACTGCACTTAAAATGTACAAGACAACAGTTTATGTCTGCTGCCCAAGCAATAATAACAATAAAATAATTAGAAACGTCCTTTGTTCAGTGCCTTTAAGGTCCACAGACTCAAAGGGATCTACAGTCAACCGACATCCATCATGAAGCAGCTGTCTTTCAGCAAAGGCTAAGAAAAGCATGGAGTTTTACTCTGCAGGCTGTTTGGACAGAACAGTACCCGCCAGCCAATTAGCCCACTGCAGCTATGATTATCTGCCTCTACTTCCTGTCCTGGCTGACAGCACAGGTAATGCATGTCGGGCTTTCTGCTGTCTGGGATGTTCAAAGAGCATAAATCCTCACATCTTTGCAAGAAAAGAAAAAAAAAACACACACACACGAGCACATTCTCACTTCTAATTTAGAAAGCAACAAGACACCTCACAAATCTGATACCGTATCTGTCTAGCTCTCTCCCAGTCGGGCAGCTAAAAATAGCAGTTTCTCAGAACTGTATGTGTTTGTGGGGAAATCAGTCATCTTAAAGGGGTGAATTCTGAGGGAGTGTGAGATTAACCCTTTGCAGAGTAGGTAATTTGGATTTTTTTTTCTTTCTTTTTTTACATTGCTTTCAACGAGCAGAAGTGATTGTTACAGCAGCTTTAGTATGTTCGGTTCAGGACATTCTAATGACATATTTGTGCAGGTTAAAGGGAATTGGTAGCATTGTACAGGGTGGGCTCTCTCTCTCTCTCTCTCTCTCTCTCTCTCTCTCTCTCTCTTTCTCCCCCCCCCCCCCCCCCCCCTCTCTCTGACAGACAGGAGGGGAAGAGGGGTAATTAGAGGATTTCTCAGGAGGGACGCGCCCAAAGCAAACAAATCCGACTTCAGTTTTTACTGCAGAGAAAATAAACGAAATGCTAATACTGCAACAAAATAATGCAATAATACCGAGACCACTTCTCATGCAAAACACCGTCAAATATAAATTCTCTATAGCGTATGAAAGTGTTCCAGAATTTTTTTTCATTAAGGCAATTTTATTGTTGTTGAAACTACCTAACATCTTGATTTCACTTGAGGATTTGGAATCCAGAAGAGGATTTTGAAAAAAATAAAATAGATCATATTATGTGCTCATTACTACTGACAAGCAAATAAATGTGTGTTGTAAATAAATACATACCCAGAATCAATGGCCCAGTCTGAAAACATAAATTTTTTCCTGAATGTTAATCACAGAATTACTGTAAGCTTCTAATTACAGTACTTACTATTTACAGTACTTACATTTTTAGCATTTCTATAACTTTTCTATCCCCTATTTTTTTTACAATTATAGCTAGAATTGTAGGTACATCTCATTCAAGCAACACCTGGCAATTCTGTAATTTTATTTCTTAATGTAATTTGTATTTATTAAAATTGCTTATATGCCAGCTACTTCTCCTGACATTACCCTCTGGAAAAAATTAAGTTGTTCCATTCTGTTCGAGAGGACACACTCTAGCTGAAGTCCTTTAATTTTAACTGTGAATAAAATAATTGCTTTTATTTTTCAATGGTTAATTTTAAAAGGTTGATACAATTCAAGCTGTTGCTCAATATTGTACAATAAATCCAGTATTATGAAATTTCATGCACAGGTACGTGATGAAAAGAGACATTGGGGAAATAAAAAAATTCAAATTAATTCTCTGACATTGTGGAATCATTTCAGCAATAGAAGAAGCTTCAGTGACTTATTGATTGCTGTTGGGAGCCAATTTAATAGTTTTAAATCCCGTTCTTCTTCTTTCTTTCTTTCTTTATTTATTTTTTTTACAGATTTTAAAATGAAATACAGTGATGTTGAAAGAACTATAATTTACATGCTGAACCTACATGTGCCTTGTGCCTCCATCACAGACAGCCTTAACCCAGAAAGTATGTGGGTCAAAAGGTGAAAACATTTATTTTCAATAAATCTTCTCCATTATTGCTTTCATGTGGTGCGTGGGCATAGCCATTTCGCCGTGGAGGCTGGATATATAACTACCTGACCTCTGAAGTGAATATCAGCTGCAGTTTAGGCCTCTTGGCGAGTATTTAATTTTGTTTTCTGGGAAGTTCTCTAATCTCGAGTGTGGCATTCACAGCATAATCACATTTTTAAAAAAGAGCAAAACATAAAGAAACAACATGGGTAACATTGGGACTGATCACCATCCAGCTGTAATTATCATAATTATCACCAGTGTGTGATAACTCTAAAAGTTCTAATTACTTATTTCTGTTCAGTGGGTGCCACTTCAGTTATCCGCAGTGCACAGTACTGCTCGTTCTGTTTTTACGCTCTTACAAATGTGAGGTTTATAGTCTGAGTATCCAAATATGCAATTGCTGTGGTTCAGTTGCTGGTTGTAGCCTGGGTAACATGGGTGGTGTGTGTGTGTTGGGGGGAAGGGGGGGGGGGGGGGGGGGGGGGGGTCCACGCATTTTTGCCCCCACTCTGCTTTTCATCCGTCAACCTCCTACATTCCCCCCCCCCCCCCCCCCCCCCCCCCCCGTCCGCTATTGCTCTAATAGCAACCCCATTCTCACCTGTGCGACATTTTGCTTCAGACTGCACAGCCTGGTGGAAATTTCCAGCTTGGTTCCAGACCGGTTTTAA
Source organism: Anguilla japonica (assembly GCA_025169545.1). Classification (NCBI taxonomy): domain Eukaryota; kingdom Metazoa; phylum Chordata; class Actinopteri; order Anguilliformes; family Anguillidae; genus Anguilla; species Anguilla japonica. The sequence goes on along the minus strand of CM045893.1, from coordinate 6,469,554 downwards.
ACAGGACCAGCTGGTTTGAAACGGGTTTTTTTTGAAGATGGTTGCGATAGCAACCAAGCTGGAAAGACCATGTCGAGTTGGTGGGCCTGTTTGGTAAAGCCAACATACCATCACCAAAATCAAAATGGTGTCCAGCGGGAGCAGAAGCTGGTCCCGGCTAGATTCCATCTTTGGCTTTTGGCTGGAATTTCCACCAGAGCAGTTAGAGTCTCATCATTTGCTGCATAGGCCTACAACTTCACAACTACTGATAAACTGAAGATCCCCTTCCCGTTCTGTTTACTAATATAGACATGTCAGTTAATGCAAGAGCGTAGTATGAACTCCCCCAGCCTCTTCATCAGAGTCCAGTCTGCAAGACGTCGACTGGATTTACAAAAAAAGAACTACAATTTAGCAAAAGGCTTGTTTCTCTTTTAAGCAAGGTACTGAAATTAGGACAGCCATTGATTAATACATGAAGAATACGTGCATACTTAGGTGTGTACATAATGCTAATCATTTACAGTAATCAGATTCACTGCCGGTGTGATGCCTCCCCCGCCCCCCCCCCCCCCCCCCGCCCCCCACCCCCCCCCCCCCACTCCCCACAGTTTTTCTCCACCAGCGTAGGGACAGGCCACAATACAGAGGAGGGGGCGTGGGTTGGCAGTGGATCACAGAGTTTTCATCGTACCGGTGTGTGTCATAATCCTATGGATAAATAAAATTACCACATCAAATCCATAAAGACTTGGGCATCAGGTACCAGAGTTCAGCAGGTGCATACCATATGTCCATTTCACACTCTAGTGCAATTTATTGGGCTCCACGGGCCATTGTGTTCATTGTGTGCCTTCTGTTTTTCTGTGTATTTTATGATGGACTTTGTGTTCTTGGTACAGCTTGGTGCTGTGAGGAGTGTGTGCACTGTACAGTACCAATAAAAAGCCCCTTCCCTAGAGACCCGAACACCGATATATGCCCCCACATTCTGGTACCGTCGGGGTCACTCTGGAACAGATTCTGGGGATGGTTCTGGTTCGCGATCCAAATCGCACCGCTGCTACACCCTCGCCGTGTCCCATTCACACACGGAGGAGTCCTATCGGTTGCATGGCAACCGCTTGTGTGTTTACGCACCGAAAAAATTACCGAGGGATGTGACTGAATTAGAACTCAAAGGTCTCAGCGGTGAGTCCCACCATTTACCACACACCTCAGGCAAAACCTTCAGTCTTAGCAGCGGGTTTATACAACGATCCTCTCCAGGAAACAAAGCAGTTCAAGTTTTGTGTTTCGTCAGTGTGTTTTTGTCGAAGTTAATCCCCTGGCTGTAATTACGGACGCGCTCTCTCTCTGAGCGCTGTGAAAGACCGTGGTTTTGTTGAAACCGATAGCACGCGCTCAGCACTCTCAGACAAAAGGGAACAACACTGGATCCGCTGCTCAAGACGGGCCACGTTTCCATTTACATGACAATAAGGACGCAGCAGAGCTGACTCTGGGCATAGGCGACGAGGGGCGGTCACCCAGGGCGCCATCCGTCTTGGGGGAGAAGGGGGAGGGGGAGGGGGGGGGGGGGGGCACCAAACGAAGGGGAAAAGCCGCGCATCCGCAATCTCGCCTAGGGCGACAGAAAGGCTGGAGTCACGCCTGGTTCCCAGTATATCTTCATAGCTTTGTTTTACACGATGCCTTGAAAAAAAAAAAAGTAATCAGTCTTGATTGCGTTTGTACTCTCATATTACCGCAGGGCTCAAACCTCAAGCTTTATGGCCATTATAATTGAATGACCCTAAATTTAGAGGTTTGTTGGGCATGCTCAGAGAGACTAAGAGCACGGCTTGTAGTAGCATTGTTCTAGCATTCAGTCTACAATTAGCAACAGTTGTCGTGGAAACCATATCTAAGGCAACCAGCAGTTGTTTGCACTTCCTCAGATTTTTTTTTCCTTCAGCATTGACTTTGACTACCTGAGCGCCTGAAGTGACTGGCAATATATGGAAAGAATTGCACATACTTATGGTACAGTTCTTTTTTTGTTTTTACACTTTTTTATTCAAGGGAGCTCCAAGTGGATGTGCAAAGTGCTTTTGAAATGTGTATCTGCAACAGAAAGCTAGCATTGCTTTCACTGTGGAGTTAGAACTTCTGCATGTTTGAGTGAACTTGACACTTAACCCCTTCCAGTCCTCCAGGTTTCCAGCAGTACCCGCAGACACAGAGGTTTGAATTTATTATTTGTTTGCAAAATTAGCATATTTATTTGCTGCAATTTGTTCCTGTTTAGCAATCATAAGATTCTTGAGTACTTTTTCATGTCACCCTTTCAACATTTATAGACAAATCAGTGGGTAAAAATACCTTTGGCTGTGCATTGATTCAGTGTGTATTTTTTGCTAAGAAACAAACAGTATAACTTACACGAAACGGAGACAGTTAAATGGAAATAACAAAACTGGTATTAAACGTGCAAAATGTAATTACAGCTGAAGGAAAATTCTAGCTTGTTTATTGACCACATCTCAGCTCCTCAGCTCCTGCTCCCCCCCCCCCCCGATTTACAGTAAGTACAAAAAAATAAATACATAAACATGACTGCCACGACTGATTGTATTTTGTTTCTACCCATTTCAGAGATCATAGACACAAGCGTGCCCAACGACAGCCGCGATGGCAAGTCCGTTCCAAGCCTCGGCGATCTGGACCAGCAGACGGTGATGTCACCAGACGACTGGGCTGAATCCAGCAATCTGAGCTGAGAGGAAGAAAGGAGGAAGAATCCGGGGGGGGGGGGGGGGGGGGGGGGGGGGGGGGGGGTGACAGAACATGGGCAGCAGTGACTTCGCCGCTTCCAACGCGGCAGACTTGACATCAGAAGCGAAAGCCGAACAGCAGGAGGCGGTAAGAGAGAGGACAGCGGCGGAAGAGGGTCTGTCGCCACGGAAATGGCGCTCGCCGCCAGAACGGAAGACGTCACGGGCGATGTTGTCGCCGACGAGGAAGCCAAGGTACGTGCAGAACAGATGCGATTCGATCTGCCGGATAATAACCCGAGGCGAAGCCATGTTTGGCAGCAGGGATGTAACTCCTTGTATTAATCAATCAGCTGAACGTGCAAATTACAATGATGTTGCACAAAATACAAAAGCGTCCGCAGAAACTGATAGAGAACAGTAATGCAATTATGTCACGGTAGATAAAAATTGTTTTGTTAAGGTAAAGGGCATTTACTTGTCTCATAGTGTTTTACATGAAGAAATTGAGTTTTGTTGCCATTTTCATTTATTGAGTGTTGATACTCGCCATGGGAACACAAGTTTTGATAAACCGAAAAATTGATTGCCTTTGACCTGGATCATCGGGTCACCCGTAAAGACAATTTCAATTAAATCCAATTCAGTTTTATTTGTAAAGCGCTTTCACAAAGACGCTTTACAGAGTCGCAAGGCAATAAACAAATAGATGTAAATGCAATGTAAACGCTCTGTAAAATGTTGCGCAAGTCGTTCTGGATAAGAGAGTCTGCTAAATGCCTGTAATGAAACAAAGCAAAAAGAGCAAAGTCAAAACGAAGTGCATGAAGATTGCAGCAGAACCCAACGGCTGCTCATGAACACGTCTTATTGGAAATCAATTCAAGCCAAGGCCACCCAAGGAAAGGCCTGCGGCCATTTTAATGCAGGTCAAAGCGGAGTTTGATCTTAAAGCCGATCCCCATTGGAGGGGGCTGGCAGTCAAACAGTCGCTGCCTCAGCCCAGCCCAGCCCTGTCCGTCTGACAGACCTGTCTGGAGAAGCGCTGGCAGCTATAATCCCCCCCCCCCCCCCCCCCCCCCCCCCAAAAAAAAAACACCCCATCCATCTCTGTACCCAGCTGCTGAGTACATCAGAGCCAAAAAAAAAAGTTTCCTTTTATCCAACTAAACAAGGGACAAAGGACTAATGCTCTCCCAATTAGGCCAACCAGCGTGCCAATTATACCCATTAAGAGCTGCGGGCTGTTGGGCCAACAATGGTTCCTCATTAGCTTTTTAACCGTCCTTTGTTATGCATAGGAATCACACAGCTCAAACAGAGCACATTAAACTCCACTTACAAAAATGAAGCGTCGGGTTCCCGCAGCAAAAAGTCACTCAAAATTGCAACCACATTTGATCATTGGGGAAGAGTGTTTTATAAAACATTTTTTTTTTTTTTAAATGGAGTGTATAATTGTAGAAGTTTTAATCTTATTGTGATAGGATCGCACCAAGCTCGTGTGCAAGCAAAGCGAAAGGATTGCATCAGCAAGGCCATCGCCCCTTGAGTGCATTCAATAGACAAAAAGCTACATAATTTGAGAGCATGATGAAACTCAGCGTCCAGGGTTTGAGATTTAAGTGTTTGACAAGCTCCCGGCTTTCCCATAAGCCCTTGCAAAAAATCCCTGCGGCTTTTCGCCAAATGAATCCACCCCTGCTGTTTTAAGTTTCTCTGCACACTGGCATCACACTGCTTCTCTGTACCAGTTCGTACACAGTAGCTTCCATCAAATAAAGCCCTACAATGCTTTCCATAACTCTCAGAAGATGAGGAGTGAAGGCCTTTGTCAAAATAAAAAGTTGGGAAAAAAATACCCAAATGCACTATGAACAAAACAAAAATAAGTGAAATCAAATAGCTGTGGCACCACAAGTCAGTGGGACATGCAAATAATCTTGCTTTAAGTCAATAGATACAAGCACTATAGTGACACTACATAAATCAAAAACCATATGCCCTACTATTTATAAACAACTACTATACAGCCCCAAGCTTCTGAAGAACCCAAACTCCAAAACACAAAGCTGTCTGAGCTCAACTTAAAGGGGAGCTGGACCCCAGCCTGCTCTCCCATTGGTCAAAAACACAATGAGCTCATTACCGTGGTAATCGCACACCCCTGGCCACCAATTAAGCGTCTCCATTGTTCTACAACACCTCTAAAAGAAAAGAACCTGGCTGGTAACTGCTCAAAATAATTACAAGGAATTATTAGGACAATACAAAACAAACAACAATACGAAACACGATTTTAGTATGCATTTAATGTTTGCATAAGTCCTTAAAAAAATGAAAAATGATCCTTATTTTTTAAACTACATTTTCAGTATGAAGGAATTAGGTGACTTAGGTACATTAACTGTCTTAACTACTGCTTGCATTTTTGCATAAACTGCGTTGCCTCTGTTCTCGTTTGTGTTAGTGTTAATCAGTTTAACCTTCAGGGTCCAAGTTGAACTATGCGGTTGTTCCCTGCGCTTGGACCGGTACTTCTCTCTAGGGTTTTCGTCATACTTGTTCCTGGTCATGGTTACACACTTTGTTGTACGTCGCTCTGAATAAGAGCGTCTGCCAAATGCCTGTAATGTAATGTAATGGAATTCACTGATTTCAATTGTAAGTTTATCAATTATTCAATTCGAAATGTATTCTTTTTTCAAAATGAATCAACCGACACATCGTATACAGAAGATGAAAGCATTAATCATTTGAGGACCGATCAGACGGTTAAATATCCCTAAATCAATATGAAATATTCATTCTTTGTAACATGAATATATGTTTCTGATATAATGTGGCATGAAGAGGGTAAATCATCTATGGTTAGAGTTTGAAAGTCTCAAATTACTAACACATGCCAGCTCTTCATATATCAGAGATGGAATGCATGAACGGTAGAATGAAAACTAGGGAACATGGGGTGCACCAGGATCAGGGTTAAAACCAAAGATCAGGTCACAAGCAAGTAATCTAAATAAATTTTGCTGTTTGACAAAAATATGTTTAAACCAAGGGGTGGTTATCCAAAAGAAATGGCTGTGTGTGGGTGTAGGCCTTTGTTTTAAGCCCAGCACTACGACACCTGATTCAGCTAATTAACTAATCATGGACTTCAATCAACACTTTGACGAGTAGAATCAGGTGTCTATCTTGGCTATCACAAAAACCTGTGCCTACATCAGCTCTTATTTTTGGATTGGACTCCCCTGATCTATTCCATGCTATCTCAGGGACACTGTCTACCTGGAAAAGAATAGGCAAATTGCAATGAACCCGTTGGCCATAATCACACTGAGCATGCAGGCGGTGTGATTGTCCTAAACCATTCCAATTATTCTGAGACTATTATTGTGAGACAATTGTCTGGTCTGTGTATTGTGCCTCATACACTAACCCCCCCCCCCATCTCCCCACCCCCTCCAACTTCTGTAGTATAAATAGAGCATACACTAATAGGATAATAGGAATGACGTGCTGCAATTTTTGCACCTTTGAACACAGTTGATCAATTTTCCATGAAGGCTGGCCAGAAACTGACGATTTTGTATTGAATACAAGAATAAAGCACAGAATAATTCTTACAAGATGTTTTTCAAGTTCAATAATCTTAAATGAAATTTCTTTGACTGCGGAACTGATTGTGTGTGTGTGTGTGTGTGTGTATGTTTATGTGTGCGTGCGTTTGTGTGTGCGTTTACATGCACCTGTGTGTGTGTGTGTGTGTGTGTGTGTGCTTATGCGTTTCTGTGTAATTGTTGCGTGTTTATGTGTGCATGCGTGTGTGTGTTTGCATGTTTGCATTTGAGAGATCAGTGCACAGGTCACAGGATGAGGGCCTCCCGAGAGAATGCAGGCGGTCTCCGTCGAGACCCCAGAGAGGAGAGGCGCCCTTGCAGGGGGGTGTGCGGGACCGGGCCCGAAAAGCAGAGGAGGCGCGGGGGTCGGGACCCTTCTTCTATTTCGGAGGGGGCAACGGGGCCGCCATGTGAGTGTTTGGGACCTGCTCGGTCCGTGACGTGTGTGACAGGCCAAACGGGCGGCCATCTTTTCAAACGTCCTGAACGTGCTGTACTATCGGCCGCCATTTTCCTCCAACAGAGTGACATCATACTGCGAGAGCCGAGGGTGGCGGCGTATCTATGACAACACGCGGGACGACTACAAGCTGAAGTGGTGCGAGGTCAAATCGAAAGTCGCCTACTACAACTTCAGGGAAGGTAACGGCTTTAAGGAAATTCCATCGAGGTCGTTAACGAAGGCTTTCTGTAAAAACGCAAAGATAAATAAGTCATTGGAGCCGTTAGCTGATAAATCATGGAAGCCGTTAATATGAACAAAGATCACAAAACATAACAAACATTCATGACGAGAGCAGGCCATTCAGCCCAACAATGCTCGCCATTTTCCTGACTAAATTAGTGCTCTGATTACCTACAGACTAGATGCTATTTAACACCGTATGAAGCCTAGCCTCTACTATGTGACCTGGCAGGCTATTCCACACACTGACTACTCTCTGTCTGCGTGAAAAAATCCTTCCTACGGAATTTACCTTTTTTGTACGGAATTTCGAGGAATTTCTCTCGTTGATTCACCAAGGGGAGCAGCTGCTGTTCCAGATCCCCAGCAACAAGGTCCTGACCACTAAGATCGGGCTGCTGTGCAGCCTGCGGGAGTACGAGCGTGTCAGCAGCAAGGTCAACCACGGCCGCGGGCTGAGGTGAGACAGCACTCCCTGCCGTAGAGACACTCTGAGTATTAGTGACATCACCGGGAGGGCACAGCTGACTTTACATTACATTACATTACAGGCATTTAGTAGACACTCTTATCCAAGGCAACTTAAAGAACCTTTTACATAGCATTTTGACATTGCATCATCCATTTATACACCTGGATATATACTGGAGCAATGCAGGTGAAGTACCTTGTGCTCAAGAGTACAACGACAGTGTCCTACTTGGGAATCAAACCTGCGACTTTTAGGTTACAAGTCGAGTTCTTACTACACTGTCGACTGTGAGGGTCACATGACAGCAGGCACATGCACAGACGGACACTAACGTATGACCCCCCCTGTCCCCCCCCCCGGTCCCCCGTTTCCATGAAAGAGCAAAAGTGCCGTTTGGCTGCAGAAGTTTTTAGTTTTTTAAACCTCTGCTGCCCATTGCAATCACAGCCCCCCCTGCTCCTTCCAGTCTATGATCGTAATCCCAACACTCTCCCCCCCCCCCCCCATGCCACCGCCACCAAGGCCACCGCACCTGATTTTCAGCATATACCATCAAAAAATGGCCCTGTAGGACAGGAACTCAAGGCCTGGATTCAGTCCTACGCTCATCCTTAACTTCGCACATTCGGCTCCCCTCAAAACAGGGGCATTTGCACCCCCCCCAAAAAAAGAAAAACATGTGCCTTTGAGTCCGAATCAGGGACGCACCGTCAGACGACAAAACTGACGTGAAGCGGAACAACTAAGGGTTAGTTGTGAGGGAGAATTTGGCCTCGATAACCCCACACCACAACACACGAGGACAGATTTGGAAGATCAACCCATGGCGCCTCTCCTCCCCCCCCCCCCCCCCCCCCCCCCCCCCCCCCCCCCCCCCGCCACCACCCATCATCCCCTTAAAGAGCGAAATGAGGCTTGGTAAAGGGCAGGGAAGGCGGCGATGTTATCTGATTGGCTCGGATCGTGTCGCCCTGTCACACAGGAGGCTGAAGATGGAGGACTTTTTCCCCGATACCTTCCGCATGGACGTCAGAGATGAGAAAGAGGCCTTCTTCGCTCAGCACAACGGTAAACATGGCTGACCTTCGTAAAGGACCAGGGTTACATTTTATGTTTTTTCAAAAAGGTCACGTTTTCTCCTTCACCATTTCCACTTCGATTTCAAGCTTCAGATTCAATGTGTTCTTTCAAGCCCCAGGCAAAGCGTGTAAATGGTAATTTATCATGCAGATCACTGTGTTCATATGAATAGATCTGAATGAAATTAAATCAAATGCAAGACGTTTATCAAAATGATAGAAATTTAGAGTGATGAGCAAACCGATGTTTTATAGCTATTTCAAGAATCTACATTTTATTTGCAATCATTCCCCTTTGATGTCATGCCACAATAACATCAAGTATGACATTGTTATCAGTGTGCAATGTAATAACATTAAGACAGTGCTTGTAAATACCTTTAACATATGTGCAACATATCCTATATGTATGTCATGTTTCTGAATAATATATGACATTGCTTGATACAGTATGTATACAGATGATGAATGTACATACACAATCAATAATATTAAATTATTTCTGTTGCTGTGTATGAATTTCATGAAATGGTCTGGTAGGTCAAAAGGAAGTGTGTGTGTGTGCGTGCTTGTGCGTTCGTGTGAACTTGTAACACTATCTTTCTGGGGACCAAATGTCCCCACAAGGATAGAAAGATGAGGAACATTATGCTTTGTGGGGACCTTTTGCTGGTCCCCGCAAGGTCAAGAGGCTGTTTAGGGCTAGGACTTAGGGTTAGGGTTATAATTAGGTTGATGTTAGAGTTAAGGTTAGGCATGTAGTGGTTGGGGTTAGGGTTGGGGTTAGAGGTTACGGAATGAATGTAGTCAATGGGAAGTCCTCACAAGGATAGCAGTACGGGACTGTGTGTGCGTGTCTGTCTGTGTGTGTGTGTGTGTGCGTGCGCGCTTGTGTGTTTTTTCGACTCACCCCTGGCGTCTGCTCCCCCGGTTCCCCCCCAGCGGCGGTGGCGGCGGGGGACGGAGGCTCCCAGGCCTGGATCTGCAAGCCCACGGGCCTGAATCAGGGGCGGGGCATCTTCCTGCTGCGCACGGAGGAGGAGCTGCGGGCCTTCCAGGCCCAGCTGCAGAGCACCGAGGAGAACCAGAACCGCAGGAGGAGGCCCCCCCTCCGCCTCCCCCAGGCCCGAATCGTGCAGAGGTGAGGAACGGCGCTGATTTCGCTCCCCCCCCCCCCCCCCTCCCCCCCCCCCCCCCCCCCCCCCCCCGCTGTCCAGTCTAGCGCATACGCTATATCTTACGCTACAACTTTTTTGTCCTCATAGTACCCAGCAGTGGCGAAACTGGGGAGGGGGGGGGGGGGGGGGGGGGGGGGAAGGCAAGAAGGGGCTTCATCATGAATCTGCATAGCACCGGCACAGCTCCCTCCGAGCATTTTATTACAATTTTACATTTTTCAATAAGAAAAAAAAAAAAGAATGATCAGCACCTCCATGTATTGGCCCAGCTCCCCATCAGACACCTCCAGGGGGGGCGGAGAAAAACGCCTGGTGCCCGCCACCAGAACCCGGTTCCAATCAAAATTCAGCGTTCAACCAAGAAATGCTTAACTAACCACAAAATTGCTGTTTTTGAAATGGAAAATTTCAGGCTCCCAGACTTGAGCCTGATCAAAAAAAAAAAAATCTGCAGTTGGAAATGAAGCGCAGAAGCACAGCCAAAAGGATCTGAGAGATCTTGAAAGATTTCGTGTTCTGAGAAACGATCAAAGACCGCGCCAATATATTCAGCCATGATTTAAACAGAGCCGGCCCTGGGGCTTCGGTGGCTCTACCCTAGCTGTTGTTGGGCCCAAAAGTGCCCAAACATTTTCAAAACAACTTGAATTGCGTGCCCCAGGAGTGGCTGTGGTCCTGAAAGACTGCGTAAAGCATTTATGACCATGGCTCGCTCAGCTCGTAACCCCTGAAGAAGAAGAAGACTCAGTAGTGTCATCCTTGTAAAGGAAGAGTGAGGAAAGAACTGGAAATAATTTTGACATCAATCTATGGGGAAATAAAATTATTGCCTGTTAACAAATTCTCTGAGCAGTTTATCAGAAAGAGGTAATGTATTTTTCTCATATTTTTTCAGAACGAAAAACAGCACGTTACTGTTTGTTTTATTTTATAGCCCTTTGTGGTTGCGTTTATCAAGGGCGCTAGTGAGGTGACATCTGTTCAAAGTTCAGTCAAGAGAGAGGTTTTCTCACTCACATTTTCACCCGGTTATGGATCATGACATTCAGGTGTGTCCTGGCCTCTCTTTGAAGATGTCACTCAGCCATTTCCCCCCTCTCTCTCTCTCTCTCTCTCTCTCTCTCTCTTCTATCAGACGGATAAGCTGGGCTCATCTTCTTATGGTAGAAAGAGAAATATTTAGAAGCGATGGCCGTGGATAAATTCTAGATGGAATTATTCATAGAACGGTAATGATTACAAGGGTTGCCCCTGGTATGAGAGAAGTGGAAGACTTCAGCTGTTGTTGCCTGTCTGCTCATTAATGAAGAAGCAAAACTTTGCGTGTGATATTTGGCATTTTCTTGCTCCCTGTGCCCTTTTCAGACATGCTGTTACACCTGTTTTTGTACTTTGATGGGTTCTTTCTTTCGGGCAAACGTTATCTAGATGTGCTCGTGTTTTTTTGTTGCTGTCCCACTGTTGCATCATCTCATGCCAATTAGTGGCACCCCGTTTCAGCACGCAACTCCTCCAAAAAAAATAAATAAATAAAAAAGCATCGACAGCGGTCACGATTTTCCCCTCTGTAATGTGCGTGCTGTGCTGCGGTGTCTGTGCTGGAGTACGCCCATTTTCTGACAGAGTGCTCATGCCAGCTTAAATCCTCCCCTCCCCAGATGACTCTATAGCAAAATAACATTTACATTTTAGGCATTTAGCTGACGGTCTTACCCAAAGAAAATTACAATGAGTACAAAGGAAAACAAGGCCTACATCCGCCAATCACCAATATGGCAATTTAGCGATTACTGAGAGGTGCAATGGGTTGGACATAACACTCCATCGAGAGGCAATCCTTTGTCACTAGAAGCTAGCTTGTGGTAGGAAAGGTATTCCATCGAGGACCATGTTGGAAACAAGTGTTGAACACTTTACATGTTATCCTCTGGGCTGTACAATGTACAGTACATTTTTTTTAACCCAAAAAATAAAATCGATCAAAATCAATCGATCATGTTTTTGGGGGGGTAGGGGAATATAAGATAGAAAGTGGGGGAAGATGTGGAAGAGGGGAATTGGAAACAGGGAGGAGAAGGGTGGAATAATTAATCTTTATCTAGGGGCCCAATCAACATCAGTCTCTTGATCCAAACTGAGAACCTAATGTCCAGAGACCAGTTCTGCCCCCGCAGAGTAGACACTTCAAAAAGTCCAAAAGGACTCCTTGCAGTATATCGACTTCAGAAAAAGACTGAAAACTCAAAGAATGAGGAGAGCCAGCACTGATTTCGTGTTAATGAGCAAATTTAATGAAAAGGACAAAAGGACAACTATTTTTATGCCTTAGATATCTGCTTCTGAAATGTAAAAAAAAAAAACCTGTTTCCTGAGGATGGCATCATATTCGTGGAAATGTCAGTCTCTTCTTGACCTGCTCATTAAATGTGCTAATATATGTAGGTTGAGGTGCGCTTGTTTTTTTTTTTCTCTCCTCTATACATTAGCTGTGCTGAAGTGCTCCTGGTGCTCCTGTGTCTTTTCATTTCATCATACATATTTTATTTCTGTTTCCAGAATCTTTTACAGCCGTTTAATTGAAATGCGTTAAAACAAAGTTCCGCGTAAAGCCAGAAGCTCCTCCCAGTGTAAACCTCCATTATTTTGACCCACTCGGTGAACTGACTCTCTGCATGTCTCTCTGCACATGAACTACATTTCCCTCAGGGCCAGTGGATGCAATATAAAATTCTGGTCTGACATATATTCTACCATCACTGGTCTTTTGTAGTTCTCTTTGAGGTCCTATGGGGGGTTGCAAAGGGGGGGGGATACCATACCTGTCAATCTGTTTTGCCTGCTTTGCTTGATTTCATTGCCGTTTTTGTTTTTTTTTTTTTTTTTAATGTTTCATTTTATTTATTTATTGTCTTTGTCTTTTGACTTTGTCATCATTTATACAGTATAAAATAAAAACGTTCGATCACAAAAAAAAAAAAAGGTTTTCCTCTTCCGTGCGGCTACACTCACCGAGAGGCCTTATTTGTGCCAGAGACTGACGCACGGAAGGCCAGGGGTGTCATCATTACTCAGATGGGAGCGCTGGTGTGATGCTGTCTGAAACCTGCTCCCTGGCAGCCTGGAGCTCTCTTTATATATAGTACCACGGGTTCGACACTGCAGAGCCCCCTTTGGAACGTTACTGCCTCAGACGGAGCATCGGAACATCCGAGCATCTCCGGGCACACAGAGCCGCTCGCATCACCTCCCCTTGTCTGCATGACCCCTTTTTTCTAAAACCACACTGCCCTCTAGTGGTCAGGTTTATCACAACGTTCTTTGCTGTTTCCTACCTTTTCCGACAAGGTCTGCCGCATTCGGGCGGCCTAACAAACGTTCTGCTTCCAACTGTGCTTATTTGGCATTAAGTATGCCCAAGGTACGCTGAACCACACCGTGCTGAATGTGTGTTAATACCTGTAAGTAATTCCCGCTGTGTTTAAACAGGTATATCCAGAACCCCCTGCTTCTGAAAGGCAGGAAATTCGATGTGCGGTCCTACTTCCTCATCGCGTGCACCGCGCCGTACATGGTGTTCTTTCGCCACGGTTACGTCAGGCTGACCTGTGACCTGTACGATCCCAACTCAAACAACCTCTCTGCCCATTTGACCAACCAGGTACGTCCTGTAGCCACTGCATGATTCTGTCTAAAGTAGGGAAATGTCACTGATGACCTGGGACAGATGTTCAATACTCCTTTTCAGCAACATACGTGTGTGTACGTGTATGTGTGTGTGTGTGTGTGTGTGTGTGTATGTTTGCGTGTGTATTTATTTAGTAAACTTTCAACTCAGTTTTTATTATTCAAAAAACAACTTGCTATGTAGAGTGATAATGTCGCCAAGAGGCAAAAAGCTAATTTGGAAAGGGATTGTATGTGTGTAAGTTTGTGCGTATGTGCGTGTGTGTTTGTGTGTGTGTGAGTGAGTGCGTGTGTATGTGCGCCTGCATGTTTCTACTTTGTAAACTTCTCCGTTTTTTGAAAAACAACTTGCTATGCGGAGTGATAGTATTGCCCTGAGGCGAAATGCAAATATAAACCAGACAAAACAGGATGATACAAAGGACAGATACAACGCAACAAAGCAGCGAACAGCGATTGTCGCCTGTGAACATAATTTTTTTTCACTGTTAAGTATCATTTTTTTTTTTTTTTAAATTTTGGCTCTCTGGGTAAGAAGTGTAAGCATGTGAATTCTCTGTTAATTTGCCTATGGCAGATTCTTCCATGACAGGTAGAGGGGGAATAAAAAAAAGAAAGAGTGGAACACCACTGGATTATAGTCTTCCCTCTTCAGCACCTCATAAATTTTTATTGAGCGCTTCTCCATGAACATTCAGCTAAAATCAGGTTTCAGAAGCCAAAGTATTTACACAGTTTAAGCACCGCTGTCAAAAGGCGCTGTAGAGCTATCTGTTGATGTATTGAGAATAGAAAAACGTCAAAATGCCACACCTTCTCTATCCTTCCCCTTCTTACCTCTTGTGCTACATTTCTTCCTTCCTACACTTAACTTTCTCTCCTATTATTACTCTCTTCTGTCCCCACACCTCTCCCCCCCCCCCCCCCCCCCCCCCCCCCCCCCCCCCCCCCCTCCCCCCCCCCCCCCCACCTTGCGGTGTCGGGAGCAGTACATGCAGAAGAAGAACCCGCGGTACGGCGAGCTGAAGGAGGAGACCGTGTGGTCCATGGAGCGCTTCAACGCCTACGTTAACGAGCAGTTCAGGGAGGCCAAGGCGCTCCCCCAGGACTGGGCGCTCGGCGCGTTCGCGGTGAGTCGCGTGCGAAGGGGGGAAAGGAGAGCCAGACAGGGGGCTAATTAAAGCTCTCATCCGCCCCCCCCCCCCCCCCCAACCCCCCCCCCCCTCGCCCTTCTGTCTGTTTGGGTCGCCCTGATTGGACGAGAGGGGTGTCCCCGAGAGAGCTCGGTCAGGTGGTTGGGCGAAGGAGGAGGAAGTCGGGCAAAGCGGGTTGACGCGGAGTCCAGGTCGTCATAGCAACGCCTGTACCCCGGGTCATTACAGGGCAGCGTTTAAGGGCCACGGTTAAGCGTTGAAGCAACAAGCGCTGCATTTTTCTACACCCATTTAATCTGACCACTATAGCAAAAAAATAAAAAATAAAACTGAGCCCTGGTTGGAAAATTATTCATCATGATGATTTATTTACACGGCAGACATCCTTATTCATAATTTATAAACGCTCACGTTTGTATAAATTATCGGCTGGTGCGTCTGGATATGTTTTTCTGAGGCAGCCCCACTTAAAGGGACCACAGCAGTGGTCGGCTCACAACCTGGACCTGAAATCACGACCTGAACCCTGAATGTTTAATGAGCTTATTTTTTTACAATTCAAGTAACCATTTCAAGCACAATTTCAAGTGTACCTCAAAAGAGGTGTGTCAAAAACAACACATTATGTGTCATTATTAACACACCTCTGTGTCTATTTAAGGACAACACATCTTGTGTTACTTTCAACACCTGTGTCTATGTTAAAAAAGTCTCCCTTTGTGACAAATAAATTGTATATTGTAACACAAAAGTAGTAGCTTTGACACAAAATGGGCTGAAAGTAGCACAAAAATAATAACATAAAAGGTGTGTCGGATATTAACACATACAACCCACACCAAGCAGACAAACTTCAATAAAAGAGGCAGTGCAGAGATAATTTATATTAGAGAGATTTTGTTCCTTACTGTGCATTTCCTTTTTGCGGAACAGAAGAGAATGCAGGTGGTCATGACGCAGTGCTTCCTGGCAGTGAGGGCCAAGCTGGAACGCAAGCTGGGCCTCTTCGATCTCATTGGCTGCGACTTCATGATTGACGAGAACTTCAAGGTAAGACAAGGACTTGGGGGCGGGGGGGGGGGGGGGGGGGGGGGCAGGAACATTTAAAACCCTCTTTCTCATCTCTGCGACTGTTTTTGGAGGGGAGCGCTTGGCCTTGATGGACAGGGAGAGGGAGGTCAGAGAGGCAGTTTCAAGATTCACATTCTGGGACTAGTTTGTAAATGTAACATATTTACCTCAACATGTCATCTCTCGTGGAAGTCGATTTTCATCGAATTTTTTAACTGATAGAAGCAACTCCCTTGTGTGCTGTTTTCAAACCAAGGACCCTCCGAGGTAAAACTATCCTGCTTCAAATCAAACTAGCAAACCGAGCAGCAAAGAAACTGAGCTCTCAGTTTATAAACATGCTTTTTTGAGTCTATATGGTGATTTTGGATTCGGACTGAATGTTTGGGGGACCATTTCACACTACAAATTAAAATTATTATCATGATTTTTTTGCAGGTATGAGTCAATTCTTAACTTTCTTATGAGGCTCAGCATACAGTTCAGACTGTGCCATTTCCTCAAAACTTTAGTTTCACCTTCACCCCTTGAAAAAAAGCAAACATTTTTTGGTACATCTACTTTTTATAGGTTTTCTTGTTAGTATAGGGAGAAAACAATGTATTACGTTTACAGTACTAACCAGCCCCATTGCTTTTTGAATTAATCTATAACTCAATTGTATTTGCTGATCTGTGAACCGGCCAGTCATCGGCTATTGTTCTTGGATTGTATAAAATATAGATGGCTCGGCAGTCATGCGTGCGAGCTCTTTTTGGAGAGGCCCAGCCACCCTGAGACACCCTGTTGCTAAGCGAGTCCATAAGGGACATCACTAAACACAGTGTCACCAGGCCCCGAGGCATCGGTTTTCAGATTACATCACCCCGACGTATTCAAATACAGCTGGAACAATAAACAAAATGGCGGCGGGGACAATGGCTTCCACACAAAGAAAACACAAATAGGTCAGATGGGTGGGGCTTGGGGGGGGGACAAAAGAAATGATATTTGATGAGGGATGAGGGGGAGGAAAGGGGTGTGGTTGTCTGAAGAAGCATACATATGCAGCCCTAAAATTGTTTTTAAACACGATATAAAGAACTTCACTCCTTTGATCAGATTACAATTCTGGTCATCCACAGTCAACATATATATAGTACATATAATTCTCTTATATTTACTGTCTGGATGTTAACAGCTGGAAATGTGTACACAATCCAGGTTAAATACATTCTCTAACCCTGGCAGAGCTCCTCTTGAGCTTCGAGTCTTGCAAGTTCATTATGAATACAGTTACTCAGCCAGTTTGACACACTGCTGTTCGTGCCTAATGAGATACCCAGAGCATTTCTCCTCACTGCAGAACTCTCCTCACCGTTGACCCTCACAACATTTCAAGGCTATAATCGACTTGGACTCTATGCCGTTTCGTTTGAACTGCGGATTTTGCATCGTTGCTACAGACAATGCGGGGATTTTGTGTGAACTTTGACCCGTGATATTTGATTATTGCTCAGGGTAGCCGGTGCACAGGGGACAGGTGTCTGTTTAAAAATGCGGAAAACAAAAAAATGCCATAAAAATGTAGAACCTTTGACACACCATTAATGCTGTTTACAGCACTGAGCCACATCACAAATACACTCACTCAATTAAGAATACACATTCAGCATAAGTATTTCTTTCAAGCAACAAGGGACCATGAAAATAGCTTCTGCCATTCACACTACGAACTAAAACCAATGGTAATAGGAACTGGTGGTGCATAACTGAATGTGTTAAACGTTGAAAATGAAGAGTTAATGTCTCAAATCAGAATACAAATTTGATTAAGGTTTTTTTTTATGAATTAATTCTGGCAAAACCACTACAAGGCACAGTGGTGTAACAGGTGCTATTTAAAAAAAAAAAAATATATATATAATATATATATATATATATTCTTGTGGTTATTTACAGCTTTTATATGTGATTTATTTATTTCGAGACATATTTTTTAAAAAAGGGGACCTGACATAAAACACAAAGCCACCAGTCAAAATGACAATAGCATATATGGACGAGACAGCTGTGTAAACAGGATTTAACAGCAGGGATTAAAAGGAGGGGCATTCTTCAGTCACTGTGTTATGAATTATACACACACACGCATGCATGCACACACACACACACACACACACAGAGACCGACATACACATACATATGATCAGTCTGAGTACATGCATTGGTAAAATATGGAGCAACAACTTGATAGGTCAACTACAGTACCCTGTAAAAAGACGGCAAACACTAGCATTGCCACAGTAAGGTACGAGCGCCCTCTTATGGTGACAATGAAGAAATGCATACATTTTAGAAAAGACCTGCCACTAAACCATGTATTAAAACCAATGGTCTAGAGCAGTGGTAACCAACCCTGCTCCTGGAGATCTACCATCCTGTAGATTTTCACTCCAACCATAACAAAGTGCAATTCATTCAACAGCTAGAGATCTTGTTGAGCTACTAATTAGTAGCGTCAGGTGTGCCAAATTAGGGTTGAAATGAAAACCAACAGGACGGTAGATCTCCAGGAACAGGGTTGGTTACTACTGGTCTAGAGGTAAGATGCCATAGCATAAAAATGGTTCAAGGGGATCTGTTTTCCATAAAATAAGGAAAACATAATTTATCAAAATGTCATCTAAAGTTGCAGAGCGAGATAGGAGAGGAAGAAAAGAATGAGAATGCAGCAAATTTTCTCTCGATATTAAATCGGGCAGTAACATGTTCTCTTCCTATGATGCGGCTATGGGTCTGATGGTAAAATGAAAAAAAAAAACTGAATGTGAGAACACATTGTGGTAAGTTCAAAAGCATATTCCTCTCTGAAGATCAGCGCAGTCTGTGAAGCGTGGCCAGCCAGTAACCAAGGGTGCCAGGGATTCTGGGCCCCATGAAAAGAGCTCATAATTGGGCCCTCTCCACCCCAGAAAATCCTGTGTTCTAATATTTTCTGTGGGTCCCTGTCAGTCCCCCAGTGCGCCCCCCCCCCTCCTTACGGCACCCCTGCCAGTAACTGTTACCCCCTAGTATTGCTATCCTAGAACTGCATATCCAGGATATGATGCAATTTCCTGTCCTCCTCTCTCTCCCACACCAGGTGTGGCTCCTGGAGATGAACTGTAACCCTGCTCTCACCACCAACTGCCAGGTGCTGAAGGAGGTGGTGCCCAGCACAGTCGATGAGACTCTTGGTGAGGCATCGACATGTCCGTTACAAACTTGACATGTATATAAATCGGGACTTTATAAATCACAGCTATAGACTGATTCAGAATAAGGCATCTGCAGATAGATTTAGCACGTTGCTGTATAGAAGCTCTCTGTAACTAATTCGATGCTTGGATTTGGATAGTCAGTATTTGCTTTTATGATCTGTTTTGTTTGTTTGTTTGGTTGGCTGGTTTATTATTTGTGTCAAAGATAATCAAATATGTGCACATGTGCTTAGTTTGAATTTTGCAGCGTTGAAGCTTATTGGGGCTTATTATCCATTTGCAGATTATACGGTTTGTGTATTTTTTTTTTTTAAATCAACACCTGCTACACCTGATAAACTTTTGAGAGAGTTGAACCTTATACCAACTGTTACACTGCAAAAAAAAAAAAAATTCAAGATAAGGTGGCGGTGGGTTAATTTCCAGATATCCAAACAGATCAGTTCTCAACCCCTACAGAAACCGTAAACAACTAAGTTTTTTAAGAAAACACGAAAACTACTTCAATTTGTTTTCTTGAGAGGGGCAACGCTATTTTCTTCAGATAACTATCTTAAAACAAAGAAGTGATCCATTGCTTCTTGCGTGTGTGTGTGTGTATATTTGTTTTGTATACGAGAGTGTGTGCATCGTGTATCACGGCCTTTGGTCTGTCGAGTTTAATAACGGACGGAGTGTAGCACAGTGGGTAAGGAACTGCGCTTGTAACCGAAAGGTCGCAGGTTCGATTCCCGGGTAGGACACTGCCGTTGTACCCTTGAGCAAGGTACTTAACCGAAATTGCTTCAGTATATATCCAGCTGTATAAATGGATACAATGTAAAAATGCTGTGTAAAAAGTTGTGTAAGTCGCTCTGGATAAGAGCGTCTGCTAAATGCCTGTAACGTAATGTAATGTAATGTAATGTAATAACCACTTCCCATCCTCAGACCTGACGCTGGAGATCTTCAGTAAGTGTCAGAGCGGGGCGAAGCTGCTGCCGCTGGCCAGCCAGAGGAACTTCGTCCTGCTGTTCGGGGGCGACCGTGTCCCGGAACACCAGGGCAGGAACGCCGTGCGCCACAGGGTGCCCCCCCAGAAGAGCACCGCGACCCCCAGGACCCAGAAAGCGGCCAATGAGGCCGCAGATGGGGGGAGGAGCCTGCCCGCCCCCTCGGCCCAGGCTCCGCCCCCAAACCCGCGCAAAGGGGCGGAGAACCGCAGGCCGCTGGCGGTGAAAGTCCACAAGCCCAGGGGAACCTGGCTGCCCGTCCCGAAGTCCGTGCACCTGGACACGGGCCCCTGGGAGGACCCCTCGGAAGCCCCGTGGCTCCACCGACCGAACGTCCAAAACAGGGGGGGGTGGAGGAGCAACGTCGCCCTGCTCTCCGCCCCCGGGCCGGGCGGCGAATCGGACGCCTCGCACGTCCGCCGCGGCAGGGAGAGGTCTACCTCGCCGCTTAGGGACCAGCAGCACATCAGCGCCTGCCTGCGGTCCACGCAGCTGCACGCGCACCAGGGTCAGCTGACCCAACCCTGCGAGGAGGAGCAACACGGAGACCAGCGGTGACCCAGAGGTGGGCAGCGGGAAGTGAGGCCCGGGGACCTGTAATTCGGGTTTTGGGGTGTTTTCACCTGCGATGTCACCACAGAGCAGTGGTCTCCAACCCTGGTCCTGGAGATCTATAGGGTCGGCTGGTTCTTGTAGTGACTCTGCACTTCATGAATCAATTAGAGCAGTTGATTACACAGTTAACTCAACTCACCTGTTGTCTTGGGTTTCTCAATTGGGTGCTGATTTTAAAGTGAAAACAAAAACCAGCAGACCCTGTAGCCTCTCCGGGACCAGGGTTGGAGACCACTGCCATAGAGCGTACAAAGGAACTGGAGAGGCTAGGACGAGGCCAGGCGGTGTAGTCTAGGTAGTAACGGGTAAACAGCCTCTACTGCGCATGCTTAGGTTAGCTGAAGGCGTGCCAGCCAGTCTAGTTAAATATGCATGTCTATGGTTGTCCCAGATATCCTGAGAGTTTCAGTGTTCTTTATTACTTTTACTCATTGATTTTTAAACTTGATTACAAAATGTTTATGTCGAGTTGTGACTTTTTAATATTTTTATTTTGGCAGGCAATGACAGACCGTGATTCACTGAGGCGGAGATGTTAATAATTGGATTTTGAGGAGCTAGTTTATCTCCAGTGCGAAACAAATTATGTTTATTGCTATCATGCAATGTCAGGAGACTGTGTATATCATGAGGTACAAACAGCTAATAAGTGTAAAGTACTGGGAATGAGACACAGCTCAAAAGAATATTAAAATTCCAGAGCTTTTATCACCATAGGTTTACCACAAAGAGGCTCAGCATTATATGAGTAGGCTACTGTGTATTGAGAAGTTATAAGTAAATGTATGAGGACCTCCAACCTGAAAGCACTGGGATTGCTTCAACACACAACTGACACTCAGCTCCAGTACCACTTCATGAAAAAAACTGTATCGAATAACATCATCTGTATTTATTTAAAATTATGACATATCTGTTGAGAATCTGTCTACCCACACTTGTTTAAAACAGTTTAAAACATACTGGTCATATTAATAATCTCTTTGTAGTGCTTTCCAACAGACAGGTTTTTTAGACGAATGGCTGTAATTTATTCATATATAACTGTAGCATTAATAAATAACGGGGATATAAATTACAGGTTGAAAGATAATCCACTCCATGATGTATCATTCCTGCAATTATTTATTCCCCCTTAAACCATTATTGCAGCCTCCATAAAGGAAGAAGATTAAGGAGAATGCAAACTAGCACACCATTTCTGCAACAACAAAAAAGTAAAAATAGAAATAAAAAATTAAATTAATGTACTTAAAATCTACCAAAAATGTAATATTTAGATTAAACAAAATATTTAATGTGCTCTCAGGACTAAGCCAGAAATATTAATGTGCTGAATCGGGGGTTGACTGAAAGTGAGGAATGTTGATGCTCCTCCCCAAAATGCACGTGAACCCTGCATGGATTACCTCCTCCCCCAGAGACTGACCCGATTGTTCAAGGGTAACGGGCAGGGCAGGGTCGGGCCAGGCCGGGAGCAAAATTCGGCTTTGGCCTTGCCTGGCCCACCTGCGGACCATG